>OU538820.1:4205000-4562500 GCA_912999785.1 Hydriomena furcata | reverse complement strand
TCGACTCTAATTACTATTTATCTTATATAATATCCCATGCCTACGAGAAAAGTCACTCGAGATTATAAGAAACATTATCTTATTGAATCCGTAACTTGCGACTCAGCCGGTCTGATCGACCTGCCCCACCAAACAAATGGGGTAGTCAGAGGCACATCCACATTTTACATTCCATATGCGACAGGCTGCAAGCCTATTGTTGCTACATTACACATTACTACATTACATTATATAAGTTATTCCGTTAATTACATTATGAAAACAACATTAATACCTAAATTAGTGCATAGAAGTAAAGGTGTGACCAAACATTGAGCGGCAATCGATGTATGCCGTGCAACCGAACATTACACCGTTTGAGCGCGGCAAGCTCGTGATTGCCGCGTGCGGCTGTCGTCGTCCAAACATAGCGCGGATTGCCGCGCAATGTCTGGTCACACCTTAACAATACGACTGAGCCCCACCCTAACCTAAAAAGTTATCTTATCAATCACCTTATCAAAGAAAATACGATTTTAACTGCCGGTAGACGCACTCAAACTTTATCTATATAATTTAATAGCTGTTGATTTGTTAGAAATGAGGTTATTATACTATCTACAGCACTATCTGAATCTAGACGCGTTTCACAATATAATTATTCGGTGAAAATGTAATTTCAAAATGTTAAACCTTGAAAATGTGCAACAGAACATAAAATAAAACCACAGTGTCCGCAAATTACGGCTGGCTGTAAAGATGTGTCAATAAAAAAGAAAAATATTGAATTATAAAACACTAATAGAAAATAATTTGGAAAAGGAATAAAATTGTGCAGTGAAACCTTTTTTCCTTCAAAATGCCGTCAGTCCTGGATACAGGGCCTTTCAGCCAGCCGGAGTGGAGTGACTCCAGTGATTCCTTGGAACCGGCACCTCTGCCCCAGCTGGGGTACTTTGTGCCTGTCAGATGCAGGTCGTGTACGTGCGAACGGACATCGACGCGCCATACGTGTCGGAGAAGCAGAAGGTAAACTGGTGTATTTCGCTGACTAGCTGACCAGACAGACATGGTCCAGCTTAAACCATGAATTTCAAAAAAGTAAGCTGTCGCGGGACGCCTGGCATATCGGATCCGGATCGGACGCGGTCGGCACTTCTTCGGCGCTTCTTCGCGTGTAGCTCGTGGCAGCGCATGTCGTGCCGTGGCGACGCGTCGCCTAGCCAACAGCCGGTCTGACTCGACCTAGATGTTTCACATCAAAAAGAAATACGTAAGCATATCCGTTCGTCATTTTTCTTAAACATTTTTCTCTTGTCCCCAGAGAATCTCCCCGCTCCCGTCGGTCCGTGTCGCAATGCTCGTGCAACAGCATCTCCAGGCGGTCGTCTGCTGCGGCGTCACCGCTGCCGATGCCCCTGCCGCCCCTCAACAACACCTTGGAGATGTACGTGGAACCTGTCGTCGAGGATGTGAGTTTTTCTTTTTTATCTAGAGTTTAAGATCAAACATATCTCTACTTGTGCAACAGCGTCACTAGCTGCCGTGGTCAATGCTATGCTGCAGCTGCTCATCAATAGCTTGGAGAAGAATACCCTCACAACGGAGTCAGAAGTTGAGGAATGCTAATCCTTGTCTTAATCTGCCAGCATAGCTACCTAAGAAATTAAAATTAAATAGGATCACGACTGTAATCGTGATCGTGGACTTGAGAACTTCAGAGTCCTCTCAGATCCTTGGTGATGTCTAAAGGTGGTAGTCTTAGGTACGTCCAAATATAACATTCGCTAAAGTAGGTCTTCTATTATACAAATACAAATATGTTACAAGAAGTCTGTGTTATATAGTTTTATTTGAGAAGTCAGGGCTTTAAGTATTTTAGGTCACATCAGTCTAGCAGCAGTTGAAGAAACGCAATCTTGATATCCAGGCGATCTGGCCTAATCATCCTGAAAGGAAAATCTTGTGTCAATCCCTCATTCCAAACGGGGTGTCTACTCGCGAACCGATAAACTTTGGCAAGGTAATTGTGAAGCTGTGACCAGACATTGCGCGTCAATCGAGCGCGGCAGCCGCGCGCAAACGGTGTTATTGTTCGTTCGTACGGCAAACTTGTGTCCTACGAATGCCGCGCTCGAATGCCGCGCGATGTCTTGTCACACCTTCACAATTACCTTGCCAAAGTTTTGACAATAGTTTGAACGATGGAACGACCGTCATTACCTTTGAATGGTAGAATAATCATCGAGGTTCGTAACCCTTCTTTGACAACATTAAAAATAATACGTGAATTTGAATTACACAACGAAACAAATGTCACGATATATCGTTTATCGGTTTGCGCGGTAGACCCCCCGAAATGCTGTAATTTATCATTGGGGTAAATCGTTACTTTCACGCCAAAATGAATGCGGAAATCCGAAGACGTTTTCGCTCAATTTGTTACCTTCGAAGATAAATGGCGAATGGCGACCTCGAGACTGCCCTACTAAGCCTCAAGAGGTGTGGGTTGTATCCCCGCGGCGGGGATGATCATGCATGATCTGCAAAATATTTGTTCCCGAGTCTGGGTGTTGTTATGAGATCATGCAAACATTTGTCCCGTCGTGGTGGTCGAACTGCAGCATTTACATCTCAGTCGGACTCACGCCCGCCATGTCACCGAGGTCGAGCGAAACCCCTTACAATGCTTTTTCATTTTCAAAATTAATTGCTATATGTAAATGACAGATCATCACTTGGGAACGGCTCGAGTGATTTGGCAGTTTTTTTTGTTGTTTTCGTAATTTTAAGGTTTTTATGGAGAAACGTTGGAAAATTTGGGAAAACCTAATATAAAAACAGGCCAAGTGCGAGTCGGACACGCGCAATATAAAAAACCGGCCAAGTGCGAGTCGGACTCGCGCACGAAGGGTTCCGTACCATTATCTATAAAAAACTGCAAAATAATCAGGTTTGTTGTATTGGAGCGGAGCCCCATCTAAATATTTATTTTATTCTGTTTTTAGTATTTGTTGTTATAGCGGCAATAGAAATACATCATCTGTGAAAATTTCAACAGTCTAGCTATCACGGTTCATGTGATACAGCCCTGTGACAGACAGACGGGCGGACAGACAGACAGACGGACAGCGAAGTCTTAGTCCCGTTCCCGGTCAGTCATAATATAGGGTCCCGTTTTTACCCTTTGGGTACGGAACCCTAAAAAAACCATTTGATCCGCTAGTATGTACTTATGTTAAGTACTAAACTGTAAATACGAATAGTAATTCAAAATCATTACGTGTCAGTCTTCATACATCGAATTGCTCCACCTTATACTTGCTAAGCGCTTTCTTCATAGACTTGGCAATTTGCTCTGGTCTACTGTAGAAGTACTTGTGCTGGCTGGAGCCCTCTTCGTTAAAGACGTCCAAGTCGACAAGTCCAGTTGGGGATAGAAATAGGATTCTAGAAGAAGGCTATTATTAGAAAACAGGCTAACTCGGCGATTTGCGTATCGCTTTAGAATTAACAAAATAAATGTTGTGGTAAGTTCCCGTCCCCGTTCCCGATGTTTAAGGCGCGTCGCCTACACGAGCTAGAGTCGAGGCGCGGGCGTGCAAGCGGCGCTTCTTTGCCTTCACCTCGTCTGTGATTGCTAGAATTTTATAGAAATTGTGCGCCCATGCCTCGACGTCGCCGCCTCGACTCTAGCTTAATAAGTATTCTGCTATTCGGGGCGAAGAAAAATCCAACAAATCAAAAATCATGAAAATCGGTCCGGGCGGTTCTTTAGTTAAGTGTTGTAACAAACCCGACTTTGTTTTATATACTAAAGAACCCTCACAGCTTTCCACGTGAAAATATTTTTTCGCAGGATTCAATAAACTTGCGAATTAATTTGAACTAATTTGATACTTTTAAGAAGTTAAGTAGGTAAGTACATAATAGATTCAGTGGACCCCCGGTAATAGGTACTACATGCCTGCATCATGTAGAGTAGATAGATACATATAGGTATACCATTTTGATTATGTAATTTGTAGGATCACAAGTTACTCTTCTTCTAAAAGTTCTAGACTACAGGGAGTCTATAACAGTACACTATAACCTAACAAATTCGATCATCCATCGACTCTTTGCAAAACGTTTGTCGAATTACCTTTCAAAATCTGGTGGACCTGCAAATAATACTTTTAGAAGCATAGATTCTTTGCTCTCTACCTATATAAAAGACTAGCAGTACAATTTTTTTTACACCTTTGGTTATCGAAGTTTTCATAAGGATCCCTAATAGTTAGACTTATAGTATTATGGACTTTTTTGTAGATATTGATGTTTTCTATAAAACTGTATTTCATCACTTTGCTCTATTGTCAATAATTTCCGCAGCAAACGCGATATATACGAATTATTTTGGGTTTTTTTTTTCACACGTTGGGTTACATAATCAAAGTTTTCATACGGATCCCTAACATTTTTGAAAATATTCTACAGCCTATGTTCATTAGGGATAATGTAGAATTCTAATGGTGAAAGAATTTTTCAAATCGGTCCAGTAGTTTCGGAGCCTATTCGATGCAAACAAACAAACAAACAAACAATCAAATCTTTCCTCTTTAAAATATTAGTATAGACTACCTATTACCGGACACAAGTAAAATAAGTTATTTTACTAGTCTCTGCTATTACCGAGGTATGTAGTTCCCATCCGGCGCAAACGCAATACCATGCGGTTCCTCCTCATCCACCAGATTCACCATAACAAAGTGCTTGCTCAGGGTTTGGATGTCCGTAGACTCTGCGAACTTCGGCTTCAGGTTCTTGCAAGCAGAGCACCAGGACTTGTGGATGATCAGCATCATAGGCTTCTTGTGGTTAGTGGCTATCTGCATTCCCGATTCCAAAGACCCTGCCCAGACATAGCTGTTCCCAAAGCCGTTGTCCTTCCCCGGTAGAGAAGAACAATGCACACCTTCGAATATCAATCCGAAAAGGGATCTCGCGAAACTGCCAGCCGACATAATTTTGTATGAATAAAACTATTGTAAATCCGGTGGAAAAGCCGTAGTTATTTACATTTTAAAAATTTTGCTCTTATATCGGGATCAGCCATTTTGACACTTTGTATTTTAATGACGTTGGGTTTGAATTTGACGCATTTAATTTTCATTCATAAAGTTTTTCATTGATTTTTTGTCTATGATCGAAACGGGATTCGAACTTACTACGCCATCTAGCGGCATATAATATTTTGTAGCGAAGGAAAAGGTGAATGCAATCGTTGTGATTCGTAGAACCTCGTAGCACTCTCGTAGTAATGGTGATGCGTTTCATAATGCTATGTAGAGATGGCGCCATTCTAATCCTCAATCGTTAACAACTTTCGAAAAATATCCGATTTGATACGGTAGTTACAGTTAATTTTGAAACAAATTAAAAAAAAAACAAAATCTACACTGTCACTACATAGTATAAAACAAAGTCGCTTCCCGCTTCCCGCGTCTGTATGTATGCTTATATCTTTAAAACTACACCACGGATTTTGATGCGGTTTTTTTTAATAGATAGAGTGATTCAGGAGGAACGTTTATAGGAATCAGCTTTGCACCCGTGCGAAGCCGGGGCGGGTCGCTAGCTTAATATAATATTATACTTAATATTATAAACTAATAACTACTGGACCAATTTTTATAATTTTTTCACCTACCAAAAGCTACATTATCAGCGAATATTATAGGTAATTATTTTATTTTCAAAAAAATTATATTTTCGCGAAAATTTCAATAATGTAACATAAGGTATCAAACATTTGCCTATGATCTTCATTAGTACACCAGTGCAGAGCCGGGGCCGACTTCTTTTAATAATTTACAAAATAAAAACACATTTGGAACGTTTCTATCGTTTAAACTTTACTCCAAATACGACTAGCTAACCTTTACGACAGGAAAAACTATTTCCACCACTTACTTAAGTACAATACTTAGGAGCGTACCAAAAATATTACGCTTTATTTCTGTACAGTACAGCTATTCATAAAAACCGGCCAAGTGCGAGTCGGACTCGCGTACGAAGGGTTCCGTACCATTATTTGCCTGATTCTTCTAGGCTTGGTCGCGAGGAATCGGCGTAGCTTCACCTAGTTCCTAAGACGTTTCAAAGTGATCCTTGTGATTTTATTGAAATGAATGATATTTGAATTTGAATTTATCTATAAAAAAAACGGCAAAAAAATCACGTTTGTTGCTCCACTTAAATATTTATTTTATTCTGTTTTTAGTATAATATGTTGTTATAGTGGCAACAGAAATACTGTGATAATTTCAACTGTCTAGCAATCACGGTTCATGAGATACAGCCTGGTGACAGACAGACAGACAGACGGACAGCGGAGTCTTAGTAATAGGCTCCCGTTTTACCCTTTGGGTACGGAACCCTAAAAAAACTAAAAGCGAGCAAAAATGAGGATTGCATTCAGTATTGCAGACATAATTTTAATTTCCCTCTGGGCTGAGTGAGACATAGCTCGTAGAACTAAACGAAACGCTTTGTCCCGCGAACAAGTAAAAAACTATGATTAGTCTGGGCTGTAGGCGCAGGACGAATGGCGTTGTAGACTGATCGATGGTAGCCTTTATTCAAAGGTCATGAACTTATAGTGAGTTTTGTTACTGTTTTGATAACTGGATTTTATGTTATTCGGATAAAGCATTCTGTGCACGCAAGGTTTCAATTTGGCAACTTAAGTTTTACTTTTAACATATTTTGATGTACGAGTAGAATAAGTGACAGTAAGTTTACTATAGAAAATTTATAAAAAAAAAATAGGATCACGAATTTAATCAAGTACGGTAAGGCATCCTCTCAGATCTTCAGGCGCTGAAATGCTTGAAGATGTCTTATGAGGGTAGTCATTAAATTTAGCACATGCCCACATTTTGCAGTACTTAACTATCATTTTAACGTGACAGGTTGCAAGGCCGTCGCCGCTTATGATTTTTTTAATGATATTTAAAAAAATATCAGAAATTAACATTCTTCGCAAACAACCAAGCAGCTTCATCTGTCACGTAAACATCTTTAAAATACATAATGAGAACTTTTTAAAATCATTGAAGTGTAACGGCATGCGTGCTCGCATCTTTTTCTCTCATTTCCAAAGTACACATGCATAGCTATGTCGATACGTCTCGCTTCACGTACCCTATTGGAAAAAGCAGATAAACTATGATAATTGTATGTAATGTGCGCATGATTGTACGAGATTCTCCACACAGTCCACACTCAGGAGGCAATTCAATCGGTGACAACACACGCGCGGACGCAACGAGACCCTAATCCGACTATTTAAACTCAATATTCATTATTAGGTCTCTCGTAAACAAAACTGCATAAATCAGTGGCTTAATTTTTATTTTAAAAATAAGGTCGACTCACTCTTGAGTGATAGTGGCTAGTGTTGTGCAATGATGAACGCGTATAGGAACCAAGGGAGGAATAGGAGTTTGTATGGCACTGTGCGGTCTATGGTGCCGATGCCTTCAAGGGCGACGCCCATCGCGTCCATGGAAGATATACTGTACAACCCGCCTTACTTCTACCACATACCACCGCCGCAGCCGTTGAACACTTTCCCTGGAAGGAAACGGCGTAAAAGGGTGAGTTGATCAAGTACTACCGCGAAGAGGGTTAGCATTTAGCGTTGTCACCATACTGATATTAAAAATAAAAACTTGACAACCCCCGCCTCACTGGCGATGTTATAGGATCGGACGATCAGACAAATAGAAGTTGCTTTAACATTCATTCATTCAAACTCATTAAATATATTGCTTCCAGTAAGTTGCCACTTCTATGGCTCTGTCTGATACCTCAAGTCAATCCTCTCGGGTGCAGATGGTCAGGCACTGAGGACAGGCACTCACACTGGACTTGAGACTGATTTATGATACCCCATTTGGCTAGGTTGCTTCTGCAGCAACCAACTTGGGTACGGAGTCTATTAAGCGACTTCCAAATTGGCTTTAACATGCCTTCAACAATAGCTAAGAACCATCTGGATCACGTCAGCTTTGTGTGTCTGGTAGCATCATAGCTTTCAACCATAAAAAACCGCATCAAATCGGTCCATTTGCATAGCTACGATGATACAGCCAGACACAGTTAAACAGACAGACACGTCAAACTTATAACACCCCTCTTTTTGCGTCGAGGATTAAAAATATAAGAGAAATCGTAAAATCCAAGCTTATAAAGCTTTGTACTATTTACTTGAGGATTGTATGTAGGTGAATAGATATTTTCTCCTTTATTGAAATAAGTATTCTCAGATAAGTCGTTGCACTCCCTGTTGGCAATTCCAAAATTGATCGTGATGATTAGGATTTAGAAGAATCGATGAGGTCCAATGTAGGTGCTGCCAGATGATAGTAGCAAAACAGAAACTTACTTTTATTAAATTACTTTCCAAAACCTTTGCTGGCCATGTGCTCCTTTTTCCTCTGGTGCTGAATAAACTTAGACATCAAGTGATAAGAGGCATAGAAAGACACTGTAAATACTGTCGCATCGACCAGAAACTTTTTGACGCTCATATTTGGGTTATTTCAAAATAATATTAATGTTTTTCTTTATTTTTAAATTCAGTGTTTTCTTGAAGCATTTTTTGGGATTTTGAAGGAAATTTGTATCAGTTCATTGTGACAGAAGAATTCTAGTGTCATTGACGAAAAAGTTAGTTTTTAGCAGTTTTCATTGACTCTACATCTTATTAGGGTATCACGCGAAGCCGCGAACAACTAATACAATTAATTGTAATATTATATTTTCCGGATTTACTAAATAAATACCTTTTTGCCAAACATTTCAACTCGCAAACAAACTTTACTTCTTTACAATATTTGTGTAAATTGACCTCAAAAATATGTGACGAGTTGAATGATCATACGGGTAAATGAACACCAAACAGAATATGCCATTGGGGACACATTGGACCCTTGAAAATATCGACTACTAATCATCTGGAAAGTATTAATAAAAAGTTAAAAGCTTTATCAAATGGTGGGCGTAGCATGCCCGTATTAATTACCCACAGATGACTCGGCTGGGATGGTATTTTAAACGACTCATATTTTTACAAACCGCTATACCTCTCTAGGCACAATAGGTACTTGACCGTACCAATAACGTATGCTCCTGCCTAACTAAAATCATTGAGTGTTTGTGTCGTAGGCACTGACTTCGATGTTTTTGTTGGTATATTAGTACGAATCGACTACAATTTATAAGCAAGATTATAAACCAATAAATTTTTATTTAAATTAAATAAACAAACATACACAAAGCCTAAGAATAAGTAAAGCTTCTTCTGCAGAACAGCAAAGCCATATAGAGGCTTTCCGCTTACCACGTTTCCAGAGAGGCACTTACAATCCCAATAATTTATCAATGCACGAACTTATTCATTATTCCTTAGCAAGTCCACTCTATCTGTGACTCGGAGGTCCATCTTTGTGATACTCCTGGACACTGTGCCTCCATCGTTTCTGTGGTCTTTCGGCTTTTCTTCGTGAGCCATCGGCTGGTTCCGTCGGAAAAATGAAAAAGTGGGTAGTTTGAACATTCCATACGAGTAGGCCACACATGAGGTCATCGACATTACCATTAAAACGAGTTTCAATTGTTCCTTTTTATCCATTTCAAACCTTTGCTTTTCTGGATAAAGCCATAACAACAAGCCTAGAATAGCAATAGAATATTCATTACAAAATAGAAGAATCCGATATTTTTGTGATCTTTTCAAAATGTCATTTCCATCAAACTGACAATTTTGAAATGATTACAGACAATTTATATTCTTCTACAACTCTATAAAGAGTTTGAGGGTTTCCAATACGTGTCTATGATTCTGTACCTTGCAATAGGGCGGTTTCTTCTCCTGGATTCTATATTGTGCTGCACCTACAGAAATTTGTTGCTCTAGATTTTGCATTTAACTAATTAATACTTTTACTACTGTGCTGCGTCATATAAAAATGGTATGCACCAACAACGGTTACTGAAACTACGGCCGCTTTGATAACTTGCCCCATAACAAAATGATTCCAAAATTATACTAATTATAAATACAAACGACAGTTTATTTTAAAATTGACAAAGAGATATCCAAGATCTAGATGGTCAAGAATTAGGAATAGATTTAAGTGGAAAATGGAACAACAAATAGTTTTTAATGGAAACTACTTTTAACGATATTCGTGCAGCACATCGACTCTATGTAGTCGATGGTGCAGCATTTGTATGAATTATCCATCTACCCTCACTTATCGCCCTCTATAAATACTGGAATGGCAAAGTTACTTACTTGCAAAGGGAATTGAATATTCGGGAATAGGTAAGGAATTTTGAGTACTACAAAAGCTGCTATTTTTCTTAAAATAAACTGTATCTTACCTCTACCTTAAGTTGTCAAGAAAAAAGATAACAAATCAGCTCATATCTCTATATTTTGAAACTCATTTCATTTACACGGTTTTGAAGACGAAGAACTTTTGTCTTGTGGACAAGGTGGCGGGACAGGGGACTTCGGGCATGTCCTCTTAGGCGGAGGATCGCAAGTCCCCGGTGGCCTTCTGATATTCGTCTGATCCTTTGAAGGGCTTAACAGACCGAAGGTGTACGCGGAAGCCAATGCGCTCCCTAATGCTATGAGAACCAGCTGCTGCATATCAGGGCGTGCCCTTTGGTCCATTGGAAAAACATCATTGCGTTCCTTAATCAGATAAGAAAAGTGTTTTCTGCCGGTTTTCCCCCAGAGGTGTACTGGTTTGCAAGCGCATTTGAACATCGTGATAGGTTTGGTGGTGCGGGCTTGGGGTGGAATGTTTTAGCAATTTTTCAGTTTGATGTCCATGTTCTATTTTGAGGCTATAGAGTATTCATCGTTTGTTGAGCCTGTAACATTTAGGTCATATTATTATGAAATATATTCCTTGCATTGTTTTTGCTAAAACAACAAAAACCTATCATATTTTAGAATTCTAGCAAATATTTATATTTATTTAGAAATGTGACTTCTGGAAACAGTAGGTACCTATTATATTCATGTGTCAAATGTACCTAATGTTAGGACTTGTCTCTGACTCTCTCTAACTAGCATGGTAGACATACTTTCCGTTCCGTCGTGGCGTTACAAACAGATTCTTTTAAAGAAGTCTAAAGGTAGTTCAGCTGATCCAGAATGCTACCATTTGGAAGCGTCCCCAGGGGGGGTTAGTTTGTTAGATGTGATGGTAATTTGTGTTTAATATTTACCATCATGGCCACCGTCGTTTTCGGCTAACTTTTTCTAAAACGGTTCCAATACATGAGATAAAAGCTGAAGCAGTAACGATCAATAAAAATTCCTGTTTGTTCATGACATTTTGCTCCAAAAGTGACGTCAGTATGACATCTATTGTATTTACGATTGTTTTTAAAATAGGCTAATTATGTTATCTTCAGTAAAAAGTTCTTAATGTCGAATAATCACTTCCGGTTTCGAATTCACAAAGCACTATTAGAGTTTGAATCTCCTTATGACTCCGTTTCAATGATGTTTTTCTTTTCCTTGTGACAAGCAAGGCCAAAATAAACAAATGATAGAGACGAATTACCGCACCTGTCGATGAGGCAGGGCACAGCACAACATTTATAGAAATAGCATCGAAAAAATCCAATTACATTGTAGCACAAAGACCAGGTAAGCATAGTCCCTGTTCACGACAGTGTGCGTCACTCTGGCGGGTCATTTCAATGTGGTCCTGTGTATCTATTGATACAGGCTCCTTTGTGTGCGTGGGTCCCTGCGCAGGAGTGTCCCATGTAGAGGTTAACTCTAGTGGCCTTCACCAGAGATGCATTGGGAAGGGTTCGATTTATCGATACCCCAATCGTTTCAACCATTGAATTTGGGTAGGATACGACCAATCTGTCAAAACCTTGGAATAGTCTCTAGAATTCAGTTTGAAAGTTTATTTACCTAAGCGATAAAGCACGTGGTGGTTTCGTTATCAGAATGACCGATTACGACCGAGAAGGCTTAACATACCGGTAAAATATTTGCATGAAAATAGCGTGCGAATGTTTACCAAGTTCACACATAGGTGCACGGTAAATTGTGGCTATTCGGCGCGGCGCGTCTAGTTGTTTCTTGTTGTGGTTTCGTACAAAACTTTCAAGCTGCGAGGCTCTCAAGTCCGCGCCGTGCCTCCTTGTAGTGGGAGAGCAAAACCTGTAGATACTGTTCGCTCACTTCGAGACGGATACCTGGCTCGAGCGTCGTCCCTTTCACTCGTGCGGTTACACCCACAAAAACTTGAGCCTCCGTTTCACCACACCACTCTGGTATGCAAAGATTGATAGACTTTAAGACCATTCGGTTTTGAGAGTGTCCAGAAATCACGCACGGTTAACTTTTCGCCGCCGTCCTTGCGAGCGGGCGAGCGTTGTGCTTTACAGAACTTGCAAGTTACCGATAGTTCCTGGATGAACTTTAGTTTGCAACGTAATGTCATTACTGCGGTTTATTGATTCAAGGCAGTGGTGTAACTAGTTTGTTTAAACTAAGCCAGTGAAGCCTTATTGTGTGGCAGGCGGTGTCTGTGACTATTTGTGCTAGATGCGTTTTTATTTAGAAACCCGAGTGCGGTTCAAAGTTTTTGTGTTGTGAAATGTGCAGTTGACAAACTTGGGGTGTGTGCGGAATATGTGTGAGCAATGGATCCAATGGCATCTGACAACGGATTACTGGTGAATAATTTGAACCACGTCCGGAGTGACTCTCAGGTAAGCCGCCGCTCGCTCGTAGGTATCGATGGGGCAAAACACGTTTGCCGTTGCATGCCTACCTATGATGTAGTGTAGTGCAATGACTCCATAATTTCGATACATTTTTATTTTAGAGGTGTCGTACGTCGTTCTAGTATGCCATTGGATAGGTTTCTATTTAGTGTCCTTCGTCATAATGAAGGTATTCCTTCTAAACTGTTATCAACATCAACAACTATCACTTTATCATAATGACTCGCCACGTTCTGCTGGGTATTGTATTGAGGTACATACTTATTAATTAGGTATGTACCTACAGATTTTTAACATGATTTGCTTTTCTTATAAAAAGCTATAAAATCCACAGACAACTATTATGATCCAAAATTTATCTCGAGTAAAAATGTACAAAGAAATTTGCAACTTTATTGTAGCATTGCATTGGCCTGACATTGTGCAACTCACATCTTAAAATGAACTGGTAGGTACTTTACTTACGACTATCATGTTATTACACTTACTAAACAAGTCTTGAGACAAGTTCACTAAAACACAAAAAAAAGCCTCTCGACTGTAATCTTCAAGTACGATAGTCATCCTCTCAGCATGACCTCCAAGCGCTTAGGTCCTTGAAGATGTATAAATGGAGTAATCAAAGACACGTCCATACCTTCTACACACTTTTAAGCACGTGTTAATGCGCATATAAATTTATCGAATAGACAAATTCATTAAAGCATGACTGGGATTCCAACCCATGACCTTTGAAGTAAAAGTAGAGGTAAGAAATTCCCAATCGGTCACTAAAAAACAAAACATAATAATGATCGTACGACTCCATGCCTACCATAGACAGTGGTTCCATACAAATAGAATTGATGAGGGGTTAGTAGTTTTTCCATAAAACTTAAGAAACCAAATCTTCGCTCAAATCAAAAATCCATCGAAACACTTTTCTTTCTTTAGTCTTGGAGTTTATTTTACTCTATTTGTTTATATCACATAAAGTGATATTTATGAAAAAAGATTTCGTCCACTGTGGGTGCGTGTTCTCATAGTGTCGTTCTTGAATACGAGGAGGGAAAACTATCGTATTCATATTGAACACATAAATAAATAAACAAGATAAATTTTAGTGCCATAGTATAGTACAGACAGACGCTAGAATGTGTTTAAGTACCTAAAATAAAAGTACTAAAACCTTTGCTTTTAAATTAAACACATAAATAAATAAACCAAAAAATAAATAAACTCTTATTGTGATAAGTTGAGAAACTAGAATTTGTTTACCTAAAAAGTATTAGGCACCAAACCATGAGTTGATATGTTCCTAGGTACTTACACATATAGTGCTTATTATTAAATCATTATATTAGGTACTCAACGTGGGATAACTCTTTTCTTTGAGCATAACAATATTATTATGACCTCTACCTAGGTACCATATTTTAGTAGCAGCAGGTAATTCGAACCAATTAAAATATCTTCTTTGTCATAATATGAAATCTTCTCTACCATTGTTTGTTGTAAACGAAATTATCTTTACGTCCAGCTGCAACTTAAACACACTCGTTGCATAATGTTGGTTAGTTTCTATTCCTACCTAGGGTAATAGCGCTGGTTGTGGGCACTTAACAGCATTTTAATTTTCAAATAAACTGTTTATATTGAAATAATGATTGAAACGACGATTTTTAAATAACATAGAATAGAGTATTTATCTATCTAATAGGTTAAGCAAAGGTTTTGTAACAGGCGATATTTATTTATTAATTATTCATATTTAAATAGACAAAACGGGAAATCATTGGTTGTGGGCGAAACAATCTAGAGGTAGGTATTATACAACGCACCACAAATGTCACTAATCAAAACGGACCATAGACAAAGAATTGTATTAACTATAGACTTTAAACAAGTTTGTTTGCTATGCTTAGAAATTGATTGCAAAAATTGATAATGCTTAAAGCCGGGGTAGGCACTAGGCACCACAATCAGGTATATGACCCTACCTAACCACCTACTTCAAAATCTTGGGTTTCATAACATTCCTTTACAGATCAAAAACAATAGAAGCATTAATTGCAGTCTTCAACATCACCTGTCCGTTCCAATTAAAATCAGACAAAGGAATATTCAATAAGCGATCGTAAAATCGAATGAATATTATGAAAGAGATTTTTGTCCCCCAAAGTAGCAGCACAAGGCACATGTCTATGACGTCATCGATCCCACAAAACCCACAGTTAATTCAACAGTTACTTGGTTATAACTAAAAACCTGTTTCGCGCCAATTCGCAGCTGTCGACCCGAAGTGGTCCGGTCGCAAATTAGTTTGCTTATTTTTTTTGTGGCTTCGAGCCCTCTCGTTCTGCCTGATACACCGTTAACTCCTGCTAAGACCTTGTTACTGTTCTGCCCATAAAATTAATCTAGATAATTAAGTAAGGATAAGGCTAGGTTCTACAAATTTCATGAAACCTCTAATGCGCAATTAGAGGTTTCATGAAATTTGTAGAATAGAATAGAAATATGCTCTATAATATTGTACACCAACATAAAATTACAGAAGCATAAACTAGAACAAAACTGTAGGTAGGTAGGTGGGTAGATATAGATACTTTACCCATTTAAATTTTATTTGCGCATAAAAAAACCTAATGTGTACATACGAAAAATCACGCCTATTATGGGGTAGGCAGATTTATTTTATTGTTGATTTGAGCGCCCGGAGATCCGAGTAGATGTCTACCATAATTTGGGATTACAGTCGTAATGTTATTTATTTTTAATAGCTTTTATTTAAGAGGAGTAATAAATGTTTTTTGAAGAATGCAGAATCTATTTTTCTCAATAACCGCAAAACATACAGTCTTGTTTTTTACGACAAAGATAACTTAAGGATTAAATCTAGATAAATTACATACAGAAACACGATTGGTGAAACTTTTCTCGATAGATTTATTTTCCAAAGTTGGCTCTTCAAAAACCCTAGTTTCGTTTTTAATCAAAACTATGAATAGCTAAACAGTTCATTTTTATACAATTCGTTAGATAATAATATTAGCTAAATGAATTACAGACGGTTTCTTTGAAATTTGATTGTTTTCAAGATATTGCAGTTTTATCACTTTTTCCTTCTTATCCTTGTAAATTCCGCCCATACTAAAAGTCAAAAATTTCAAGTATCGCCTTAACATGCAATGTATGTATGCAACTGAATTTTAAAGCAGTTATCTTCAACCGAATGAGCTGAAATTTGGCATACATATATGTTACTTCAATACAATGTAATAATATGGTGACAGCGAGCTGATCTGATGATGGAGTTTTTTAACGTAAATTCTCAGTAAATAGTCTGATTGAGATAAAACTTTGCATACCTATCGATCTCCAATGACAATAAAAAATTATGGTACTAGCGAGCTGGTCTGATGATGGAGCTCGAATGTAGCCATAGGAACTGCCTAACTACACAACAAAACCACGTCGTGTTTGGGCTCGTTGGATTTGTCTTGACGAGTACTAAAGCCCTAGAATTTATAAAAGCTTGATTTTAAAAATATACTTTTAATAAAGTTATGACCATTTTTGAAAATGTTCAGTAAATTTAGTGTTATCTCAGAATCTTTGCATAAAAATGCACTTGATGATGTCGAGTGAGTCATATGTAATATTCCCACGTTTGAGACCTTCAACAGGTTCTTTGCCCACACAGTTTCCGTTTGTTGATGCAAATATTGGTATTGAGTAGCTTGGCAGGTTTCATTATTAGATACTAGCCGACCCGTGCCAGACGTTGTCCTGTCAAATTTCAATAATCGAATAGAAAAGACAATGTTTTTAGTCGTGTGTTGTCATATTTGTTGCACATTTGTTGTCCCTTTTGCGTTTTTTATCGTTTTGGGGATGTTTTTCATGTTTTAAAGTAGTCTATTATTGATTCGGGCAGTATATTCTACATCTACAGCAAATTTCAACTTAATCCGTTTTGTTGTTTAGGCCTGATTGAGTAACAAACATACATACAAACTCACAAACTTTCACATTTATAATATTACGTAAAAAGTTGTGAGATCAATACCAAGTCGGTTAATTTATTCAGTGCCTACTTTAAGGGTCCTTCTGTCTTAAATTATTACGTAAAGGTTAGCTAATTACGGCACGGTGAGAGGCACTGCCCCCAGGTATATATTTTTCAAAACCACAAAGAGATTAGCTATGAATGTGATTACTAGCTTACCCATTCCTGCATAATTTATACCCAAACCACCTATTAATCCGGCATCATTGTTGCAAAAAACCAAACTATAGATACTACAAAACCTAACCTTGTTCTTGACTCGTAAACGAACCTTTTTTACAACGCCTAAACCTTTCAACATGAGTCACGACGGTAAAAAAAAATCAAATCGAAGTGCATTAAAGTCAGGCCCAGGCTTTTCTGTGGAATGCCTACCTAGCGATTCATACCCTTGATTGACGGGTCTTTGTCCCGAGGCATTCATATAAGCACTAGAAAACCTTCGCGACTTCGTTCGCGTGAAGTATTTTTGTAGATTTCTACAACTGCTGCACCCTCAAAGGGGTTGAATTTCGGGATTTATTTCTTAGCGCACCCTTACTCACCGGAATACACCATCGAAATTACATGTTTTTACTATCAGTGGTTTAGGCTGTGCGTTGATCGATCAGTCAGTATTTAGTGCAAGACTTTTAAACGTACCTATCAAATTACGAAATAATTAGTATTTTGCCAAATGTAATGTTTGGACGTGCCTTTGACTAACCCCTTTAGACATCTTCAACGGTATGAGCGCTAGGAGATCTGGGAGCTGCCTGCCGTACTTGGGAATTACAGTCGTAAATTCGTGATTCGTGATCATATTTTTAGGGTTCCGTACCCAAAGGGTAAAATCGGAACCCTATTACTAAGACTTCGCTGTCCGTCTGTCTGTCCGTCTGTCCGTCTGTCCGTCTGTCTGTCTGTCACAGGGCTGTATCTCATGAACCATGATAGCTAGACAGTTGAAATTTTCACAGATTATGTATTTCTATTGCTGCTCGAACAACAAATACTAAAAACAGAATAAAATAAATATTTAAGGGGGGCTCCCATACAACAAACTTGATTTTTGCATTCCAGCGCCATCTAGTTTCATTTGATGTTACTACGTATTATAGGTACTTTTCGCGGTCTCATGTGACCGCTCGGGGTTTGAGAGGTAAGATGAAAGAGGTTGGCGATTCCGCTGGCAGGTGGCGCTATTTTACCACTATCGGTAAAGTAAGTCGGTAAATAGGTGGAACTTCACATGATCGAATAAAAAGTTTGAAATTGAATTATTGAATTCATGTAGTTAGGTAAATAGGTACCTAGGTAGATATTATTAATTTCCAATTCATTTCGAGTTCGAATCCTGGCCGTGCATCAATGGATATTTCTGTTCGAAAAATGTACCTATATGCATGCGCGTTAAACGTGTTTATAACAGTGAAGGAAAACATCGTGAGGAAACCTGTTAGTATTCTTGAAAGCAGCGACGGGATTGCAACCTGTCACGTGTGGAATGCTAACTACGTAGTTAGGTAAATAGGTAGGTTACGAGATATTATGAATTATTTTTTATGTTTCTAGGGTTCCGTATCTAAAGGGTAAAAAACGGGACTACTAAGACACCGCTGTCCGTCTGTCTGTTACCAGGCTGTATCTCGTGAACCGTGATAGCTAGACAGTTGAAATTTTCACAGATGATGTATTTCTCTAAAATCAGCATAAAATAAATATTTAAGTGAGACTCCCGTACAACAAACGTGATTTTTTTGCCGTTTTGATAATAGTACGGAACCCTTCGTGCGCGAGTCCGACTCGCACTTGGCCGGTTTTTTTTACTAATCTGTTTCGTCGTCAGTCATCGAATCGTTGTCGTTTATTTTTCCCTTCCAATATTTTATGAAAAGAAACGATGATTCACGAAACTAGGTAGTAGCCATTCAAATCCTAACTAAAGTTGTTAATATAGGTCGTCTGCGGGACTTCCCGTCTATTCTCGAAATAACTTGAATGCAAAACGACTGTGAAGTCGTTAGGTTATGGCTATATCTAGGTAGAGGTAGGTGCCTAGGTATCATCGTATGGCTACTTCAGGATCGCTCCTATCATGAAAATAATGTTTTCCTATCTAGCTGAGCATATTATTTTGATATAATAGCTGATTGTGGTGCCTACCCCGGTTTTGGCCATTTTCAATTTTGGCATTCAATAACTAAGCATAGCAAACAAACTCGTTTATAGTTTAATGTTAATACAATTATTTGTCTATGGTCCGTTCTGATTAGTGACAGTTGTGTGTGGTGCGTTATACCTCTAGAATACTCTAGATTATTTTGCCCACAACCAATGATTTCCCTCTTTTTCTATTTAAATTATAATTAATTAATAAGTGTCTACAACCAGCGCTCTTGCCCTACATACTTACATTATTAATGGTTACTAAATTCAATAAAAAATTACAAGGTATTTAGCCTAAGGTACTAATAAATAGGCAATGAAAACACTGGGAACCTACCAAGGATACCAACTTAAAAACCTAGGTAAAACTAATCGAAATTTTCATAAAGCTTGGTTAAGAAATTAAATTCCAAGGTGTGTGCCTGCTTTTGTGCAATAAGTAATAGGTATAAACGAGGTAGGTAAGGACCTACCTACCTAGATTTGTAAATTGTTTCGGAACACGCAAGCGCGCAGACGTTTTCACGCAGTTTTCTTTCGCTGACCATAGATAGACAACATGGCTGATGTCGATCGCAACTTTCTGCCAGCGATATTTTATTTATGTATGTAGTGTACATTAAACCATATTAGCTTGCTCTAAAACTACAAATAATCGCGAAAAATGGGTGTGATGTGTCATAAATTACTATTTTCGTTGAGGCAACCTGATTTTGGAAAGTTTTAAATGTGAATAATTTTCCACTTTTGATCTTTAATTTATCGATGAAAATCGATCAATATATACCTACCAAGGTACGAACTTCAGTATTCGGGAGTGGTTTCCCATAAAACCTACTTACTATACCTAAGTCTGAAATAAAAATTATTAAACTGAATTTAATAGGTATATAACCTATAGGTAATTTCCTAGTTACTTAGGTATTACTTACTAAGAACTTAATCTTAGATTTCTTACCTAACCAGGCATCTCTTCTTTATCTAAGCAGTGGGCATTTAAGTTCTCTTAAACCAATTAAAGGCAGGAAGCCCTGCGTTTCACCATTTAAAGATTTATCTTACCTCTAAAGACTTCATAATGACACTCGTTTTCATAGGAATGCCTCGGCCTTCTTTGAGTTGAGTTGCCACCTCTTGGATAACTGGATTGTCTATGGTAAATGGCTAGCTTAGTACGACTGGGTTCTGGCTAAGTTTCACTGTTGCAAGTCAAGTGGTAGTATCTTTAAGATTGAAAGGTTTTTAGATTCGATTTACCTACTAATATGGAGCTAGGTGGGTGCATAATTGATGATAAATTAAAACAACATAAAACAGGATTTTCTATTACTTGTTTGACGAGATAAGCTTTCTTATACTCCATACACGAGTAGATAGGTAGGTACATCATAGGAAGGTACCTAGATAGTACCTAGATGTTCTTAATATCTTCTGAATATAGGTTAGATGGTAACGCTTTACTAAAATTGTTGTAAACTTTTGATGGTCAAATATACTCGTATCTGGAGTATCCCTTGGAGTTTTCTGGACCAAGGTATCAAAGCGATCAAATTGTAGTTCTAAAATAATTTGGTTAGCTTACCTACAAACTTTTACTACCTAACACCCTGGGTACCTATAGGGATGACTTCTAAAAGTTTTGTAGTAGAAAATGTTGTACGTAAGAGGTCCTATCAATAGTGATTAATTGCAGGTTCATATTGCGCAATCATAATAACTACAAGCCACCAGGTTGACAAACCAGGTTTGAAATACTTTAAACTCAAACCAACTCTCCACCCAGCATCCCCCCCCCTAGGATTGGAAATTTGTTGAAGTATAAAAATACTTACAAGTACAAAAATACTTTTAAGTACAGAAATACTTTAAAGTATTTCTGAAAAATACTTTCTAGTATTTTTGTACTTGAAAGTATTTTTGAAAAATATTTTCAAGTACAAAATATGCGTTCAAACTGTGTCGTCATACCTGGTACGTATTTTTTTATGCCTATACCAGGTTTACAAACCTGGTCGAGTAAATACGCTTACGCACCACCTCTACAAGCTTAAATAATTCCATCATAATTTTTACGATTCGACCGAAAAATGTTATTCAGTCAGACTCACTTTTCTTATAACCGGTCAAGCAGCACAGCACCTGAGCAGCAAGTCTGTTTTGCATCCTACCGTTACCGCTATAGTTACTATAAAGTACGAACATTGAATATTACCTAGGTAGGTACCTACTTGTTTAAGTGTACTTACATACAAAGAGTGTAAGCAACGTGTCACGGCTTTTCTTTTTTAGGGTTCAGTACTCAAAGGGTAAAAACGGGACCCTATTTCTAAGACTCCGCTGTGCGTCTGTCTGTCACCAGGCTGTATCTCATGAACCGTGATAGCTAGACAGTTGAAATTTTCACAGATGATGTATTTCTGTTGCCGATATAACAATAAATACTAAAAACAAAATAAAATAAATATTTAAGTGGGGCTCCCATACATTAAACGTGATTTTCTTTTGACGTTTTTTATAGATAATGGTACGGAACCCTTCGTGCGCGAGACCGCTCGCACTTGGCCGGTTTGTGTATAACTGATACCTAATGGTAAACCATGAAGCATGAAACAGGCTAATACCTACCTAGGTACCTAGTTGGTACCTACCTAGGTACCTATAAATAGCTATCTATGTCCTAAATTAAACATTATTTTAATTACTTATTTAGTAAGTTCACCTTCCCTTGACTAAATCAAATTTATGTTCTTTTTATAAGTCGCCTATTTTGTTTAATGCTAAGGTGAAGGTTCATACTCCAATACATAGTTACCTACTCCATATACCTACAACTACGTTTAAACTCGGCAAGCATCCGAATCCGATTCTCATCACGACGCCGACGTTATAACAATAAATTCCTTGTACGGCAAACAAAAGATTAAACTCGCTCGGACAATCGGCAATCACGCGCCTTTGAAGTCGTGGCGTAACAACCATATAGCGTGCTCCGGAATTGATGGAACCACAAACTTTTACGTGTTTCACAGCTTTAAGTGGCAATAAAATAATAATACGAAAATACGTCGACCGAAAGTTTGTGGGTTTCAAGCTAACTTTGAACATTTCGACTTATATTAGTTTAGGTACCTGAAAAGGGCCCATCTCAAGTCTTTCATTGGGTGAAACCCAACCCCAGTTATTTGATTTTCTTAGATTTGCGCGCATTGTTTGAATGTAGTATGGTACCAAAAAACTAGTGTCGAAAACAGTTCATAAAAACTTATGCTAAAAATCATGAAACATAACCTTGAGAACATAGCTCACGTCGTGACAGCCGTCACCGTCAGTGAGTTTACCATACCAATGCTACCAACCGTGCAAATTTTAACTACCAATCGCGGATGCTTGTTTCATGTCAGTTTTGAACAGCTGCTAACTTCACTCTGTATCGGACCAATAGCGTAGTTAGCAATCAGTTGGTTCATATTTCGGACCAATGATCGTCGATTCCTGTCATCCGTCCATTTTAACTATTTTATTTGACATAATGTCGGCCGCACGTGGTTGTTTTCAATGAATTTTTGTTATTATTTACTAAAATGGCTATGTTAGCGGAGCCTCGTCGAAAGCAGAAGTTAATAAATCTGCGGGCAAAGAACAACGCGTGGAGCAATGACAGTACCAAGTTCGGTCAGCGTATGTTGGAGAAAATGGGATGGTGTTCTGGCAAAGGTCTTGGTGCTCATGAAAACGGGATTGTGGAGCATGTAGTGGCTAAATACAAGAACGATGACAAAGGATTGGGTTTTGAAGATCGGAACGACCAGTGGACCAAACATGAGGATGATTTTAATTCACTGCTAGCGAATTTATCAAATGGTAAGTCAACATAACCTCTGCATTTTGTTGTAAAAAAAGATAAAAAAATCTTGA
Source organism: Hydriomena furcata (assembly GCA_912999785.1). NCBI lineage: Eukaryota > Metazoa > Arthropoda > Insecta > Lepidoptera > Geometridae > Hydriomena > Hydriomena furcata. The sequence goes on along the minus strand of OU538820.1, from coordinate 4,539,582 downwards.
AATTTTTGTTATCATTTATAAACTATCGTAATTAGTAGAGACATAACTATACATTTTTAAACGGGTCTTTATCACGTAATTACCCTTCATATATTATATATATTCCCGACGTTTCGGTCTCAGGCAGACTTTGTATACATTGCATTAATTTTAGAAATTTATGCAGTTGCAGTAGCAGTGTTTTGCTGGTATTCTAACTTATTCTATTTGTTTTAGGTGATACAAAAGAAGAAAAGCTTCACAGTGGTGTGTCCTTAGAAGTAAAATCAAAGAATAGCAAAGCCCGTGTTCATTATCACAAGTACACTCGAGGTAAAGATTTGACCCGATATAGTGAAAAAGACCTTGCCAACATATTTGGCAAGAAGTCATTGAAAAGCAAAGAAAAAGCTCCAGAGGTTCTCGAGCCGGAGAATTTGAAGTCTACGGAAGTAGTATTTACTGAGAAGGGGAGTATGGTGGATTACTTTAAAAGTAAACTCGCTCTGAAAGGTAAAACTAAAGTAACATTCAGCAATAACTGTGATAATGATGATGCTGGTTACAGCTTTAAGGGCTTTGCTGGAACAGGCAATGAGGAAGACGAGACAGAGGAACAAAGTGAAGTTGCATTTCAAGGATTTTCATTTTACCCGAAGAAAAGTGAAGATAATAATGCTTCTGAAGAACTTGCCTCAAATCTAGATGAACCAGTCAAAAAGAAGAGTAAGAAAAACAAAAAATCTAAAAAAGATTCTGAAGAAGCCCAGGATTATCATGAAAATAACCCAGAAAATAAATTAAATAATATACCCGATCAGGATATGACAGAAATAAAAAGTAAAAAAAACAAAAAATCTAAAAAATATTTTGAAGAAACTCAGGATAATCATGAATATCAAGGCCCAGAAAATAATGACTTAAATGCTTGTCCTGATCAGGATATGACAGAGCTAGTTAAAAAGAAAAAATCAAAAAAAATCAAGCACACAATGGACACACCTGAGGAGCCACCTAAAAAGAAAAAAGTTAAAGAAAATCTAATTATTGAAGAGCACATTGATGAAGTTATTCATGTCCCTAAAAAGAAGAAAAAGAGGAAAAATAAAGATAACAAAGTCTGAAACACATTAAATTGTTTTCATTACAAATTATTAATACATTACAAGGCATACATAAAGATACATATTTTTTTATCATACTTGTTGGCGTCATACTAGGTGGCAATTAGCACAGCGCCTGATAATGAATAGAATACTTGAAGAAATATATTATTTTTATTTGTAATTATTACGTTCATATTTTAGCTAACTACCCTATCTTGCATTTCTATTTTTAAATAATATTTTTTTCTATTCAAACTTATGGTTCATAAATTAAACTCATTTATCAAGCCCAAATATACATATACAAATAAACGAAAACCGATTCTGTATTTTAGTCGATTTTGTAGAATTGAATTTGAGCACATCACTAGTTGCCCGACTCGTTTGATTCGTTTGGTTGGTAGGTAGCACTAGTTCAGGTCTGTCATTGTCAAAGTCAAATAATTCTATTTACAACAGCGTGGTCCCCTGTTCTGTTCTTGATGTTATTTCAAGTTTAGTTTTTAATTTATTTTCTGTATGAAATCTTCTTTAAATCATTAGTGCTACATACGTGTGTTGAAAATTTTAATAAGATTGGATCATGGTAATTCACGACGAGACCGAATTAGTAGTAAAATTGCCCACGATCAAAAAACCACTCTTCGAAGACAAATCGTATGTTGTCCCAAATAACTACGATGAAGATTACGAAAACGCAGATGAAAACGATGCTCCTATGAGTGAACCTACGAATAAGTCGCGAGAATTATCTGAAAATGATTCCGACGTACAGGTTAGAATTCCACGTAAAAAGAAAACATATTCATCAGAGAACAGCGTCAGCTTTATTAGTAAAGAAGATCTAAAAGAACTTAGGGATGTGTATAAAAAGTGCAAAACAGTAATTAAAAAAATCGAGGCAAAGTATGGTCATTTATTGGACTTGGATGAGCCCGGCCCTAGTAGAAAACGAAGGAAAACCACAGCAAACTCAACCGACGATGAAGAAACTGAATGCCAGTGTGCATTTAACAAGAAAATTGTGTTTGATGATGACGGAAAGGAAATTGCCATAGAGACAGTGCCTACCGACCATATTTGCCCGAAGAAATCGAGGTATTCACAACCGTCAATACCTCAATCAAAAGACATACAAATAGAATATTACAATCAAAGCATAGAATTACCAGACAGTCTTCGGGAGCTACAAATAATACTACAAAACCCAGAAATTGAGATAACATATCGGAACCAAGTTATACAAAAAGTGAGGTCGCTCAGACAAGATATTGTGAATGACATAAAATTCAACAAACACTCAATAATTGAGAAAATAAAAGCGAATATGGAGGAAATTATAGATTTTAAGGGTACCAATTTATCCGCGTTACCTGGATATGTTTATTAGATTTAATGGTAAATAAAATATACAATATTACTTGACTATCTGTCTTTATTTATGCTGCCATTAAACTTTCAACTTCCAACCTCAATTTAGATCCTACGCCTTGTAGGATCTAAATTGAATGAGGTTCCTGAAATTTAGAATCTGTCCAATCTATATTTTCCGATGAGCACCAAACCAAGTCTACTTTAAAAATAAATAAATAATAAATATTGGTGGACATTTCACACAGCGCCATCTAGCCCCAAACTAAGCAAAGCTTGTACAATGGGAACCAGATAACTGATAGAATACTTATTTTTTTTTTTTTTGTTAATACATACTTATTATACATATACACCCAGACACAGAACAAACATCTATGTTCATCAAACAAATGTTTATCCCGCATGGGGATCGAACCCACAACCTACAGCGTAGAAGGCAGAGTTAATACCAACTGAGCTGTGAGGCCAGTCAACTTTGTTCCTAAGGTGTTTAATTCTAGCTTACACATGTGACTGAGGATTTTAGGTTTCTGTTGTGTCTGTTCTTCAAAAGGAACAAAACTAATCCCTATTTAAAATCATTCTTGTAGTTATCTGTGTTATTCTCCAACACTAAAAGTCAAAACTTGAGTATACCATTCTCCTTTCATCTTTGTAGTTTTGAAAGGGAAAATTGATATACTTTTTGATGTAAACTCAACAAGTTGATAACTAAGGTTTAACAGCTTATTTTATAATGCCCATACTCGGTATGCAATACATACTTGTACCTTGTCAATAGTTATCACTAGTTGCATTATAATGGGAGGATATCAGCTCTACCTATCACATAACATCAAAAAGTAAATCTTATTCCAATGTGAATAAGATCTTTATTGATACCAATGTAAAAAGATGCTAGCTTTCAAATGGATAGAATGTCCATTGTCCATAAAATAAAGCAAGCTACATTATGTATGAACATGTAAATTGCTGTACAAAAAGCATCCTTATTACCTTGTAATAAATGCTTGTAAATATTCAATGGTGGTATACTTAAGCTGGTTTGGGTGGTGAATAATGATGTGGAATGCCTATCATTTACTGTGAATCTGAGCTTTTGAATTACAAAATGTAACACGAAGACCTTACTCTGTCGATAGTGACGAATTACTGAAATACCTACCTATGAGCAAATTTTATGTTAATGTGCTCTACCTAAGCCATCTGGCCAAGGAAAGAACTCAAAACTTGAAAGTAGGTTCAGTTTGTTTGACAACAGTGTTTGACTGTGTTTCCGTCTACATGTGTAGGTAAGTATCTACCTACATTCATGTAAACTGCAGAATGCACTGAGCACTTTTAATTGACTCTACATTTTTTATATAGGTAGATACAACATAGCGAAAGTGCTGCCACCTACCTGATTACCTATCCTACAATTATCTCCATAATTTTTATAGGCAGGTACAGGTACCTACGAGCTTTCGGGTCTTCACATAATTATTTTTCAATTCAGTTTCTACTGAAATGAGTTTGCGTTAATAAAACAGGAATCTTTTAGTTTCTATCTACATACTATTATTATGGTTATTACCTAGGCAGGTAGGTAGGTACCTACTTTACGCTGAATTAAGACTACGTACCAGAACGATGTGGCTAAGTTATGAAACCAAAAACGTTTTTATCAGCTGGTTCAATACCTGTTTGTTCAATACTTTATTACTGGATGTGTCTCACGCACGTTGCTAACCGTACTACCTATCGCTACCGTCCGTTAAATTACGAGTACCTAAGTAGGTAAACAATGTGTTAATTTGCATAACAGTACATCATTTTAGAACAGTTGTGCTTTACCAAGCACACTTTAAATTCCGTATGGTATTTAGAACTGTATGTAGGTATAACTACTACCTACAGAGTTTGGGCTCCAGACAAGACAAGGTTGTTCGATCTCATAAGGCGCGAGACCGCGTCATCGTTGGACGCCTACGACAAAAATTTCTGTTGCCGTGTTTGTTTTTAAAAAGTTAGCGTTCTTAATTTGAAAATATTAAAAATACCGCGAAGAAAAAATTGAGAAACAATTAGAGCTATGGACAATTTTGGATAATAAAAGTAGTTGGTTATAACATGCATGAAAGCATCCTGAAAGTGTGTTAAGTCAGCTGCTGAAAAATTGACTGACAATATGAAACTGGATAACTTTGGATTTGAGAAATTGCAGGTCAGTTAATAAGTAAAATGATGTTAGTACCTACCGCTACTCTACATTGGTAGGTGGGTACCTACCAATGTAGAGTAGCGGAGTTAAAGTAGTTAAATGTTTACAGCTGAACAAATCAAGCCAAAGTAACGACTTAGGTATTTATGATAAGGGTAATAGTACCTAGGTAGGGCACCTATATACATAACTTTTTAACAAATAAGTTACTTACTATTAATTTACTCAAGAAACAAGTTCAACAAGATAGATTTACCCTCGTATTCAAGAACGACACTATGAGAACACGCACTCACAGTGGACGAAATCTTTTTTCATTAAAATCACTTTATGTAGAATATTAGGCTGTGATTATTAAGAGAAGCGATATCATAGGTATACTACATTACCACCGACCGTAAGATTATGATAAATTAATTATTTATTTATCATAAATCAATGAGATGATGAATCACTGAGAAAGCGTGCAGTGAACTGCAGTAGTATCTTGAAAAAAAAACTGTATTTTAACTAGGTACCTAGGTACCTAAATGTATTTTAAGGCACCCTAAAGAATATTTTTAAATATCCGGTAATTCTTTGACTATCTCTTAGGTTAACGTGTAGTCAGAGGCAAGTCGAAACACGCAAGATCTCTACGTAGTGAACCACTGGTTTTTTAACAATTTATTATCGAATCTCTGATGACATGATGGCTTGATGTCATCAGAATTTTGATTTCGCGGATGTCACCTCTAGGCGCACATTAATTTAAGTTTTATAGCCCGAGGTACAATAACTTAGATGATTCATAAGCCTATTAGATAGGTAGGACCTACCTAGAGACCATTACTACTAAGATTATGCAAGAATGAAGATAACGGTTCTACTTTAGGTACGAGAAAATAGGGTTTTAGTTTCGATCAATATATTTTTTTCCTGACCTTCTCATCTTAACAACTCTTGGGGACAAACGACAACTTGTACTCTCAGTTGAAGTTCTTAGTTCATTGCTGCAAGGAACCTCTGCATGAAAAAATGAATTCTGCTTGAATTTCCTGGAAAAAAAAGTAGTCTTCATCTCAAGACTTGTAACTATCTCTTTATGAAATTTCATGACAATCGGCCCGCGGTTTGGCCGTGTCATAGACAGAGAGTTACTTTCGCGTTTATGATATGAGTACCTATTGATAAAGCCACCATACTCTTACCTCAGCCTAGCTCATGAGTCATGACCTAACTGTAGTCGTCCAAGGAAGAAACACTGATAAAAGGTGTTCAACGAAACTGATTTAATATGGTTTTGCCTCTACTTTCCATTAGGTACATGTAGCGGAAGCAATCTCAACGCATTACAACGCTAAGTGTTTGTAAACATCTCGTGATCGTAAACGCTTCTGTGTAAGTCTAAGGACTTGGCAAAGAAGCGGTCGGTAGTGGTTTCACATCAACATAGACCCTTATAGCTTGGTTGCTGGTGGGGTCTGTTCTATATATCTACTAGGTACTAGGTACTAGTTGATATTTAATGGCAAACCCTTATTAATCAGTAGAACCTTTTGTGGAGACCGACAGATGAGTTGGTGGACTTTGAATTGAAATCAAGACAGTGAAAAGGTATTTATTTCAAAAAAATCACAAGGATCACTTTGAAACGTCTTAGGAGCTAGTTGAAGCTACGCCTGTTATTCGCGACCAAGCCTAGAACAATCTGACAACTAACACGGCTTGGTGCCTATCACATAAATTGGTGGAAGTACCTTTCCCGAAGACGTATCTTTTGCTGAGAGTTATTTTTGGAACTTTTGGAAGCTTCAGAAGACAATAGCCAGAGGGTTTCCTTGAGAAGTTTAGTCAGCGCATCAGCAGTTAGGTTGTGCTAGGTATGTAGTTTTGTGGTTCGAGAGCATTGCATAATATTGTGATAACTTTATCAAGTTGTTTTTATATTCATCGCCATTTCTGTATTCGTGTTGCATAAACATGGGTTAGATTTGCGTAGGCGCCAGCGATAGGGCGTAGCCTCCATGGTACTCTGACCTCGTATGTTGCTCAATACTGACAGCTATTGTATAGTAAAATACTGTACAAATATGGCCAGCTATTTAGAAACTGATCGGACTGAGAATTAATCCGTCTTCTGTGGCGTGGCGATGAGTTCTCGGCGCGCAGATATCGACCCCGAGGCGCTTGTCAAAATATATTTGTTCCTGGGTTTTGGTAACAGGTTACTCGCAGTTTTCTGATACTCAGGATAGCGTGCAGTCAGGAATTGCGAAATCACTGTTGCTTGTCTATCAAAGTAAATTATATGTACTGGCGACTACGAAATTGAGGATTTTATGAGCAGTTTTACGAGAAATTTATTGGCCGCTTTGAGAGGGTATGATATAATGTAGAGATTACAACATACTCGTACCTATCTTAAGTACAAAATTGCAGATACATTAGCTTACTTGCTATATTATCGTAAAGCGGCAATAGTCTGTTGATCCTAATCATGATACGCAATTTCCGTCGATCGGTTATTTCAACGGTTATATTAGAGCCAGTATGGACGAGGTTACCTAACTAATATTATTTATTTTTCTGACAAGAGACGGAGGAGGCCTATATACAACAAGAAATATTTAATCCTTTATCCTTTATGTATACATATCTACATAAGTACATCTACATAGTTTATGTAGTACCTATGGTACTACATAAACTATTAAAAAGGGAAAACAGATTGATTATCTGGTGGTTGGGAGTTTATTTTTCTTCCTTTTCTATGAAGCTCAGGTTTGTTGGTATAAAACTCTATTAGGGTTATGCTCGCCTTTGCACATTGTAATGTCATAATTGTTAATGTTTTCTGTGTAGGTATAGGGCTGCCATCCGTCCGGGTTTCCGCGGATTTGTCCTAGTTGAGAGGGCGTCCGGGGAGCGTCCGGGCGGGGTTTCATTTGTAGTCCGGTTTTAAAATTTGGCCACCCGCGACACAAGCACTGTGCCGGAATTGTGAAATCAACTTTTCGATAAAATATTAAGCTGTAAATTGCCAATTTTTTTTAAAGTCGAGTGTCCCCCTTCACGACTTAAAATTAAAAAAAACCTGTTAACATGTCCGGGTTCTGGGCTCTAAAATCCGGGGTTTTCACGCGTTTTGTCCTGGTTGCCAAATTTTAGAGATGGCAGCCCTATCTGTGTACAATAAAGTATTAAAGTAAAGCTCTTCATATTATTGTTGTGATTCTTCTCTTTCCTTTGTCTGCTTTGGTCGGCTTTCGGTAGTCGGCTCAGAATGAGTTAATATTGTGCAACGCCTGATCCCATTCCAGTTTTCCCAAACATGTTAAGACTTGTCACTACTTCTGGTGTACCTGCCAAGGTCACTGGTTCAGGTCAATCTATACCTGTCGAATTCTTTAGTCCTGTTGGGTCCTTTAGATTGAAATGCGATTCACATCAATTTGTAGGCAGGTACCTATCTATTCTAAAATAACTACTTCTCTACCTATCAAGAAAATCGTGGTAAAGGACTAATACGAGGTTCTCACGCGATCAGGAGTGGCTGTTTCGAGACCTAACAGTAAATCTTGTCCGTAAAGACCTTTAAAATATAATACTATGACCGATACTATGATAAGATAGAACGAAAACAAACCTAACCACAATATTTAGGTACGTTTAGTATGTACAATCCACTATACTTTATAGTTATTCGTAGACTGAGTTTGCTAGAGAGAGCTGCATCAGTTACACTTACACCGACAAGAGCATAGCTCTTAAATTAGAAAAAGAGTCTGATTGGTCTCTATTATTTTCAAGTTAAGTTATTTAAAACAACGGTTGCCTATTGTAAATACACGTTTAAAATTCTTATCGCGAAATGTCTGTGTGAATTTAACATACAAAAACCAAGCTGGCTATGCTAATTTCAGTGACTTTCAATACATCGATAGAAAACGTTCATGGCGTGTTTTGGTTACAAGATTGGTTTTCCAACAAGTATCTTTGAGATTCCGCCACTGTAGGGAAATGAATATGCGAGATCTTCTTCGTTTGCATACCAATATAGGTGCTTAAGTTTACTCGTACGTGTAACTAAAAGTTCCCAAGCTGTTATGAACGAAGAATTGCCTCGAAACATTAGCAATCTTAATCCTAATATCAAAAAAACATTTCATCAAAAACATTTATTATTCGTCTTATGCTCCTGTTCCCGTTTTATTAAACTGAACTCACCACAGATTTATATCTTCTATATCCTTTATATTAGGATAGGATATTAGGTCTATTATATATTCATCTTGTATGTTTCCTGATGTTAGTAAGTTTGATAGTCAATCAGGCCTATACGACAAAACGGCTGTAGGATGTTACCTGAATATAAAAATGGGATGTTTATAATCCGAAAAACATCCTCAAAATGATAAAAAGACGCAAACGGAATTATTTGGGCATAGATGTGCAATGTGTAAAAAATCTGATATCAATGTTGACATCAGAAAATTATTGAAATTTGGACAAGACAACGTCTGTCGCATGTCTGCTAGTACAAGATAAAACGTGATAGGTCATATTTCTAGTTAAAATTTACTTAAGGCGCTGCCAGTTCCTAAAACCGCGGCAGAAACGACTAAGACAGTTAACAACGGCAAGCTCTAGATGGCGTATGCGTATCGTAAATATTATCGACAGTTTTTATGAGATCGCGTTGCTGGTACCTACGTAGGCAAGTAATAGGGGTAGCTTTACCTTTTTTGAAAAAGAGAAAATGGTTATGAGGGGTGGGTACCCCTCATAACCATTTTCTCTTTTTCAATATTTTTTTAGAGTTGTTACCCATCTTTAGGTGCTTCGATAAATAACTCCTGCTACCGACCGCTGCAATGACGTCAAACACACGTCTAACGTTGACAGTAGTCACGGTGGTACTGATCCATGGGCGGCGCGTGGTCCGCCTTTGCTTTTCGAATAAATTAATGATATAAATTATGTATAATTATAAATTACTTATCAAAAACCTATCTTAGTAGAAATCTAGATCTACATAATATTACCTATCTTTACCAATAAATCACAAGTTGATCTTAATAGTAGGTATCAAAGTATTTCGATCATAAATTCTAAAACGTATCATTTTGAAATAATATCTTTATCGTGAAAAGTTTCTGCTATTATGTTTTCAGCTTAATAGAAATCTAGGTAGGAACCTGAAGTAATATATTTATAAAAATAGGAGATGTGGCTTGTTCAGAAGTATTTCTTCTTTCGTTTCGAAAAAGAGCAATCGTCGACATACAGGGCCTTAACAACCACGATTCTTAACACGTTTTATTTCAATAACCGTAGTTTTGTTCTTGTTAATGTAGTTATGTTTGAATCATAGTAACATACTCGTAAGTACGAGTAATTATGATTCTCAGTACCAACATAACTTATGGTTTACAAGCTGCGCATAAATACTGCCAATTTATTACTTGCCTAGTACTTGTCTATTTATATCTAACAGTTTACTAGGTACCCTTTATGTCAAGGTCGTAACTTCAAGTATTTCCAGTTGTAAATTAATTATATGTTCACGATCTACTTAGCTTACGACTTAGACTGTAAGTATTATACGTAAACTTTTACGATATCTACTGAAAAAATGCAGGCATGCATATTGCATATGCATATCCAATATGGCGAACACACATCATAATGGTGGTTGCACACATAAATGCTGGTGCTTAAAAATGGTCTATTCCTTGACGCTTTTACTCATTGAAGATCCTAGTTATAATTATGGTTTCTATCTTTACAGACAGCAGAACGAAGTGGAGGATGGGAAACGCACCGGGTTCGGCTCAACAGGGTACAGGGATATGGCTTCGGCATCGCCGTTTCTGGCGGACGAGACAACCCTCACTTCGCGAGCGGAGACCCATCTATAGCCGTCTCCGATGTGTTGAGGGGGGGACCGGCTGAGGACAAACTACAGTAAGTAAACTAAAAAAAAGAGTTCCTCACGAAAATGCAATAATGTAACCTAAGGTATCAAAACTTTGCCTTTATTCCTCATTAGTACACCCGTGCGAAGCTAAGGCGGAGTGCTAGTACTTTATATAAACCTATATTTTAGTTCTGAAAGTATCTTCTTTTATTAACAGACTTTGTTTCATCTCTTCTTTACAGAGTCAACGATAGAATAGTATCCGTGAACGGGGTCCCGCTAGAGAACGTGGAATATGCGCGCGCAGTGCAAGTACTCCGGGATTCCGGAGCCACAGTGTCTCTGGTGGTGAGACGGCGAGCCCCGGCGCCTCCGCCTACCGCAGCTACCACTATCAAGCTGTCGCTCACTAGAAATGGAAAGAAGGAAGGTGAGTGTTCTTCCTCAGTAAGTGAAACACACACACACTTACACACACTCGCACATACACACACACAAACCCACACACACACCCAAACGTAGCTTCACCTAACTCCTACGACGTTTCAAAGTGATCCTTGTGATTTTATTAAAATAAATGACATTTGAATTTGAATTTGAGTGCACACACACATAAACACACAGTGCACATACACACACACACAAACAGACAGTGCACACGCCACAGTGACTCAGAAAGTGAGACAACAGACCATCTATCTGGCGCTCATTAGGAATGAAATAAAGAAGTGTTTGCTACACTTCTTTATTTCATTTTTTTAGTTAGTTTTTTAGTAGTTTAAAGGAAACTGATCAAAATTTTTAATTTCCAGACTTCGGCTTAGTCTTAGGATGCAAGATCTACGTCAAAGAGCTGACCATGCGTGCCAGGGAACAGCTGAACCAAGGCGGCCAGGGTCTGTGCGAAGGCGATGTGGTTACGAAGATCAACAACACTCCAGTCTCCGACGCCATGACCCTGAAGGAAGCCAGGAAGCTGGTGGAGTCCTGCAAGGACCGACTGAATCTGGTGGTGACGAGAGAACTCATTAGAGAAGAGACTGTTAATAATGGGAATTATCAGAATAATTATAACAGCTTGGGTAAGAGCATCTTTCAATTACTCGGAAAATCCTAAAGTTTGTGAGGATGTGTGGATGTTTGTGCCTCAATCTCGCCCAAACGGCTGAACGGTTTTCGATGGCACTTTGAATAAACAATTCCTATGCTTTGAAATAGCAAATAGGCTACTTTTTATTTAGGTTCCACAGGAAACTAGTAATTATATAAATACCCAACAGACCTGGCAACTTGTAGAAGAAAAAAATATAGGAACAGACGGTTGACTAAAATTAAACTTATTGTAAAAAAAAAAGCGGCGATGTGCTTTCAACCTGTCTCATATGGAATGCTACTAACTACTGCAAAATATAGGCATGTGCCAAATATAATGTTTGGACGTGCCTCTGACTACCCCCACTAGACATCTTCGAAAGACTAAGCACCTGGAGATCTGAGAGGATGTCTACCTTACAGGATTACTGTCGTAATCCTATTTATTAGTTATTTTTTTATTTAAAAAAAAATGTTTGGTAAACAGAAGTGACTACGCCACAAACCGCCCCATATCCGACATCAGAAGCGGTATCCTCTGGCTACTCCAGTAGTGGACAGAACCTGTACGTAGCAGCACCAGTCAGGGGGGGTCCGGGAGACAACATTAGGGGACCTTTGAGAGGCCCCTTAGACCAAGAGCAGCCTCCAAGACCGCCACCGCCTAGGAACGAAGGTATCGAAGGTGATAGGTGAACTGATTTATATTTTTGAGTAAGGGAGATGTGAAGGTACGTTGGAGCAAGGGTTAAAGGGTGTCTTGTAGATTCCTGAGGACCTTTAAATCGGGAGCACCCACTAGAAATGAAGGCATCAAAAGTGATATGATTGACTTGTTCGAAGTTGTTTAGTTTTAGATAGTAGTACATTTAAAGGGGGGGGGGGGGGGGGGAGAAGAACACAAGAAGGCTCTGAGACCGCCACCGGTATCCAAAAATTTACTTTATTAACCCTTAAATGCATATTGACGTAAATCTGCAACATACTACTAACACGGCTACCAAATCATTATTATGAGCGCAACGCATACTGTTGTAGAATTACAACTATCAGGACAATATTTTTTAAGCACCTTTTTTCTTTCGCGTCTATCAAATGCCATCTTGACACTCACAAAGCATTGACTGTCGGAAATTTGTAGCAGGTGAAAATTGGAATAGTGTTTTTGGAGTAAATAGTTGATTTTCGAAAGTAAATAAGTGCATTTTTTTATTTTATTGTAATAATTCATCTTCTTTTCGGTACAGTAATTGGTTAGGACAATAGCATTCTAATGTCTCCCTGCATTAGAATGTACAAGTCTACAAGATATATTTTTTTCAAGAGGTCATAATAAATCATGCATTTAAGGGTTAAAAGCTTGTGATGGCATTTTGTTAGTTGTTGGTAAACGTGTTGAACATTCTTCATTGGAAAAAACTCTTTATATTATATGTTTTTTTTTCTATTTCAGACTACTACAGCAGTAGACGACAGCTGTATGAGGAGCAAGGAATGGAAAATCAAAGGAAACCTCCGTAAGTTGATCCGCGTAAGCTTACAGGTACCCAATTGTCACACATCCCAATGTGTTTTGATAGTTTTGAAATTTGACAGTTCAAGCCGATTACGATCACCAGTTCAGCAGGCTTATCACTACATAGTATAAAGCAAAGTCGCGTCTGTATGTATGCTTATATCTTTAAAACTACACAACGGATTTTGATGCGGTTTTTTTAATAGATAAGAGTGATTCAGGAGGAATGTTAAATGTATTAAACCCGAGCGAAGCCGGGGCGGGTCGCTAGTAGCGTATAAATCGATCTTAATTTTTCGATTTTCATTGCCATTAGTTCGAATTTACACGAATTTTACGTGTACACACTGCGTCGCCAGCCCTTTTTCTTTGAACTTAGCTGGACACGCCACCTCGTGTCTACATATTGGTTAGATTGAAGGTAACTTAATTAAATCTAAAATGTGATGGTTTGTCCTTAGAACGGAGCCACGACTCATCAGTTTCCAAAAGGAGGGTTCAGTGGGACTAAGGCTGTGTGGTGGTAACCATTCCGGTGTTTTTGTGTCTGGAGTACAACCAGCTAGTCCTGCTGCTTTGCAAGGGTTGCAGCCGGCAGATAAGATCCTTAAGGTAAGGCTGATAAGACCTTCAATATATCTAAATATGGATAGAAACGCAAGGTTACCAACTGAATGACTGGCCTCACAGCTCAGATGGTAGTAACTCTGCCTTCTGCGATGTAGGTGGTGAAAGAAAGAAAGAAAGAAAAAAAGAAAAAACATTTATTTGCTCCATAGGCACAACACAATTATTAAATAAAAGAGAACAAAAACAATCAACAATAACACAAAAACAATCAACAATAACATCAATAAGATTGTGCCATGTGGGGGCAAATAGGTCCCCGTCTCAGCATTGAGCCGCACAGCACCGAAACTAGGGAGTAGGCTAACTAGTGACGCTGGTTTTCAGTCTGATCTGGATCTGATTTTCAGTTGTGGGTTCGATCCCCACCCAGTAAACATTTGTGATGAACATAGATGTTTGTTCTGAGTTGTGTTACTATGTATAATAAGTATGGTATTCACAAAAAAAATATATATAAGTATTCTATCAGTTATCTGGTTCCCATTGTACAAGCTTTGCTTAGTTTGTCCGCCAACATTTATTTATTTATTTTAAATCGCCATCTATTGTGTTGCAGGTGAACGAAATGGAAATGAAGGGAGTGACACGAGAGGAGGCTGTATTGTACCTCCTCAGTCTTCAAGAGCGAATCGATCTCATAGTGCAACACTCGCCGGAGGAGTACAATGCTGTAGCAAGCGGACAAATGCGTAAGTCTAAACTTAAGTTAAGTCATAATAATTTGTTTAAATTCATATCCCACCATAAATAAAATATACTGGCCTCACAGCTCAGTTGGTAGTAACTCTGCCTTCTGCGCTGTAGGTTGTGGGTTCGATCCCCACCCAGGGCAAATATTTGTGTGATGAACATAGATGTTTGTTCTGTGTCTGGGTGTTATTATGTATAATAAGTATGTATTTACAAAAAAAAAGTATATAAGTATTCTATCAGTTATCTGGTTCCCATAGTACAAGCTTTGCTTAGTTTGGGGCTAGATGGCGCTGTGTGTAAAGTCCGCCAATATTTATTATTTATTTATTTATTATTATTTATATATAAAAACCGGCCAAGTGTGAGTCGGACTCGCGCACGAAGGGTTCCATACCATTATCTATAAAAACGGCAAAAAAATCACGTTTGTTGTATGGGTTGGGGTTGTACCCTTTAATATTTATTTTATTCTGTTTTTAGTATTTGTTGTTATAGCAGCAACAGAAATACTTACAAATAGTTAACATTTTTACATAATCTGTGAAAATGTTAACTATCTAGCCTATAACTGTTCATGAGATACAGCCCTGTGACAGACAGACGGACAGACAGACAGACAGACAGACGAACAGACAGACAGACAGACAGACAGACAGACAGACAGACAGACAGACAGACAGACAGACAGACAGACAGACAGACAGACAGACAGACAGACAGACGGACAGCGATGTCTTAGTAATACCTTTTTTACCCTTTGGGTACGGAACCTTAAAAATCAATGGAATTAGAGCGATCGTTTTTAGGAATTTTAGGTTTAGCGTGAACACAACAGAATCGCCATCAGTTTCTTTTTAAATTTGATGGTTTTCAAGATAATGCAGTTTTAACACTTTTTCCGCTTTATCCGGGTAGACTCAGCCCATACTAAAAGTCAAAAATGTCACTTATCACCTGTTTCAGCGGGCGATTCGTTCCACATAAAGACGCATTTCCACTACAACGAGCCGACTGATGGAGAAATGTCGTTCCGATGCGGAGACGTGTTTCACGTTGTCGATACGTTGCACAACGGAACCGTTGGAGCTTGGCAGGTTTATAGGATAGGTAAGTGTTGGCGTGCACCAATGGCTTTTTATCTCTGAAAAAAATTGCTTAAAACTGTGAAGGAAAACAGTAAGTATTATTATAAGCTAACTACTGAAAAATATGGGTATTGTGCCATATATAATGTTTGGGCGTGCCTCTGACTGCCTTTAGACACCTTCAAGGATCTAAGCGCCTTGAGATCTGAGAGTATGTCTACCGTACTAGGGGATTACAGTCGTAAATCTATTTAATTCTAGATTAGACTGGCCTCACAGCTCAGTAGTAACTCTGCCTTAGTAACTCACTCTGGCAAACATTTGTGTGATGAACATAGATGTTTGTTCTGTGTCTGGGTGTTAATATGTATAATAATAAGTATGAATTTACAAAAAAAAAGTATATAAGTATTCTATCAGTTATCTGGTTCCCATGGTACATGCTTTGCTTAGTTTGGAGCTAGAAAGCGCTATGTGATAATGTCAAAAAAAATTTATAAATGCGAAAGTTTGTTATAAGGCTATGTTTGTTCCCTGATCAAAAATAAACGACAAAACGGATTAAGATGAAATTTGCTGTAGTATGTAGATAAAAAATCTGAATAAATAAAGCCCGAATCCGAAATCCGAAAAACAACCCCTGAATGATAAAAAATGCAAAATGGATGATTTTGGTGTAGATGGCGTTGGTGTGCAACAAATCTGACATCACAGACTAAAAACATTTAGTCGTCATAGCAACGCAGCTTTGATTAATTAATGATACGCATTCTTCTAATTAATTTTATCAGTACAAGGTTTGTAGGGAAAAAAATGAAAGTTGCCGGAAATTGCTTTTTCCTGTGCGATTATTAAAATTTGACAGGACAACGTCTGTCACGGGTCGGCTAGTATATATATATTTTTGCTTTCTTCAGGACGTAATAACCAGGAGGTCCAAAAAGGTCAGATCCCGAATAAGGCGCGCGCCGAAGAACTGGCCACTGCCCAGTTTAATGCGACTAAGAAAGAAATTTCTGGAAACGATGGAAAGCACAACTTCTTCAGAAGACGGCGCTCCACGCATCGAAGGAGCAAGAGTCTTGGCAAGGTAACCACAATAAATATTGAAAATGCGCAAATATTTTTTGCGCAAATATTAATTATTTTTTATTTTTTAACTTAATCGGTTGGTAGTAGCTCTGACTTCTGCGCTGTAGGTTGTGGGTTCGATCCCCACCCGGGATAAACATTTGTGTGATGAACGTAGATGTTTGTTCTGTGTCTGGGTGTTATGTATAATAAGTATGTATTTACAACAAAAAAACGTATATAAGTATTCTATCAGTTATCTTGGTTCCCATAGTTCCCAAAAAAAAAAAAAAAAAAAGTATATAAGTATTCTATCAGTTATCTGGTTCCCATAGTACAAGCTTTGCTTAGTTTGGGGCTAGATAGTGTTGTGTGTAAAGTCCGCCAATAATATTTATATTTATAGTACAAGCTTTGCTTAGTTTGGGGCTAGATGGCGCTGTGTGAAATGTCCACCAATATTTATTTATATTTATTTATATAATTATATTTATTAATTACACCGACAAGAGCACAGCTCTTAAGTTATAAAAATAATTCGGTTACATTATTACAATTTTCGTAAGGATCTCTAACTTTTTTTTAAATAAATAATATACTATGTTACTCGCTGATAATGTAGCTTTTGATAGATGAAATAATTTTTAAAATTGGTCCAGTAGTTTTAAGTTTATCCGATAAAAAAAAATACTTCATTGCACATGCACAAGATGTATTATCCAATAAATATTATAAATCCGTTTGTGAGGATGTTTGTATGTTTGTGATACAATCACGCCCAAACGAGCCACGGATTTGGATGTAACTTTGAGTAGACATAGCTTATGTCATGTAATCTATACATATAATAAAACTGTAGTAGAGTTCAATTCTGTACATTGAATAAAAACTAAAAAAAATACTCCTAGGGGCCTTTATACAAGAAACACATGCCAAAAAAAACATTTTGAAATTTTTGTCTGTCTGTCTGTTGTCCGGCTTTCACGCAAAAACTACAGGACGGATTTTGATGAAACATTTTTTGTTATGTAGCTATTAGTCCTCGGCAACATATAATCTATAATTTACTTTGAAGATTGAAATACCAGATGTGAAACTATCTGTCCCCCAGCGAAGCGGGCACGGATCAGCTAGTAGTATATAAATGCGAAAGTTACTCTATTTGTCTGTTACTTACGTCTTTACGCCTAAACCGCTGATCAAATTTCGATAAAGTTTGTAGAGTATTTAGATTAGGCGATGAGCTACCAATCTGTACTGAGTTGGCTGCTTTTTTTTGTAATAATTGACAAGGTTTTTTAATAACAACAATAAATTTAAAAACAACGACAAATTTTTGTACTAATTAAACAGGAAAATTATATATTCTCTAAAAAAAAATCTAAAAAAAATCTGAAATTCAAAGTCAAAGTCAAAAATCATTTATTTCAATAAAATCACAAGGATCACTTTGAAACGTCTTAGGAACTAGGTGAAGCTACGCCGATTCCACGCGACCAAGCCTAGAAGAATCAGGCAACAAACACGGCTTGGGGTCTACCTTTTTTTTAATGATCCTTTTCTTAAAGCTATATAGAGCTCCAGTGTGATGCCAATCGAACAAGGTGAAGGCTCAAACAAGAATAATAATTAAAAGTACTACTCAATTGACATTTAATATGGGTTTTTTCTTTGGACAAGACATCTGTCAGGTCAGCTAGTTTATTGATCTTTTTTTACAGGAACATTGGGATGAAGTGGTGCTATCGGACAGCATCAGTAAATTCCCCGCGTACGAGAGGGTGGTACTCAAACAGCCAGGTTTTGTCCGACCTGTCATCGTGTTAGGAGCTGTCGGTGACATCGCAAGGGAGAGGTTACTCATTGAGAACCCTGACAAGTTCTCTTCGCCAAGTAAGTTATTCGTATCTCTATACTCTCTGCATTAAAGTAAAATATAAGCAATAATTGTATAACCTAAAAACGTTCTTATAACTAAGTGAATTAACGTCTTGTAAAGAAAATATTAAGGAAAAAAGGTATTTGGCCAAAGGTATTTGTTTTTACATAATTTTGTAGACAGAAACTAAAGACAGTATCTTTTTATGTTCGTTTTAGGGTTCCGTACCTTATTATTAAGACTTCGCTGTCCGTCTGTCTGTCACAGGGCTGTATCTCATGAACCGTGATAGCTAGACAGTTGAAATTTTCACAGATTATGTATTTCTGTTGCCGCTATAACAACAAATACTAGGTGCTTATTCACGTTGACTCGCGGGCGCGGTGGCGGGCGCGGTCACGAAATATCAAACATATGAGCTAGTTAGCTCGCTACTTAGACCGCACGTGCGTTTTGAACGTGAACACTTGGAAATCACGTCATATGTTTGATATTTCGTGACCGCGCCCGCGAGTCAACGTGAATAAGCACTAAAAACAGAATACAATAAAAATATTTAAGTGGGGCTCCCATACAACAAACGTGTTTATTTGCCGTTTTTTTATATACAATGGTACGGAACCCTTCGTGCGCTTCCGACTCGCACTTGACCGGTTTTTTTCACTGACATGGACCCCTTACCTCTCTTCTTCGACCCCTGAGGATCGATTTACATCACTTTTGAGTATCAATCAATATACTATGCCTATACAAAACCGTAAAATTTGAAGTATCACCTTCATATCTATCTTTCCCAGAAATGGACAGCGCTTTGGAAGACAGCAAGACCAAATCTACCGGCATCATTCGCCTTTCCAGCATCAGGTCTGTGATGGAGCGTAGTAAACACGCTTTATTGGACATCACGCCTAACGCCGTGGACAGACTGAACTACGCTCAATTCTATCCGATTGTTATCTTCATGAAGGCGGACAACAAGCATATCATCAAGCAACTGCGCGCTGGGTTACCTAAGTAAGACCATACATACATCTAAATATATAAAACTCTTGCATTACTGACTAACTAATTACGGGTGTCGGAATTGCATTACCTACTGATTATTTGAAATACTTTGAACACTGATCAAATTATTTCCAATATAATCAAGAAAATAGGTAATCAAAGCGGACCAGCCATAAAATAAATAATTCTGTCATAAGACTCTTAAGGTGTGACCAGACATAGTGCGGCATTTGAGCGCGGCAGCTGCGCTATGATTGTACGACGGTAGCGCGAACATTTACACACCTTTTTTATGTTTAAACTGTCACACGGCAAACTTGTGTCCTGCAAATGCCGCGCTATGTCTGGTCACATCTTTACGTTACTACTGACTGGCTGATTGACAAACTGATCTATCAACGCACAGCCTAAAACACTGGTCCTAAAATCCTGTAATTTAGAAGATGTAATCCTTTTGCTGTGTAGGGTAGGGGTGCACTAAAAATTCAACCCCTATAAGGGTGCAGCGGGAATTGAAGTTATATATGGATATCCACTAGTTTTAAATACAACTTTGTAACAGATCTGCCCACAAATCATCAAAGAAGGTTCTAGAGCAGTGCCAACACATGGAAAGAGTGTGGGGACACGTTTTCACGCACACAATCACACTCAGCGAGGCAAACCAAAGTACATGGTTCAATAAGCTGATAGATCTCATACAAAGAACCCAGCAACAGCAATTGTGGGTTTCTGAAACCAAGGTAAGGCTTTTACATATTACCTACAAGATGTTGACTTTGGTGATGGGAATTTTGTATGAAGCTTTTCAAATGAGGAGTCGCGACGCATTTTACTGAAGGCTTTTCATTCAGAAACTCTAATTGAAAGTTTTGTCCTTAAAAAACGAAATGTTCCTTAATGAACATACGGGGGTTGTATTCACAACACATAAAGTTATGTTTATGAAAAAAGATTTCGTCCACTGTTTGTGCGTGTTCTCATAGTGTCGTTCCTGAATACGGGGGAAAGTCAAGTCATATTTATAGAATTAAAACTATCGCGGTTGTTATTCATTTTAGCAATACAAGAAAAAACGTGGTAATTAGCCTTATTTATAGTTAAAATAAAGTAATATATATTTTGCAGAAATAAGAATTCGACACAAAACTGTCTAATATCTTTTGCTGTAGTCGTACATCAAGTCTCAAGTCATCAAGTCGTAGATCTTATACTATCTGTAAATATCTGTAAATAGTATAAGATCTAGCATTATAATATAATGCTAGATCTTATACTATCTGTTTCAAGATATGTACGTCCGATTAGGTATAGCCTTTAATAGACTTGATGTACGACTACAGCAAAAGTTATGCTACTTTTTATCCGGGTACCTTATCATCATAATCTCCTTGTTCTTATCCCACTTAATTTGGGGTCAGCACATGTTTAAAAAAAAAACTGTTTGTGGAAAGATTTGACTTGCTCTACAACCGGCCGCGTAAAAAAAAACCAAAGACAAAATTAAGGCTTTTATAATAAATCTCAATTTTATTAAGGCAGAAGTGTATTTCCATTTGAAAAGCTTATTTACCAAGGACTTTTAATATCATTTCTATGTTAACATTATTCCTCTACAGTAAACGCATCGCTTCAAGATGGTTGCTTGTTAAAGGCAAATTGGTGCATTGGTAAATTATATGTGCTCTTTTCCATATCTGTACTTCGTTTAATATGTTCGGGGATGTGAATACAGTTTTGTTATCATACTCGTTTTTTATTCATGAAGCTTGTGAGCTATAGTTGTCTCTTTCTCTCGTGGCTTGAAGAGACAGTGATGGTGATAAGTTATTAGAAAATTACCTGTAGCAAGTACATAGGTAATTTTCTGATCAGTTCGAGTTTTTCGAGTGTTCTTTCTATAACGATTGTTTTTGTTTACAAAATGACTCGACTAGTTTGTCCCTTTCTTTTTTGGCTTAGTTAAAAATAAGGGACAGTGATAGCTCCTTGAATAAGAAATCATAATTGATACGTTTTTCTCAAAAACTTGTATTCACAATCCCAAAACATGGACATATTTATTAACAAAGTTCATTTCTGTTCTGTCTTGGTATAGCACGTTGAAATGGTGTCGGATATATACTTCCCGATCCCTCCCTCCCCCTACCCCGCCTTCTACCCCATCTCCTACCCCATCCAAAACTACCAATCCCCCAGGCCCCTGAGCTCACCGCAACCCATGCTGACATCTAACCCCCACACTAAACCCCACGATCATTTGTATGACGCTAACAGAAACCACGTAGTACCCTATTACTACTCTGAAACTCTCACACATTGCATGCCTAATAATATATACGGCGTTCCTAATAAGAACAGACATACGGTTGCTATTAATCCCTATGAGGAAAGACAAATATATTACGAGCGAAAGTTGAAAGCTAGAGCTGATCTGAACTCTTCGCAACAGCCGGTGTTCCCTAAAGGTGTTCAAACGCAATCGTTCAGGCCCTATAGTGTTATGGAGTCTTCATGTAAATCTCCAATCCCGAACATACCAAGGCCATCTTCAGTGGTTCCCATGTCTGAGCAATACAAGCCAGCTTCCTTCTTCGTCAATGACAACGATATCAGAAGGAGGAACGAGATCCCTGAATGGAAGGCTAGGCTTCAGAAAGAGTTTCCTAAACCCCTGCTAAAAACCCTGGAGAAGCCGTTAAGGCAAATATGTAGAATTCCTAATTGCAAATGTAGTGTGAAGCTCGAACCAATGAGGTACAGCGAAGTTCGTACTTTACCCACTGTGACTGAACGATCCTTGAATAAAATCAGAAACTTGTCTCTGCCGACACTTAAGTTAGAAGAACTAGATAAGATCGAAACATTTGAGCAATCAGACGCCGAAAGAGAAGTTCAGCCGATTCTAAGTAAACCTATTTCTGAACAGCATTTAGGGTATGTCTAGGATTACCGTAGTAGTTAACAAAGTTACCAAAATAGTTACCAGGTTAGGATAAGCACAACTTTGTCTTATTTTATTTGCTCATTTACTAACCCTTATTGTTTGTATATTGGCTGCTTTTGCTTTTAGTGCATGAACATTATGTTTTAGATAGTGTATTGTATTGTTTATTTGATTTTCTTTATTTTGTTTTTGCCTACATTTAATCCCAAATGTTTTTTTACCACGAAATACCAGTGTTAAATACCATCCAATAATGGATGCTAACATTCAATAATCAATTAAA
Source organism: Hydriomena furcata (assembly GCA_912999785.1). Lineage (NCBI taxonomy): Eukaryota > Metazoa > Arthropoda > Insecta > Lepidoptera > Geometridae > Hydriomena > Hydriomena furcata. The sequence goes on along the minus strand of OU538820.1, from coordinate 4,516,817 downwards.
AAATAAAATGTTAACATCCACGTGTGTACATTAATCATTCACAGACGCTAAAAGTTTTTTAGTTTCTGTAACGTGTTCTGAGCAATCATTCATTTGTCTTGTCTTGTCACCCCATTCCATAACCTACCTTCCTGGACGCCGCTGCGCTTCAAAATGGCCGCCCACATCAAAATGGCGGACTACTACAAAATGGCCGTCACAAAATGGAAAACAGAGGCCAGAGCCGTTATCAGATGACTTCCTTTTCTCAATGTCGTCGAGCACTGAGAATAGGCTGTCGTACGCTTCAAGTCCCGAAAGTGATTTGGAAGTGAGTCCGCCGCCGGCACCTCGATTGGTGAAATCGTCCTCGGATCCATCAATTGCAACAACGCAAGATAATATGGATCGCGATGATGATCTTAATCATATGGCTGATGCGGTGCCTCCACCTTATACGGTTTGTATCTTTGATTATATATTTCTTGATCCCTGAAACCCTTAAAAACACTAGCAAGTCTACCAAAAGTTGAGCATTAGGTACTTCTCATCTAAGAATAGATAAATGAAATAAATGTTAGGCTCCAAGTCTGTGCTTGATCCTTCTAGGAACAGGCGTAGCTTCACCTAGCTCCTAAGACGTTTCAAAGTGATCCCTAAGATTTGATTGAAATAAATACCTTTTGACTTTTTCTTGATTAAAATATGCTCGGTAAGTAAAAAGATGAGTATGATCCGTATGCTTCGTCCAGTATAATTGCATGCAGTCAAGAAACCCATTGTCTTCCGTCTCGCTTTTTTTTGTTTTTGTAAGACTTATTTGTTTTCCGTCTCTTTCTAACAGCAAGGTGGCTACGGCGACAGTAAATACGGTTTCTCGGCCAACACCAACGGTGCCGCTGCTCCTATGAATGGCCATAGTTTACCAGGGAACCATATGATGGGCCCTAATGCCGAAGTACCGCCTTACCATAGCAACAACATGACCCATTCTCCGCCTCACTCGCCTTTATATGGAACAGGTAATTTTTAGGGTTTCGTACCCAAAGGGAAAAAACGGAACCCTACTGAGACTTCGCTGTTCGTCTGTCCGTCTGACTGTCACAGGGCTGTATCTTATGAACCGTGATAGCTAGACAGTTGAAATTTTCACAGATTACGTATTTCTGTTAGAAATACGTAATCAAATACTAAAAACAGAATAAAATAAATATTTAAGGTGGCTCTCATATACAAAAAACATGTTTTTTTGCGCGAGTCCAACTCGCACTTGGCCGGTTTTTATATAGATAGATATGAGGTCAGAAATACTTTTAGAACTGTTGTATTCAAATCAACGCCTCACCAGTACCATAGCAAAAAGTGCAAGCATGCAAACTTTTGCATTCTTAATATTAATGTAATTTACCCTTCGTCCGCCTTTATACAGAACAGGTTTGTTTGGTCCTCAAAAAGGTCAAGGTACTTTAAAAATAAAGGACAGCAAAAAGGTTCGCAAAGCCTGGCAGGTAGATCTCTTATCCTATTGAATTCCCCTTCCAGTCAGATTTGCATTTTGTTAAGGTTTATACAGACCTTTTATTTGTGTGATTATTTGAGTTTTATAACCCTTGGACTGAAGACGTTTATTATAATTTGAACTCGTTAGAATAGAGTGTGGTTTAGACTAAAGTGGTGTAATAACTAAAGACTAAATACCCTTTATATTTAATGGTGATTTTTACGGAATGGCGTCATAAAGTGACTACTCACTTTGCTTTATAGTGGGTTAATTTGAATCGTCTCTCGTAAGAGCGAAAGTTTACTTTGCTTTGCAGTAAGTTTGTTTGAATCATACTCGTAAAGTGGTTGAAAAAGTTTCGAAATTGTGATATAAACATACGGCAGAAGATTTGGTTGTTAGGCTTTTTCTCAAATCCTACTTGCAATAACCAGTTACTACAAAATGCAACTACTGCAAAATGTGCCAAATATAATGTTTGGACGTGCCTCTGACTACCCCCACTAGACATCTTCTAAGGATCTAAGCGTCTGAAGATCTGAGAGGATGTCTACCGTACTTGGGGATTACAGTCGTGATCCTATTTATTAAATTATTTAAAAAAAATCTTGAATTTGCTCCATATTCTTACTGACTATACCTATATAGTGCGACGCTCGTGGTTTCGTTCTCGTGGCATTATTTAATTACAAACTCTAACTCCATTCGTATCTACCTATATTATTATAAATATCCTACTCATAAGTAGTAGGTATGCTATTTCAGATTACGATCTTTATATCTTCAAAATTGTATTCCATTCGGTTCAGACGTGTGTTATTTGACTAGAAACATAAAACTTGTATATACTTTGTTTAAATATACTGCAAGCTTTGTATTTATTTAAATAACGACCAATCTTCCATTAGACTTTATATTCACTCCATCCTAAGGTACAGAAGAGATAGCTGCGATAAGACCACCCATTGTACAGTTTGTATCTAATTTATTTCTGCTATTGTTTTTTCTGGTGTATCATAAATCATTTTATGCATTAAAACCTTCAACTTGTAGATGTTGATTGTGTTGTGCTGTCCGCAGTACCAGAGTTACCACCGAGAGGGGGTCCCGTGACTCGACCGACCGGTGGCGTGTTGCTACCAGCGCCGCCGCCGGGCAGGCCGCCGCATAATCTCAGGCACAACCCATCGGTAAGCGTAAAAAATTGGTTTAATTTAATGTCCTGATCAAATTATTGAGTACTGTGTACGTACACACCTGATTATGTTCTAAAATCGCAAGCAAACGTGTCCAGATGTTTCCTAGAAAGTTATGCATGAACTACAATGCCACAGAACTGAAAATAGTCGAAACAGTTTACTTTTTTTTTTTTTGCAAATATTTTTATTTAGTACAATTATATCTGAGATTAATATAATCCCCGAGTCCCCTCAATACAGACTACGCATAGTGGTGGATTGTTAGATATATCTAATTGTTCAAATCATCGCCTAAACTCGTGACTTGAAATTTATTTAATTCTGTGTAGTATCTCAATCTAAGTTGTTTATGTAGTAATAAATTATTTTTCATTTTTAATAGACAAACAACCGACCAAGTGCCCAAGAACGGCTGTTCGGCGCACCTAAAGACTCCGCCGATGAGAGTGCGACTTACTGCGGCCGGCCTACCAGCATGCTGATCCAACCTGCGCAAAGCCAGGGCTCTCTTGATAGGCATCGACATACTAACGCGGTAAGAACCTAAAAAAACCCATAAGATCAAGTCTGAGGTCAAGTTTAAGATAGATAGATAGATAGATAACACTTTATTGATTACCACACGTTCACACGAATACAAATATTTATGAACAGAAGTAAAATAAATAACACTATGCTTAAAGGTAATACAATGGGCGGCCTTATCGCTAAAAGCGATCTCTACCAGGCAACCTTAGAATGGACTGGAATGAACATATAAAGAGAAGGGGCATGTTGGTGCGGCTTTAAATATATACAAGTAGATACAAAAATAAATATAAAAATAATAAATAAAACATATACATATATAACAAAAATAAAAAAAATAAATAAAACAATAATAAAAATAAAATAACAAAACTGAAGAATACAAATTCCATAAAAATTACGTAAATATTTAAAATATGACATAATAACACACATTACATAATATACCTATACAAAAATACTAAAGATGAGCAAATATAGGTAGTGCCAAAACATACTATAAAATACATACTAAATACCTATTTACACAAAATACAAACGTTTCAAGAAGAGCAATTAGACAGATAATGGTTGAAGACTAGGTTTTTAAAGATTGACAGGGACTTTGCTTTTCTGATACTAACAGGTAATGCGTTCCATAGGCGAACAGCTTGGACTGTAAAAGATTTTTCATAGAAGGTAGAGGAGTGTATAGGAGCTTTAAGTTGAAAGGTGTCAGTGGATCGTAGGGATCGTGGATTAGAAAGGTACAGGAACTGAAATCGTTCCTTAAGGTAAGCAGGAGTCAGGGGAGTAAGGTCAAGTCTAAGATCAAGTTTAAAGTCAAGTTTCAGGTTTAGCTCTGATCAAGTTTAAAACCAAATTAATCCCATTTATTTATTTGTCATCAAGCTAAATAAGTGTTGGTGGACATTTCACACAGCGCTATCTAGTCCTAAACTAAGCAATAGTTATTTTATCTTTAAGTTTTAATTCTAAATCAAGTGTAGCGTGTGTTGCTTTTTGAATTTGTGCTGAAGCACTTTTACTTGAGTAGTGGGTACTTTTAATTATTATTCTTGTTTGAGCCTTCACCTTGTTCGATTAGCACCACACTGGAGCTCTACATAGCATTAAGGAAAGGATCAAAAAAAAAGGTAGACCCCAAGCCGTGTTTGTTGCCTGATTCTTCTAGGCTTGGTCGCGTGGAATCGGTGTAGCTTCACCTAGTTCCTAAGACGTTTCAAAGTGATCCTTGTGATTTTATTGAAATAAATGATTTTTGAAAGCTTGTACTCTAGAAACAAGTTTACTAAAAGAATACTTATATGAATACATACTACAGCCCAGAGGGTCGACCTACTACCAACTGTGCTGTAAGACAGTCAAGAGTTAACTTAGTTAAAGCTTAGTGTTAACTACTAACTCTAAGTTGACTCTAAGGTCAAGTTTAAGGTGAAGTCTTAGGTCAGGTTAAGTTTAAACTCAAGTTTTTCCTTACAATTTGTTTTTTATAAAACTGCAATCATGTATTGTCATCTATTTCTTCAGCAGAATTCGTACGACGGCACATCACCGTACGAGTACAGTGGAGTTTCAAACAACGGATCTGCGATGGGATCTTGCCGACTGCCTCCTAATGCACCCGATGACCTCAAAGTAGCACCGCCTTCTATGTAAGTCGACTATGAATTACCTTTAGGAAAGGGAACCGTTATAATTATCTTCTAGTATTGCGTTGTCACTTTCTCAACGTGAGTATTATTGTTTTGATATTACTTTAGGACCTTGTGGTATGGCCCCAGTACCTAATACAGTATGAATGCTAACTACTGCAAAATGTAGGCATGTGCATAATGTTTGGACGTGCCTCTGACTACCCTCTCTAGACATCTTCAAGGATCTAAGCGCCTGGTGATCTGCACTGCAGTCGTGATACTATTTATTTATTTTATTTTATGGACTTGCACCATTTTTCTTTTAGCGTTCATAATCCTTGTTCAATATGTGGTTTGATGTTTGCTTCAGTAAAATGGAACCCCCACCACCCCCCAACCCGACAGCTATGTCAGCGCAGAGCCCCCAAAGGAACTCTAACTCACACGAGCATAACTCTCTGGATTACAATAGGACTCCGGAAAGCAACTACAGGTAAAGTCAAAGTTTCTTTAATGCTTGAAATACATGTACAGAAGATGTTAATTTATTAATATGACACCAATGTACTCTGCCTGCCTGCCTCACCAAATACAATGTTTATATTTAACCCCTTTTCCGGCGCTCCCAGTCGACGATTATTTTTGTTCGAAACGAAAAAAGAAATACTTGTGAACAAGCCACATCTCCTATTTTATAATGTATAGTTGGTGGAAAATACTAAAAGTAAGTAGCTTGCTGGTTCAAAAGTTTACTTTCCAACCATAGGGGGATGCGAATAAAGTAGGTAGATATTCACACGGGTTTCTACGATATCTCAGGAAGAGTTATTAGGGCGAGATTAGTGGACTGTATTGATGCGAGTTAGAATTCGATGACACAGGCCTAGAAAATACCAGTAGCACTTGTAACGATCTTCTAACGGTTAGGACGAACCACTGCTGCATATGGGAAAGAACACAGGAATATAATACAGCAGCCATAAAGGAAAGGAAGCACGCACGTACCTGTAGATCTTGAAGTCCAGGATCTGGGTTCCCAAGTCTCGGAGCCAGGGTCAGCGTGACCCGGCGACACCAAATAGCAGTTCAGAGGTTCGTAACGACACTAAACCACTCAGTTATCACTATATTACACAAATTGGTGAAAATTAGAAGCACGCGCAGTCATTGTATGCGTATAAGATGGCGTCCAGAATGCAACTCATTCGTAAAAATAACGTTCGAGCGCGGTTAGCCGAAGTGTTTTCGGCAAGCGTTGCTAGTGCGGTCGGCCGTCAGAGCGAGACGGCGATAGGCGCGCGTGCGTGAAGGAAGGAAATGGGTATAGGATGTAAGACCGTTACAAGCGCATTGCAAAATAAGGTATTGTCGTTGATTCGAAATCCACCAATAGTATATGTGAATAAAGATGTACCCATCTTTAATCACTTCGATAAATAATCCTACCGCCCGCTGCAATGACGACAAACACACGTCGGCGCGTGGTCCGCCTTAGCTTTTCGAATAAATTAATGTTATAAATTATGTATAATTATTTATCAAAAATCTATTCTAATAGAAATCTAGATCTACATATTACCTATCTTTAACAATAAATCACAAGTTGATTTTAATAGTAGGTATATAAAATATTTCGATCATAAATTCTAAAACGTATCATTTTGAAATAATATCTTTATCGTGAAAAGTTTCTGCTATTATGTTTTCAGCTTAATATAAATCTAGGTAGGAACCTGAAGTAATATACTTATAAAAATAGGAGATGTGGCTTGATCAGAAGTATTTCTTTTTTCGTTTCGAAAAAGAGCAATCAGCGACTGGGAGCCCCTTAAGTATACATCTTTTCAGATCTCTGGCCGCTCAGACCTTTAAGGTTGTCTAAAGGGTAGTCAGAGACAAATCGAAATATTATAACAAAAATTCGAGCATAAGCCAAATGTAATATTAAAAGGAGATCTAACACAAAAAACAAAAATTTTCAACTTTTTATTCGTAAAACTATTTTGTTTTTTTATAATATTAACTAAACTTCAAAAATTCTAGTCTTAATCCTTAAAAAAAAAGTAATTTTAATTAAATAATCATTATCATTTTGATGTTGTATAAACAAGAATATTCTAGTAGTGATCTTATTTAAAAAAAATATACATATATTATATTTTAATTAAAATTCTATGTAACAGATCAGCCGAGAGCTACCGCAGTCCACAACAGCAGAACGGACGTCCGAACATGAACGGCAATGGATCAGCGCCAATGCACACTCGAGGCCCCTCCCTTCCTAGCGTACCCACCAACGAACACGCCAAGTACAGGTGACAAACTACACTCATCTTTCTTGAAAAAATATGAAATAAAAAATTTAATAAAAACCGGCCAAGTGCGAGTCGGACTCGCGCACGAAGGGTTCCGTACTATTATCTATACAAAACGCCAAAAAAATCACGTTTGTTTTACGGGAGCCCCACTTACATATTTATTTTATGCTGTTTTTAGTATTTGTTGTTATAGCGGCAACAGAAATACATCATCTGTGAAAATTTCAACTGTCTAGCTATCACGGTTCCTGAGATACAGCCCTGTGACGGACAGACGGACAGCGAAGTCTTAGTAATAGGGTCCCGTTTTTACTCTTTGGGTACGGAACCCTAAAAAAGGATTATGGAAACAGTTTATTCAACCACCACACACAAAAAAATTAAGTGAAATAAATTATAAGAGATAATTATATTAGTTTAGTTGCCAAAAAACATTACATTAAATGCAATAAATTACGGATGGTATATAGACATCCTCTCAGATCTCTGGGTACACCCTTAAAGCCTATGGGTAGTTAAAGGCAATTCCATCACATGCACGTGCCCAAATTTTGCGGTATTTAGTAAGTAAGTTTGCAAGTATATCAACCTAATAGCATAAGATCAACCTTACCACATAAGGTATGCATTGATCTATCTAAATGAATTACACCACATATTGATTGAGCATGCAAATACTAGTAGAAAATTACTTTACTTAAATTATTGTTTTAGCAGCGCCAGGACCAACTCGGCCTCCCAAGCCGATTACACGGGGCGGGGCGGCGCCCCCGTGCCGCCCTACAAGCCTGTCCCGCCGCCCAAGCCGAAGCACTACCGCCCACCCGACAACCACCATCCAAGGAATGGGGTAAGAACACCACATATCACTACAATGCTAACCTTCCTTCAAAAATATGTATCCCATCATCTTACTTAAAACTTTGCACAGACAATTTACTTTGAAAACGAAATAATGAAAAAAAGATTTTTAACCATCACTATGATGATGCTGATGATAATTATAATGATGATGATGATGATGATGATGATGACCATCACTATCGATAGTCAAACCAGTACAGTACCATAGTCAAAACGTCAGTAAAATAACTTAAAGGTAATAATTTGAATAAAGTCTCTTATTATTAAGAACTACTTATTATGAACCTTTTTCATCAAGTGACAGGTATCTTGACTCTAATCTTGATCATGGTTTTTTTTAAAGAAGACTAAGGGTGTAGTCAGAACCATTAAACTTCACACACGTATCTACGTATCTACACTTTATGTAGTCTTCTTCTACCTGACCTTATCCCACTTCTCGTGGGGTTGGCACAGCACCTAGATGTTGCGAATAGATTTGGCTTAGGATGTTTTAGAACCGTCCGCTTGCCTAACGTCAACCCTCCTTTGGAAAAAACATTACTACAATAATATGTATTAGTATTTAAATGGCTTATTCCCAAATAAAGCAGAGCATGGAACCTCCAGCCCCCAACATGATGCAGTCTCCGAACCGAGGTGGAGGTGGAGGTGGAGGTGGAGGCTTCCCTCAAGCGCCGCAGTACTCGCACCAACACTCGCTTTCGCAGCCAGCTCACCCCCCCTCGCACAGGTCGCACCCCCACAATAACTATCAACAGGTAATTCACCATTATCTTAGTTTAATTTTCAAATAAACGGTCCATATTCAAAAAATAAATAAAACGACGATTTTTAAACAACATAGAATAGAGTATTTATTTATCTCTTAGTATAAGCAAAGTTTTTGTAACAGGCGATATTTATTTATTAATTGTTCTTATTTAAATAGATAAAACGGGAAATATTTAGTTGTGGTCAATCAAGTCTAGAGGTATAACGCATTACAACTGTCACTAATTAAAACGGACCATAGTCACTAATCGTAGAAAACAAGTTTGTTGTCCATAAGTGTCTAAAATATAGGCGGAAGTCTGGAATTCAAGAACATCTAGATTTACTTCTACCTTATCGAATCACACCACAATCACTACATAGTATAAACAAAGTCGCTTTCCGCTTCCCGCGTATGTATGTATGTTTGCTTATATCTTTAAAACTACACAACGGATTTTGATGCGGTTTTTTTTAATAGATAGAGTGATTCAGGAGGAAGGTTTATATGTATAATAACATGCTACCCGTGCGAAGCCGGGGCGGGTCGCTAGTGTAAAATAAAATTAAGCTATAAAATAAACGACAAAACGCTTTAAGATGAAATTTGCTGTAGATGTAGATATAATGCCAGAATAAAACATAGACTACTTTAACATACGAAAAACATCCCCTAAATGATAAAAAAACGCATAAGGGATGATTTCGGTATAGATGGCGCTGGTGGTAAAAAAATCTAACATCGGTGTTGACATCAGTCGTCATAGCAACGTATGTTACTCTATTCAATTATCGAAATTTGGACAGGACAACGTCTGTCGCGTGTCTGCTAGTCGTTTAATAAAAATAAACGAATTATGAAAGATTAAAATAGTTTGAATTTGTTATTCCAGGGCAACATGTACAGCGGACAGATGCCATCACAATCTCCACCGTACTCCGGCCCGCCGTCACATCACCGCGCCATACACTTACCGCACAACCCACACCTAGGTAAGCATCTATAACAACTTACAATAAATACTCCAAGCTAGAGTTGTAAAACATTTTTTTATTAAGAAACCCTAAGCGTCTATCTAAAAGAATCCCCCAATAGATTTTTAAATATATCTTTATCATCTTATATATAAAAATGAATCCCTATTTTCCAAGGTCATAGCATCACGCGTATACTGGACCGATTTTGCTAATCCTTTTTTGTTGAAATCGTTGGTGTCAGGAGAAGGATCTTAAGAAAAAATAATGAATTTGACAGAACGTCTTTCGGGACAGCTAGTTTAAAATAAATATGCAAAAAAGATGACTGTCATATAATATATTGGTGCACACACACAGCGTCATCTAGCCCTAAACTAAACAAACCTTGTACTATAGGTACTAGATTACTGACAGAACAAAAATGTTCATCACACAAATGTTTATGGGAATCGAACCTACAACCTACAGCGCAGACAGCATAGCTGCTACCAACTGAGCTGTAAGGCCAGTATGATAGATTTCTCTGACAAAAATAAAATAGTTTTATGTTGCATAGTCTTGTCACAATCATTAAAACCTTGCTCTGTGTCCATCAAGCACCGTTTAATGATCAAACAACAGATAAATTTGATAGAAATAGAAATCTCTAGCTCAGAATAGTATGTAGGCAACTTTCTAAAAAAACTAGCAACTAGCAAAAACTAGCATATAGATAGAGATATAGATATATAGAGATAGAGATCCGAAGTAAGTGGGCAGTATTTTAAAATCAACGAAGGCGATCTTTCAGATTTAGCCGGCAGCAGGGAGCAGCGCGGATCTGCTTTTGAATTGTACAGGAAGCCACAGCACATGCATAACTTGAGGTAAGATGCGTACACACTCATCACTATTACTCTAACTCTCATATCGAGTCAAAAATACACTCAAAAACCCCTCCGTTTCATACCAAAAATAGGATTTTTTGACTTTACACCTAAGATTTACAACCTTATTATCTAGGTTCCCCATATCGCGAAGAGTCAGTCACTCAATAGGTTCATATCACATGGAACAAAAAAAAACTGTTTTTTAGATTTCTAGAGTCTAGTCTAGATAATCCTTCAATGCATGTTTCAATTACAAGTTAAAATCCTTTGAAATACCTTGTCTACACCAGCCTCTGTACAATTTGCTCTAACATGCAAACACCGATCGCTTCACATACGACTAACATAACAACGTCTTGTCGGGCCACAGTATTGCTATGGTTTTGTATGTGGTTTAAAAATATATGTAACATAATCTTTCGGGGCGTAAGTCTGTAAATTGTAATAACATTTTAGTATAGAGTTTGGAATATATTGGCAGTAAGTGTCTGCATTTTAGTGCAACTTGTTTAGTGAAAGCATATTGAATTATGTTGTCTCTTATATATAATCTTTTAGCAGAGTATCTTTAACTTTCGCTGTCCTTTTATCCTTGACTTTGAATTACCACAGTAGTTTTGTATGTAGTGTATTTATTTATGTTATTTAGATACAGTTTCTAGATAGATTTTGGCATCTTCCCTTCTGTGACAAATACTTCAATATGCTTTTGCACAGAATCGCAAAATTCACCTCTTGAAAATTGCCATATTCATTGAAACAAGCTAGGTTCTTCGACAGCGAATGTTCTAGAACTTGGTTTGTTTCCTCATGAGTGCCCAACTAAGAGGGTGTTTGGTTGTGGGTTTCCGCAGTTCATCCGACGCCATGAACTCGAGCGTGGAGCGCGACGAGACGTTCTCGCCAAAAACTAAAAAGAAATTGTCGAAAAAACCATCCTTCATAAAAAACGCCGTACTCGATCTATTCCGTTCGAAAACTAAAAACTCCCAGAAGGTGTCTCGGCAGAAGTCACTGTGCGAAAGTGATTTACAGCAGAGACATCAGCTGCCGATGCTGAGACGAGAGAAATCAGACCTCAGCGATATGAACTCGCACATACGAAACACTCAGATCAGGAACCAAATGTTGCAGCGAAGTAACTCCTCTTCCTGCGAAAAGCCTGTTCTGAAACCGATCCTCAAACGACAGAGCTCATTCTGCGACGAAAGCGGCTCGATATGCACAGTCAGGGATTACGATGCCAAGCCTGTATTTAAAAACCTAAGGCGACAAAACTCCATGTGCGATTTTGAAACCGAACCGAAAGTTACCCCCCTGTTGCGTAGACAGAACTCCCTCATAGAATACAACAGAAGAGGTATCTACGGACATACGAACAGCTTTAACATGATTACCAAAATAGATCCAATCTACCAAAGACAGCAGCAGACTAAACACGAACCATTCCATCCTACCCAACCTCTACCTCCAGAACCTGTTTACCAAAGCAAAGATCAACTAGTTTACGACCCTATACCTAAGCCACGACGGACCTATACCTCATTTTATGATACATCAAGCGAAAACCCCTACGCAAGTAGATCTGAAATGTCCAATCAAAGTTACGAGAACCCTTATGGAAACAATCAGACTCTTCCGATGCCGATTATGGAACCTCCATATGCTACAAGAGCTGAATGCTTTAGAGAAAACCCGTATGCTACTAGGTCTGAATGCGTAAGAGAAAGTCCTTATGCTACACGATCGGAAAGCATTAGAGAGAGTCCTTATGGATCAAGATCAGACAGCATGAAAGAAAGCCCTTATGCTTTAAGGCCTGAATGCATTAAAGAAAACCCTTACGCCACGAGGTCCGAATGTGTAAGAGAACACACTTATGCGACTAGAAAAGAAGTGATGTCAGAAAGCCCATACACAAACAAACAAGAAATGATGAATAAATCAAGCTCTCTGTACAGCGAGTCGCCCTATTCCAGCAAGGAACTAATTCCAAGAACGAGAACGACCCCAGATGGCTCTTACACAACTAAAGAAGAAATGTTACGTCAGAGATTTTCTGAATCTCCGTACAATACAAAGGAAGAAATGCTTAAACAGAGAATGGAAGGTTCATTTCCTAAAGAACCTATTTATGGTAAAAGAACCTATGATCCACCAGCAAGTACCTCATGGACTGAAAACCCTTACGCAATAAGACCAGACAGAAGACTACAAACGCCTGTCAATTACCCTGGTAGAGCTTCTCCTATGAGCAAATGCATGAGTGAGCCTCCTTACGCTACTAAATCTGAGATGATGAATAGACTTGGACATAACGAATCCCCGTACGCTACTCGTTCAGAAGTTCAATCCAGTTGTTCCGATCAATATGAAAGTCGTAAAGAAGTTTTGGATGCCAGAGATATACGACCAGCTTCCGCAGAATGCACTTACGTATCTAAGCAAGAGATACTGTCTCAGAAAGCTGCTTTCTTGGCAAGCAAAGAATCAAGTTACGGCATTCGATTAGAGGAGAAACTAGAAATAATCAAACAGAGAAACCAAGCGAAAAAGGAAATGATTTACCAGACCAGAAAGGAAATCAATGAAAGTGACTCTGCCAAAATTAGAGAGCCTCTTTACGTGTCTAAGAGAGAATTGAAAGAGAGTGTGATATATGAATCGCACCAAGAGACAAAAGAAATGCCAGCACCTGAACCGAAAGGTGGCAGCACTACTAGTGGAGAACCACAAGATAGTAGCAGTGCTCGAAGCAGCCCATACGAGCTGAGCGATGCCAACCATCTGTCTCGAAGAGAACCGATGTATCAAACGAAAGCAGAGACACAGTCCGGCAAAGAAACTGAAGCATTTCAAGAGATTGATTTTTCCAAGCTAAGATTAACTGACTCCAAAACAGATGCCGAGAAAGAGCAATCATTGAACATGGAATGTAGCGTATTGAAAGGTGAACCGGTTTTTGCTCCAAGATTACATGGTAAATCCGAACACATCTCTAATGCATTGAAAGCCACATCTGTCCCTATTCCTTATGAATCGACAACATCTATGGAAACTCACTATGCATCCGAATGTAGTATGAACTTTGAGAACAAACCGCAAAGCACTCCTTATACGTCACAAGACTTGCAAGACAAATCTTTAAAACCCAATCGAACTGTGACATTCTGCGAACAAATATTGGAAAAGAGTGAAACAAGTCAAGATAACTCTCAGAGTATATCTTCCAGTCAGAACGAAAGCACTATAATCAACAATCAAACTACGATTTTACAAGCGGTGACAGCAGAATCATCTGGAACCGATGATAAACCAGACACAGTAGAGCCGGACGGTCCGCATACAACCTGGGGAATATTCGACAGTGAAGGAGGCGTACTAGAAGATAGGCAATGGGGCGTTTCCCTCATCATACCACCAAAGGCAATCGCTCCTGGGATCAAACAAAAGATCTACTTTACGGTGTCAGATCCGAGGCTGAGTCAGCGCGTTGGCGGCCCTCCAATCGATACAAACAACGGTAATGCTTGTATAACGAAGCACGCGTTATGTAGAACTAAACTGCACATACTAATTGGCCTTTAATGTTGCAAAAACGGAATTTGAATATGATTTTTGGGGAATTGGCAAGTTTTTGAAAATAAATCCCAGTAGACCTAGCCCTCGTGTAGTTGTTTATGTACAGCATGTTATGCGTTGCATGGATCCTTTTTAGTGCTAGTTGCTGAATATTTGGTTTATAAGACATGATATTATTGAACAGTAGTTATAAAACAGTCAGTTCAAACATTCTGACTTATATCACGCACATTGCATTATTCAGCTTGTTCATAAACACATCACATATATCATATATATCACATATAACAATAATATCATTCACAAGACTAACAAGATCATATGAAACATTTATTTAATTTATATTTACGCAGTTTCTACAACACAATACACTCGTACTTAGAGGTAGAAGAGAAGAGACGTCAACAATTCAGCTACCTCCATCAGACCATGGGATAGTATGTTTGAATTTAATTTTGGGCACTGTATTATAATGTGCAACGTACCTATTCGTTTCTTGTTTTTCCAACAACTTATACATCTTATCCTTATTAGAAGCAGTGAATTTGTAGTGATCTGTCCAAAACTTTTGTTCGGTTCGGGGATTTTGTTCTACAATTTAAGTACTACGTGTTTTATCTGCATACGCTTGGACTGCATTTTGTATTTAGTCGGCTTTGCTTGCTTAACAAACTGCATTAACGTGTGTTGCGATTTGTGTTTGTGTATTCGAGTCCGTGTCTATTTTATACTTCCCCACTACTATTTTAATCACCTTGATATATTTTACAACACCCTTTTTGCACTGTTTTAAAACTTTCTCCAGTATTTGTCAAGGAACAGCATTGGTGTCGCTTATTTTGTTAATCCTCAAAGCCAAAGCCTTGAATCAAACGTAAAATCCTTTTCCTCGTTTGGTCGTTTGGACCATTAATTTGCAACACCGATGCTATTCCATCACTATTACCATTAGCACTAACAGCTCCTTCCGAAACAGGTGAAGCAATGCTGTCTCCACTAGTGATGTGCGGGCCCCAGGGTCTTGTATTCCTGAGGCCTGTGACGCTACGCCTGCCGCATTGCGCCAACGCGGTCCCATCACTAGGCCTCACAATCAAGGCCACTGACACTGAAGCACATTTGAGCACTGACTGGGACCAGATACACCTTCCTACAACCACCACTTTGAACACTGTCGCGGTAAAAGTTGATCATTTTTAGATACTGTAGAGTATACTCATATGTAGATCATTGGTTTAACTAGATTATCCTTGTTATAACAGCTTAGGTTATCCATCGTAGTATACCATTTGTTATTGATTAAACTTGAAGTTTCTTTAAGAACGTTGAATTTTTGTTCTTAGCGTTTAAAGGTTAGGTTTTGTAGGGAAATGTTTGTTGATTTAAAATGATATTACCCAGAATTAAGCTCATCATAATGTAGCTTCGAGCACGGTTTGTTAAGGGTGAATAGCAATACAGTTCTATACTGTCAGTATCATATAGAATAATAATAAGAATAATAGAATTTGCGTAACAAGACCCATTGTTTTTTGCTATTTTAGAAATTATATATGAATAAAAAAACACTGTAGATTTCGAAAATTCCCACCAATGCAATTGCCTTGTTTGAGTAGTGGTGCTAAAAATATACGATTAAGAATCTCTGAATTGAAGAGCTTAGTATATGACATGAATTGATGAAATTATTGTATTTTTAGATAGAAATGACGAATGACTGAGCTTTGGATAAAATGTATTACATTGGTTTGTATGAAGTGCGTATCCATGAAGGATTTGAAAATGATATTAAAGACAATTCAGTATATTCTTAGTATTAAGAATGACTTACCATAACGTAGGGTAATTTAATAAATATTTTGTTTATAATATTTAACACGTAACTAATTTGACTATCGGAATGTTTAAACATTGTGGCTTCCTTAGGTTATAAATATTTTAGAGAGCTGCTGCTTTATCTAAAATTTACCTTGAAAATCTAATATTTTCTATCGTATGAAACTTAAACTGTAAGTCATTTTCAATCATGTATACTTAAAGTCATAATTAAACGAGTAATTGTATATTTTATTGTTATTAGATACAAGAATCTGGGTTAGATTCGATGATTAAATTTTTTATCTACTGATATCACAGTTTTATTTAATCTTTTTAAAACTCAATCCCTTTAAATTTCAAGCTTCACCGTTTAAATTATCGTAATTCTGTAGAAAGAAACCTTTAACCTAGTTAAATTTTAATGATAATACTCTGTAAGAATAGTTGAAGGTGGTAAGGTTTTGAAGAATTTTAGACAGGAAGTCGACAATAAAATAGGAGACAGTGAGGCAAAACGAACAATATTGCAGTTATTAATCACGCTTACAATTCCTACTGGCAATGACAGTAAATAAATAAAAATAAAAATAAAAAAGCCTTTATTTCTATTGCCAATCACAATCTTTTAAACATAATTTAACTAACTTAAAACTAGTCACTAGTCCTCCACAATAGTCGCCTCGGCGGCGTAAGCCTCCCCTAGGTCCCTCCATTCATCCCTTACTTTCCTCATCCATTCCGGTCCGCATCGTTGTACAAAAATGTCCCTCTCATCTCATTTTTGGCCTTCCTTGCTTTCGTTTTCTTTCTAGGGGAATCCACTCTGTCACTCGCTTTCTCCACTTATAGTTTTCTAATCTACAGATACAGCAATGACAGTATAGCTAATAAAACGCTTTGAGTTCTACAAAGCAAGATAACAGGCGATCTTACAATACGTAAGCAGTTATTACTAATGTAAGGAACTGTAGCATCAATCGCAGGCTAATAATGCACTGAAGATGACACAACTGTGCTGCGTTGCACGACACGTACATTCGACGGCAAAAGGGACTTTATTAAAAGTAATGTTCATACGATGCCCAACACTGGTGACGAAGAATAATACTTGCCGATTCTATGAAGGTATGTGTAACTTATTTTTTTTATATTCATTCGTGAAATTAGGGTTAGTGTTTCGACGTAGTATTTCATATTTTAATGATTTTAGTATTTTTCAGTCCTTTAGTTTTTATTGGGTTGATAGGTAATTATTAGTATTTAACCTTAGATTCCAGTGTTTACTAGTAGATATCTTATGGAAGTAATACATCCGACCCCAAAGTCCTATAAAAATAGCATACTAATGTGAAAGTTTTAATGTTAGATTGTTTATACTTTGATAATGACGTCGTAACGGCTCAATTAAATTTGGTATGCATACAGGAAGAATTGAAACATAATATATTTTGTATCCCAAAAAACAACCCATAATGGTATTAAAATGGTCCCTACGTCAAAGTTTGTATAAAAACTCCTTGAACATAGTTGCAGGGGTTTGCAGTTTGCAGTTTCTACATTTTTTGTAGTTAAATGAGGATCTCACTTTTGTTCGCGATTGTACAGCATTGAAGGACTGTATATGGGATCGATGCTTAGTTATTATTCGAGGTAAAGCAGAGATCGTGTTGTCGCTTCGATTTCGCAAACGTGTCATCTCACCGGCTTCGGCACTTAGTTTTAGCAGATGACCTGCATTAGTGCAATATTCCCATTATTTTGTTGTCACCAGACTTGGTCACTAGCTCATACAAACTTACTAATCTGTTACGGTTGTTGTAAGTTAGATAAATAGTGAGAAAAGTATAGCCGTGTTGACCGAATTGGGGATACCTCGAATCTCTTTAATCTCGAACGTGCATCAATAAAATTATTATATAATAGACTAGCGACCCGCCCCGGCTTCGCACGGGTAGCATGTTATTATATATATAAACCTTCCTCCTGAATCACTCTATCTATTAAAAAAAACCGCATCAAAATCCGTTGTGTAGTTTCACTACATAGTATAAAGCAAAGTCGCTTTCCGCTTCCCGCGTATGTATGTTTGCTTATATCTCTAAAACTACACAACGGATTTTGATGCGGTTTTTTTTAAATAGAGTGATTCAGGAGGAAGGTTTATATGTATAATAACATGCTACCCGTGCGAAGCCGGGGCGGGTCGCTAGTTAAAGATATAAGCAAACATACATACATACATACAGACGCGGGAAGCGGAAAGCGACTTTGCTTTGCGTGCGTCAATACAAAATATTATTCTTTTAGAATTTTTTTCTGTACGTATTGGTAATATTAGTGTAGATTATCCATCTATCTATTATTAGACTATCCAAAAACGTTTTGATGTTGGGATTATGTTGTTAATGATATGGTATTGTAAAAAACTTTCGCTTATATTACCTACTAGCTGACCCGTGCCCGCTTCGCTGTGCGTAAGACATTTCTAATACCATCGTGGACTTTTTTGTAGACGTTTTTAAGGTAGACAATACTGTAGTACATTATTTTGATATATCTCGTGGGGTTCAGCCAGCATTTGCAATGTAAGCGCAAAAAAATGTGTTTATTTACGACATTACATTAGAAACCTCTAAAATTATCAGTGTTTCTTTACTATATTATGCATGTATTATACATACAAACCTTCCTCTTGAATCACTCTATTTATAAAAAAAAACCGCATCAAAATCCGTTGTGTAGTTTTAAAGATATAAGCAAACATACATACATACATATTACATATTACATACAGACGCGGGAAGCGGAAAGCGACTTTGCTTTATACTATGTAGTGACTAAGTACATAATACCTAAATAGTATCTGTCTCTAGCCTATTACTCCTTGCAACATTTTAACCGATTGCGTGTAGGTCAAATGTCTTAAAATGTTATACTTATCCGTATATTTATCCATCAGTAACTACTACACCTGTCTTCACGTTGTGATTAATGTATGGTGAAATTACCCATAGAGACCTTTGTAACATAAAATGACTGTCTACTTTCTTATTTTTTTGTTTCTTACGTTTGGGCGTGTTCGGGCCTCAAACATATTAACATCCTCACAAAGTTTTAGATTAAAAATATTAGAAGGATTTATTACACTGAACATAACCCTTCACTGCACTGTTAGAAGCTGAATTTCGGGAATTCCTGTTCACTAAGAACCCTAGGTACCTAACCCAAACACCAAAATTAATACACCCTAAAAATGACATGTTTTTAGGAAACTACGGGGTTTAGATTGTGCGTAGATCAGTCATTCAGTGAGTCAGTCAGTGACGCAAGAATGTTATATTTTACCTATAAAAACCTTTATGGTGACCTAATAGTGGCCTAATCACATGGTAATCCAAGCTAGTCAAGAACCCGCATCTCAACCACTTCTTGCGTGTAAAACTATTTTTTTTTTAATTATGGTGTTCGAAGAATTTTGCCACCTTCACCAATCCAAAATCACTGAGATCTACTTAAAGTTTTAGGTCACACGAAGTAAAGTATAAAATTTCACAGCTGCCGTCAAAGAGTTTATAGAGCCTAGCTAGGCCGGGCAGTTACCTAATTGATAAATTATGTAAGGTCTTCAAACTCATATAATGCGATTTTAATGTGGGAGTTCCTTTAGGTCAGTTACCTACCTGCCGCGTGAACTTCAATGTGTAATGACCTTTACGGCGCAAAATCTTGCAAACAAAAAATTATCTAAAATGATACAGCATAAAAGTACATACTGTAGTAGACGCTGTTTACGCGTCTATAATCATTTACACTGACTGTGCCCAGCATATGGGGCATTCCATTCCATGCACCACATGTATGGTGCCATGTAGTTTTAAGAACCTGAAAGTTTTAACCCAAGAGGGTTTTGGCAACATATCTCGACTCTGCGGTCCAAAGGTGGTTTTGAGTCTTCCGTAAGCTTCAAAGGGGAAACATATACGGGCATCAAGGCCTGTGAAGCATTTGCACAATTCTTTGGTAGTGTTTTTCTTTCTGAAGTTCCTAAGCTGGATGCTGAAAGTGCAAACCTACGTGATAAAACGCCCTCTAGCAACCTCATTGACATTACTAAGTTCACACATCACGATGTAGCCTTGGCAGTTAGATGTCTCAAACCGGGTAGCTCAATTGGACCGGATAATATCCCCCCCTGGTTCTTAAAGCAGGGTCTAGAGTTTCTTATACACCCACTCTGCCACATTTTTAACTTAGCCTTAAGAACGGGTGTATATCCAGCACAATGGAAACTGACCAGAGTGACACCTATCCCTAAAAGCTCTAACAAATTGGCCGTAGAGGAATACAGACCAATTGCAATTTTGTCTTCACCAGCCAAGGTTTTCGAAAGGATGGTTCATACGGAGTTATATAGACAAGTAGCGCAATATCTGTGTGATGAGCAGCATGGTTTCAGGAAAAAACGGTCAGTTAATACAAACTTACTAGCAATAACCGACTATATTGCGGCAAAAATGAACGATGGCAGACAGGTTGACGTGCTGTATTTTGATTTCAGGAAGGCGTTTGACAGGGTTAACAACGACATCCTTCTGGATAAGTTAAGTGCTCTTGGATTTGCACCTGGGCTGCTTAGGCTTATCGCTGATTACCTCAGGGATCGCCAGCAGTTTGTTAGGTTAGGCGTATACGAGTCGGCTCCATATCACACACGCTCAGGTGTAAGTCAGGGATCTATCCTTGGGCCTCTTTTGTTTATTTTGATGGTCAACGACCTCCCGTCAATAATGCAGCATTCTAAGTGTCTCCTGTATGCCGATGACCTTAAGTTGTACGCAGAAATCAGGTCTGTAGATGACTGTATGAACCTCCAAAGTGACGTCAACGCGGTTTACGAATGGGGTGTAGCGAATAGAATGGAGTTTAACCCATCTAAATGCTATGCCATGACCTTCGGTCGCATGCGGCACCCAATTATTTATCAATACAACATTAATAACGCTCTTATTGCCAGACCTGACTCTATTAAAGACTTGGGTGTCACATTCGACCGAAGATTGACTTTCCACGAGCACATTACCACTGTTGCTAGGGAGTCCTTTCGAAGGCTGGGTTTCGTGCTCAGAAATTCACGGGACTTCCAGGGTAACTACGTGGTTAAACTTATCTTTGGCGCCTTGGTCCGCAGTAAGCTCGAGGCTAGTTCATGTGTGTGGCATCCTCATGAAAGTACGTACGCTCTTTTGCTGGAAAAGGTACAGAAGGCATTCCTTCGTTTTTTGTATAAACGTGTGTATGGTTACTATCCATATATGTACCCGACAAAGTTTCTCTTAGGCTGCTTAGGTTATAACAGTTTGGAGGTGAGAAGAGCAAATGACCAATTGACGACTATGATAAAAATTCTTCATGGAAAAATTGATGCTCCAATTCTCCATAACGAGCTGATGCGTCTCTATGTCCCTAACAATTACTGTCGCAGCAGGACGCATAGGTTATTCGCCGAGCTAAAGTGCCGAACGGTTTCGCGCACTCATTCTCCCATCCCGCGTTCCCTCTCTGCACTCAATGCCCTCCTGGATGCAAACCCTAGGTGTGATATGTTTGCGGATGGATGGAAGGTGATCATGTCTGAGTGTCTGAGGTTTTGCGAGACGAATGCGTGAAGATTGTCCGTTCTGTTGTCTTTGTTATTTGCATTGTGTTTGACTTTTTGATATTTTGTACTTATTATTTTTTGACATTTTGTACTTATTATTATTATTATTAGACATTTTGTACTTATTATTATTATTATTAGACATTTTGTACTTATTATTATTATTATTTTTTTGACATTTTCACATTTCCTCCTATCTTATTTTATCTATGACATTCCTATTGACATGTAAAAATGTATAATTATTTATGTAGGTATCTAATACGAGTAATATTATTTTTAATTTAGTATTAAATGCTGGATGTTATATAATGTGTAAATAGTTAGTGTAATTGGTCTTGTACCGTGCTAATTATGTATAAATAAATAAATAAATAAATAAATAAATAAATAAATAAAGATACGTGAAATACGTAGGCCGCTGCCTAGGGTAGCTTTTAAAAAAATACTTTTATTTTAAATCTAAATTTAATTGAAAGTAAAAGGATTACAAATTAATTATCTTAGATGAAACAAGTTCGAAGTTTGAACAAAGAATGAGAATATAAAACTAGGTAATTTCCGTGAAACGCGCGATTGACGTCAAGCGACCACGTTCCCGCTGACGATGCGCCTCGTGAGTCCGATGCACCTTGTACCGCGCTTGGGACAGGTCGAGCCTAGCTCAGCTATATCCATACGTTAGCTTTGCGTAACACCTCCCCCCGAAGAACAGCGAGTATTGAAGCTTGTCGTAAATTGAGCTGGGGGTTGGTTGGGATCAACCCTTTTGTTGATTGGAAGAGAATAGACTCCTTGTAGTTCAGCTTGGCTTGCTTCAGAAATTTGGTGCGAATCCTTGTTCCGATTAGGTCCATATCTTCTGTATAGTAGGTAGCTAATGAGTGCACATGCACTGGTTATAACCCCGTACATAGGAATTGTTGTGTGGTATAAACTGTAGTCGATGTCCTTTTGAAGATGAAGTGGCGATTGTAGCGAGATTTTCTTATTGGTAGCATGAAGGTGGTCCAAGTTGATAGAGTTCAATTTGAATGCTGGAGCTGTAGATGATGTCACGAGGTCACTCTCGGGTAGGTCCATTATCTTGATCGCTTGTCCTTTCAAACGATCGTTGGCGTTGGATATCGTGAAATCTTGAGTTTCCAAATAGCATTTCTGAGGAATTATAGCGAGATAGCTGCCTTGAAAAGTCTTGTAGAGATCTTGCCCACAGGATAGATGTACTTTCGTAGAAACAGGGAAGCTGATGCTGTAATGTTTCTCGTCGAGTTCTTCATACGCTGGTTTAGTTAAGGTGATGGTGGTAGGGCTGCATGTCTCGTCCCGCTGCTGCATAGATATAAGTTTCTGGATGCAGTCATCTGGTGATCGATTCTGCGAGTTCCTTTTCTCGTCGCAAATGTACCATTTACTGGTCTTCGGGCATTCAGCCTCAATGTACTTGAAATCTTTCTCATGGATAACTAGGTATGGGAAAGGAGGGATAAGGATCTCGTGCTTCTTATTGGGAATAATAGATAATTTATATATATCATATGTGGATGAGAGGATGATCGGAAATTTATATACTATAACTATCTCATTTCCTACGTAATAAAAGCCTAACCTAATTATATCAAAATATTCTCTAATGTCTAAATCTAAAACTTTTTCACTTCCATATAGTAATTTTAATTTGCGAATAATATCGCGAATCATATCTAATTTTAATACCGAATGATGAGCTGTGGAAGCCCTAATAAAAGCAAGAACATCCTGTAATTTAAGTATTTCTTGAGAGATAGAATCTACGTTATCTGTTAAAATCCTAAGGATTTGAACTAAATGCGCATACTTTACTAGGTCATAGTCCTTAGAAATTTCTACTTGTTTTATTTTATTCACTAATATTTCAATCTGATTCTGATTTTCTACAACACTATCTAAAATTTTTGAATATTGAGAAGTCCAATTTTTAGATAAACTAACATGATTGTTTAATTCGGTTACTAATTTATTCTCGTTCTCTTCTAAAGATTGAATAGCATTATTATAGTGCAATGCATCTGTATAATCAAGATTACCCGTGATACTTTTAACTACCGATCCGAGACCATCTACGAGTCCTCTTTTTACACGCTTTATCTCAAATGTTTCTAATTGATTAAGTACACCTGCAAGCTTTTTCTTCAAATAATCTATGTAAGGTTCAAATAATGAATTTGTTTGATTATTTAGATGAGAGCTAAAGTTATCTATCTGATTATCAACTGAATTTACTTTATCTTGCAAGTCTTGGAGATTTACATTTTGTAGAAAGGAATGGTAGTGGGAAACGAGTTTAGCTGAGCCTAACTTAAAAGGTAAAATGCCAGGCCCGTCATCGAGACTTTCAAGTTTTATCTCCTGCATCAGAGCTGGTGCCAGGAGCAGGTGAATTATAAGAAGGATCCTGTAACAATTGGGCGCTTTTAGGGAGACGCTTCAACCTAGATTTGGCAATGGGACCTCGCTTTTTCTTAGTGTAAATATGAATAGGGAGGTCTGCCATTACGACGTCATGAGTAAAACGAGGGGCTAACTTTTGTCTAGAAGCAAACGGATTTTTAACGAAAATCTGTTGCTCGGGAGAGTATTCAGCCTCTGGTTCTCGTTCCTTGTTTCGGTTATCTGTAAGGTCTTTACGAGTCGTGCTACACATGTCATGAATCGCGTTATAAGCTTTAGTCATCTTGTCTTTGTGGTTGGTCATGTACTGTTGTAGTAAGTGAGCTGAGAGATCTACGTCGAAAGGATCACGAGGATCATAATGTCCTGTAACTACATCTATTGGCTTGCACCTTGTAAAACTATGAATACTACTATTATATGCCAAAAGGGCGTAGGGTATTAAATTAATTACAGATTCGTTTTTCTGACCTAATTTTAAAATACGGAGATGTTCCAGTATCGTTGAGTGGAATCTCTCAACTATACCGTTCTCATTTGGTGTATGAGGAGCAACTCTATGATGCTGGATCTTATGCATCTTCATAAATTCTGCCACAAGCTGATTTGTAAATTCGGTTCCGTTATCGGTTACTATAGTGATAGGTATTCCGTGATGAGTACAAAAATGTAATAAAGCTTGTACTACACTTACGGCAGTGCCGTCTCTTAAGTGATATGCTTGTGCATATTTGGAGAATGCGTCTACGATTGTAATGAATTTCTCGCTTTGAATAGTCAATAGATCTAAATGGACCAGTTCAAATGGCTTAGTAGCGGGTGGTACCACTTTAAATTGTTGTTTTATCGGGCTGCGATCATATTTCGCTTGACCACAGATAGTACATTCATTTATGAATTTACTAATTTGCTCTCTCATTTTTGGCCAATAATATCTATGGGATAACGCTAAATAACATTCATTGATACCGCGATGGTTTGTCTTGCCATCGTGATACTTGTTTATAATTTCCTGCTGTCTCAAATATTCCCTAACGTTTTCTAATTCAGTCTTAGTCAGTGTAAGATTCATAGCCGAATTTTTAAAGGTTTTCTGTATAATAGGTATAATAGTGTACATAGCCAAATAGGGGTTTATTAGTAGTCCGGTCTTTATCTTAGGGTGGACGTACTCTTTGATTGCATTTATAACATCTTCCTCTACATTAGATTCAGATATTTGGACTGTAGTACGTGTGTGCGTCTCGAAAGGCTTGGTGACCATTGGTCGTCCTTTAATGTCACCTACCACATTAAATATAAGCTGTTTCGTGAATTTATTTAAAGGGTCATCAGTAATTGGTACTTCCAAGATGGGGCTTTCATTATTCGTGTGAACAGTGGCGGTTCTAGAACCAGCTTCAGTTTCAGTAGCTGTTATAGTTCTAGACTCGTCCAACGCGGGATTAGTCTCAGATGGATTTACTGCAATTGACATGAGCTCTTCGTTATTAATCTCAATACGCGATAGTGCATCAGCATTTGTGTTGCACTTACCTTGTAGGTATTCGACTCTATAATCATATTCGCTAAGTTTCAAACGCCATCTTGTAAGTCGTGAGCTAGGATCTTTTAAATTCACTACCCATTGTAAAGGTCTATGGTCAGTTATTAGAAACTTTCGTCCATAAAGATAAGGTCTAAAGTATTTAGTTGCCCAAACAATAGCCAAAAGCTCCTTTTCGATTGTGCTGTAATTTAATTCGCTTGAATTGAGAGTTCGCGATGCGTATGCGATCGGTTTATTTGAACTCTTTGTGCCTTGAGATAAAATGGCACCTATAGCTACGTTAGATGCATCTGTAGTTAAGATGAACTCTCGCGTAAAATCTGGATATTGTAATATCGGGTCATTTGTTAAGAGCGTCTTACAATGTTCGAAACAGTTGGTGTAGTTTTGGTCTAGCTTGATTTTAGAACCTTTCTTTAAACATTGAGTTAGTGGCTTGGTAATACGAGCGAAATCTGGAATAAATTTCCTATAATAACCGAGTAACCCGAGAAAACGTTTGATTTCAGTGGTAGTCTTTGGAATGGGGTAATTTTCAATTGCTTTAATTTTATTAGGGTTAGGTTTTACACCTTCTTTACAAATTACATGACCTAAAAATTCAGTTTCTAACTTCAAAAATTCAGATTTATCCATTTGAATTTTGAAGTTCGATTCTCTCAATCTGCTGAAAACCTTGTCCAAGTTAATAATGTGTTCCTGAAGGGAAGTACTAAAAATAATTATGTCATCGAGATAGACTAGGCAGATTTCATTCTGGAGTCCTCTCAGGACATTATCCATCACACGCTGGAAGGTTGATGGTGAGTTTTTGAGGCCCATTGGCATCCTTAAAAACTCGTAATGCCCATTCTCTACATTGAACCCTGTTTTATAAACATCGGAAGGGTCCATTTCTACTTGGTAGAATCCACTGGCCAAATCAAGAGTCGTGAAATATTGGCATTTGCCTAGTTTGTCTAGTACGTCTGTTATGTTCGGAATTGGATATTTATCATCAATCGTTTTCTCGTTAACTTTCCTGAAATCCACGACAAGACGCCATTTAACTTTGCCTGAAGCATCTGCCTTTTTGGGTACAATCCAAATCGGAGAGCTCCATGCAGATTCTGAAGGTCTTATAATATTTTGGTCAAGCATCTTATTGATTTGATCTCTGACCTCTTGTCTGTGAACGTAAGGATAGCGATAACTCTTAGTATGTACTGGAATTTCATCATTAGTCCTAATTTTATGTTTGATCTTGTTGGTGAATGTAAGTGGTTCACCCTCAAGATAAAACACGTCCGCGTAGTTTGCACATAAACGTCGTAAATTAGCAAGTTCTTCCGGATTAAGATGATCTGTCCGAAGTCGAGATAAAACATCCTTTTCGCGGTCTGATAAAATTTCAGTACTGTCACATTCAATATTAAATATTTCAGCTTCTACAGGACGATCCATAGAAAATATAACATCATTAGAAGTCGGGTTAGTAATCTCTACCCAGCCTCGGTTATTCTGGACCGTCGTTATACAATCTGAAATAAGGCAATTACAAATCGTCTGGTTCTCTATCAGAACTTCACCGTCTAGTGTGTTTATCGGTAACCTAACTATCTTCGTAGAATTAGCTGGAATAATTTCTTCATATAAATTAACGTTTCTAGAGTCGTACATCTGAATAGGTATCTGCGTATTACGAGTCATCAGTAACTTATTTTTTAGATTAATGTTAGAGTCCCATACGTCAAGTAAATCAAAGCCTAAAAGTCCGTCAAAATAGTTATGAAATTTATATATATATAAAGTCATGTCATTCGGGTCGTTAAATTCATTGAAACAAGGCAACGTAATTGAATAATCGTTCTTACTAGTCGCGTGCACATTTGTCACTTCAAAGGGATCGTAATTTAAAGGAATGTGACTGAAATATCTTTCTACAGCATCGGGGCTGATAAAAGATTGATTAGCGCCTGTATCGATTAAAAACTTAAGAGGAGGATTCGCTATTTGAATATAGCCTAGTTGCCTTTGGATATGAAAATTTACTTCTATTTTGGCTTTTCTAACTTCGAATCCTGTTGAAAATTTTCATCAGCTGGCACTTCCTCTACCACCGGTGGTTCTGGATAGGAATACTGATCACATGGGTAATAATCAGGATATTGTTCACAAGAATAGTAGTCCTGGTAGTACTCAGGATAGCCGTCATAGTCGTCACAGTAATAGTAGTTACTATCGTATCCGTCAGATTCGTTGAAGTTAACTTCGCGTGTCTTAAAATAGTTAGTCGGGGGTGGATTCCCGTGCTTTCGCCAGTCATGTCCTGTCAACGCAAACGTCGGTAAACGTCTTTCAACATAATTACTAACACCACTCATTGGAGTAGGACGCGGGGCATTGCCATAATTTTGTGGTTGCTGTGGCTGAGGTCTATAGGGCATTCTAAATGCATTACTCTGTGGGTTATAATTCTGTGGAGGGGCACGGAACATCTGCTGAGTGCGAGTTGGCCCACGTGGTGGTTGCGATTGGGACATGGGGTTAGGCCTCCAACCTTGGTTAGGATGAGCCTGCATGGGGTTCGGTCTTGATGGACCGGGCATGTTAAACATTTGTTGATTCATTGGTCTAAATCCATGTCCGTTAGTCAGTCTAGGAGTGAAGTTATTAAGAGGGAGATTGAACTTCGATGCGTTAGAGGTCGGCTGCTGCCAATCCTTTCTACTAATAGATGAACCACCACTACGCTCTTGCATGTATAAAGTGTTGAGCTCTTCCTGGATAAATTCCAGGGCTTTCTCCATAGACTCGGGTCGCATACAACGTATCCTAGATCCAAGTGGGTCCTTGAGACCTCGTAAATAAGCCTGAAGGGTTAACTTTTGGTACAGGACACGTTTTGCCTGTATGGTAGTCGCTACCGTCTCATGAAGTGAGACATACGTCATTATGGTGCTAAACAAATTTTGGCACCGTTCGTAAAACTCTTGCGGGGTACTTGATCCTTGACTCTCTAAGGATAAATCACTATACAGAGCGGTCTCGTCACGATGGTCTGCGAAATTGTTAATTAACGCGCTTCTAATACCCTGCCAGGTTTCTGGTATCCCATTTGAATTAATCAGCCTAGCCGCGGACCCCGACACTTTATTCAGAATCCCATTTATAAGTGCTAAATTAACTAATTCTTTACCTGGCTCTGTTGAAAAATGAGCCACTACAAGTTGGTCACAAAGATTAATAAACCTTGTAAGAATGTGCGGATTTCCATCG
The DNA here is from genome assembly GCA_912999785.1 of Hydriomena furcata. Classification (NCBI taxonomy): domain Eukaryota; kingdom Metazoa; phylum Arthropoda; class Insecta; order Lepidoptera; family Geometridae; genus Hydriomena; species Hydriomena furcata. The sequence goes on along the minus strand of OU538820.1, from coordinate 4,487,895 downwards.
AATTCCGGCACAAGTCTTAGATTCTTATAAATCGTATCAATCGGATTAGCCATATTATCTTCTAAATCTCTATACTCGTCAATTACACTGAGTTTACTTCTAGATAATCTACTGCTACCTAATCTAATATACCGTGATTCTCTCGGATGGAAAATCTTGGATTTTTAATCTAACACACAATAAATGAAATACACACACATATAAAATATAAAAATGCACTAAAGAAAGGATTATAGTAAGGATAAAGAAAGGACTTGAAAGATTCAAGGACTTACAGCATTTCTCGTCGTCTCGTAGCAGAATCGATTTCTAGATTCACCCTCGAACAGCGACACTAGTAGGTTCTTTTTTACTTGCGAGATGAGATCTCGTGAGATTAAGATTAATCAAGTATCCGTAAGGCTGCGCCAAATACGTAGGCCGCTGCCTAGGGTAGCTTTTAAAAAAATACTTTTATTTTAAATCTAAATTTAATTGAAAGTAAAAGGATTACAAATTAATTATCTTAGATGAAACAAGTTCGAAGTTTGAACAAAGAATGAGAATATAAAACTAGGTAATTTCCGTGAAACGCGCGATTGACGTCAAGCGACCACGTTCCCGCTGACGATGCGCCTCGTGAGTCCGATGCACCTTGTACCGCGCTTGGGACAGGTCGAGCCTAGCTCAGCTATATCCATACGTTAGCTTTGCGTAACACGTGATATCAGGGATGTTAAAACTGATAAATTTAATTTGAGAAAAGAGCGGTTAAAGAATATGGTAAAATATAAAAAAAAACCGGGCAAAATAATCGGTTGGGGATAACTGCTATAAAATTGAGTTGCAAAATTCCATCCGAACAAGTAAATTGTACATGTACATTGTGATTTTAGAATGATTTTTTCTTGGTAGATTAAAATGAACTTTCTTTCCATAACGAGCAATGTATGATGCGTGAGTTAAAGTTTGAGTGAGTGAAACAGAAAATTATTTTAGTATAAAAGAGCGAGACAGGCATGGCGACGCTTTTAGCCGGACCAACAGCCGGTCAAACGTGCCGCTAATAGATGATTCACATCAGTAAATACCCTGTCAGTTTTGAGTGTGCAAAATGCGACTCAATTGGTCATATTTTAAAAGCTTTTATTTAACTTGCAATGTGTATGTAACTATGTTTGTTAAGGTGGAATCTTGCAACTCAATTTTGAAGCAGTTATCTTTAACCGATTGAGCTGAAATTACTAATGTTACTTCGGTGACAATGCAATAATATGGTGACAGCGAGCTGGTCTGATGATGGAGCTCGAATGTAGATATAGGAACTGCCTAACTATACAACATAACCACGTCGTGTTTGGGCTTGTTGGATTTGTCTTGACGAGTACTAGAGCCCTAGAATTTTTAAAAGCTTGATTTTGAAAAGATAGGTAAGTATTTAAAAAAAAAACTTTTTATTTTTTCATTGCGTGACGACGTTCAGGTTTAGCTTTATGTTAATATCGTATACATATACATACATAACAAATATTATTAAGTCACACAGTTACAGTGTTGATTGGCATTGAATGAATCAATTCTCAGGATTGGAAAAATTGCAAAAAAGCTGATTCTATTCGATATCGTTCTATTGTACGTATTGTGTCGAGTAATAACGACTATTATTTAATTATTGGTGTCGAAATGTGCATAACCTACTGATTTCTTGGAAATACTTTGTATGATCAATGTCAAGAAAATCGGTATTCAAACCAGGCATGAAAAAAAATAAAGATAATAAATCTTAATATCTTGACCCTAGCAACAAAGTATCTCTTAGGTCGACCCCTGATGTATTATTTCTGCCATGTAGCATATCGTTGGAAAGGGTAATAAGTAAAGAACTTTTTAAAAGAAAGCTAAATTCAAAATGAATTTTAGTTTTTTTTTAAATGAATTTAGAAGTGGTCCCTTTTCATAACATTTACACCGATTTACCACTTTGAAAGCTCAGAAGTTTTTTTTTGGATATTAATTGTAACAAGTAATGATTTATTTAGAATAAAAAAACATTTTAGAATACAAGCATACTTGGTTTTGTGGTATTATAACCACAAAAAAAAAAGTTAGGACGATTTCAAGGCAAGATTTCGGGTGGTTTTCAAAAAATTAAAAAAAAAACATATCTGGACTACCGTGAGACTTAGGATATTGGGTCTCACGGGGAAAAATAGCACATGACCCCCCCCCCCACCCCCCAAAAAATCATGTCGGTCCATGTGCCAAACACCCTGTAGATAATGAGATAGAAACGCGCGCACGGAGCGCGTTGAAGTCTTTTCTACTAAATACCTTTACTTTACCTACGTTCTACCTAAAAATATCTACAAACAAAATACAAAGTGTTTTCCTGAATTCGTTTTACTATTTTTACTTATTAATATGATGAAAATACCTACTACTAAGTATAAGTATCGCGCGACTTCGTTCATGATACTTAAAATATTAATTTAGCATTCTTAAAAGCGCCACTGTAGAGGGATATTTTGTAAACACATGATTATCACGTTTTGATATTTATACCAATATTTATTGGTACTGAATGCCATAATACCTAAGCTTTTATGCTGTTTAGGCACCTATAGGTACCTACGCTTCCAGTACAATACCTACGCAGAAGCTTAGGTATAGGTGCATAAACAGTGAATAGTTAATATGAAAAGTGTACAGATTAAGTATTCTCTAACATTAGGTATTGCATTCAACATCATAACATGTTATTCATGTTTTTACAAAATAGCCCTGCTGGTCTTGAAACCTATCACGTATATTATTCTTATTACTGCAAAATTTATGATGTTTCAAATGTAATGTTTTGTTGTCATTTCAATTGGAAAGCCGTGATCTCTGCCTACCACTTTGGGAAACAGGCGTGATTTTATAGTATGCCATTCTCGATTCTCGACCTCTAACTAGACATCTTTTTCCGAGCGCCTGAGAGGATGTCTACCGGACTTAGTGATGCAGTGGTAATCTAATTTTATTATTATTAGACACTAGCGCATTTATCGCGTTTATCCCGTTCCCGTGGGAAATTTCTTTTTTTTTCTCCATAATAACATTCCCCGGACTTATCGGTCCTGCTGTTTAGAGTCTATACCTACCTAACGAACATGGTTTTTTTTTGTGTTTATTATAAATACTAGCTGTACCCTGCGCGCGTTGCTACGCCACCAACTCAGAAACCTTCGTGGGTTCATGCACAATAACTTTGCTAAAGATCATCACATGATCAAATGCATAGTTTACGATTCTATAAAGGACATACAGACAAGCATTCATTTTTAGGGTTCCGTACCCTAAGATAAAAACGGGACCCTATTACTAAGACTTCGCTGTCCGTCTATCTGTCCGTCTGTCTGTCACAGGGCTGTATCTCATGAACCGTGATAGCTAGACAGTTGAATTTTTTACAGATTACGTATTTATGTTGCTGCTCTAACAACAAATACTAAAAACAAATTAAAATAAATATTTAGAGGGGCTCCCATACAACAAACATGATTTTTTCGCCGTTTTTATTGATCATGGTACAGAACCCTTTGTGCGCGAGTCCGACTCGCACTTGTCCGGTTTTTATAGATAGATTTATGTAGCTAGCTAGTATACGAGTGCGTCAGCTTGCTAGTTCCATTGTACAAGTAAACCCTCAATTATCGGCAATAGTTTCATGTTTATGCAAGTGTGTGAGTCACGGTTTTCTCTCATATGTCAAAATTAAATCATATTGCTTACGGCAAGATGACGTCTTGGACAGACCTTTAGCGATTAGGAACGAGTTATGACTATAGGGACGAATTATGACTATTTATGAGGTAAGGGCTCTTCATGTAGATAATTGTGTTCTTGCTTTGTTTCTTAGTCATCATTTGTAAAATGAAAATTAATATAAATTAGTAGTTTCATGGCCGTAATCCCCAAGTACGGTAGACATCCTCTCAGATCTCCAGGCGCTCAGATCTTTGAGCATTGGGCATTATATCTTCATCTACAGAAAATTTCATCTTTATCCGTTTTGTCGTTTAGGCCTGATTGAGGAACAAACATACAAACAAACTCACAAACTTTCGAATTTATAATATTATTAGGATTAGTAGGTTTGGCTGACTCTAAAGAAATGTCTCTTTAAACCGCACATTTCGACATTAATTGGCTATTATGTATTCAATATGGTGCTTATATGTAAAAACGTGAGTTTGTTATGTTGTCACTCAAAAATAAGTACCTACTTAGATATTGGCGCGTAATTACTTATTGTTTTCAAAGCCCAAATCCCATAGCTTACTGAGGTTCGTATTCATAGTAGTAATTTAAGGGCACAACTAAAAAAAAATATTTCACAGCGTTGCGATGCAAATAGTACGTCTAGTAGGTAGTTTTTTAGGGTTTTGTACCCAAAGGTAAAAACGGGACTAAGACTTCGCTGTCCATATGTCTGTCACAAGGCTGTATCTCATGAACCGTGATAGCTAGACAGTTGACATTTTCACAGATGTATATCTTTTGCCGCTATAACAACAAATACTAAAAACAGAATAAAATCAATATTAAAAGTTGGGCATACAACATACAACAAACGTGTTTTTTTGCCGTTTTTTATAGATAGTGGTACAGAACCCTTCGTGCGCAAGTCCTACTAGTATTTTGCACATCACCTTTCGTGAAACATATTTTCTAGTATCTCGTGATAACTCAATCATCCTCACTTGCATGACATAAAAACACTTAAAAATAATACTAAATATAAACATACAAGTGGGTTAGTTAATTTAACGACCTACTAAATGTGGGGTCCGGAAGGTCACGCACGAAATTACTTTTAAATTCAGCTTAAACACACGCTCGTCGCATCGCCGTCTGAACTTGACCTCCTGAACGCACGCGGCTTTGTCCGTCATTAGGAAAGTACATGTAATTATGACAATATTGTGCCATAGACTCTTGCCTTGGTCTAACAGCTGTTATTTTCATATTGCGTGGCATAGTACCTACCGCTCTTATCAAAACAATTCATGTCATTTTGCCTACGTGGTTTGATGATATAAATATTGATGGACATTTCAAACAGAGCCATCTAGCCCCAAACTAAGCATAGCTTGTACTACAGAAACTAGATAACTAATAGAATACTTATATCATTTGTTTGTAAATTCACACCTACAAACACAGAACAAACATCTATATTCATCACACAAATATTTGTCCTCGGTGGGGATCGAACCTACAACCTACAACGCAGAAGGCAGAGCTACCTACTAGCAACTGAGCTGTGAGGAAAAAAAAACCGGCCAAGTGCGAGTCGGACTCGCGCACGAGGGGTTCCGTACCATTATCTATAAAAACGGCAAAAAAACACGTTTGTTGTATGGGAACCCCCACTTAAATATTTATTTTATTTTGTTTTTTGTATATGTTGTTGTAGCAACAACAGAAGTACATCATTTGTGAAAATTTCAACTGTCTAGCTATCACGGTTCATGAGATACTGCCCTGTGACAGACAGACGGACAGCGAAGTCTTAGTAAGAAGGTCCCGTTTTTACCCTTCGGGTATGGAACCCTAAAAATGATGATGTACCTACCCACTCTTTATGTCTGGCACTGGCATTAGATGAGCTAATTGTCACACCTCGGAAATAATAAAAGTTGCAATGTGATCTTTACAGGATATTAAATCTCTAATAGGTATGTTTCTCGTGGGAATGCACCATTAGTCCATTACCTAGTAAAACTAACAATGCAAAGATAAATGTAAATAGTTACCTGCCTAAGTCACTAAATAGGCGATGTAGTATTTTCTACACACTCCTATGTTATTTATAGATTTAAAACTATCGTGGTTGTTATTCATTTTAACTATAAATACGGCTAATTACCACGTTTCTTGTTGTATTGCTGACGTTTCGAGACAATTCAGATGCTCTTCATCATGAGCATCGCCCGCGACCGTGATCAATGGCAGATCGGCGAATACTATGTTATTTGTTTATTTTTGGAGATTAATTAATCATAATTATTAGGCTGAAGTGCGTGTGTGTTACACGAGGAATTGCAATTGATCATAGTTAGTATTTTTTTTTATTAAAAAGACGACTTAAGGCGCTACCAGTTCCTAAAACCGCGGCAGAAACGACTAAGACAGTTAACAACGGCAAGCTCTAGATGGCGTATGCGTATCGTAAATATTATCGACAGTTTTTATGAGATCGCGTTGCTGGTACCTACGTTGGCAAGTAATAGCTTTACCCACCCCTCAATAACCATTTTCTCTTTGTCTGCCTTTGCTTTTCGAATAAATTAATGATATAAATTATGTATAATTACTTATCAAAAACCTATTCTAATAGAAATCTAGATCTACATATTACCTATCTTTAACAATAAATCACAAGTTGATCTTAATAGTAGGTATCAAAATATTTCGATCATAAATTCTAAAACGTATCATTTTGAAATAACATCTTTATCGTGAAAAGTTTCTGTTATTATGTTTTCAGCTTAATAGAAATCTAGGTAGGAACCTGAAGTAATATATTTATAAAAATAGGAGATGTGGCTTGTTCAGAAGTATTTCTTTTTTCGTTTCGAAAAAGAGCAATCGTCGGCATACAGCCCCTTAAAAATAAAAACAAGGCAATCAATTCAGAGGCTAATATTAGTAGCTGTGCCTTCTGTGCTGTAGGTTGTGGGTTTGATCCCCACCCAGGACTAATAATTAGTGTGATGAACCTAGTATTTGTTCTGTATCTGGGTATTATAATTTATCATGTATGTATTTAAATAATATAATGTACCTATATAAGTATTTTATCGTCGGATCTACGAGTAACTACTCGTACCAATTAAAGATATTTTACCATATCAGTAAGAGAATTTAAATGATCCTTCCCTATAGTTTTTAAGAATGTGCATTGTGCAAGCAAAGATGACATAATGAGAGTGGAAAATAGGGACTTTAAGCAATTGCCAAAGCTGTTGCCCAACGAGACGTGGCCCCGATCCAGTTAACTGCTCATTACTAAGATCTGGATGCACCAGGTCGAAAGATGAAGGTGAAATTAAGTAAAGCTTTGGTTTGTTTACCTTTATTTACCTATCTACTAGCATTTCTTTGTACGGGTGTATTATGAAGACTATCGGCAAATTGTGGATACCTTAGGTAACATTATTGCAATTTTTGTAGGGATCTCTAATTCTTTAAAAATAAAATATATCTTATGTTACTCTCTGATATTGTAGCTTTGGATAGGTGATTTTTTTTTTAAATTGGTGCAGTAGTTTTTCTGTTTATCCAATACAAACAAAAGTGAAGAAAAAGTAAGTATGATTGCAGAAAACAAAAACAAAAGGCGGGTTTAATGCGAAGCATTATCTACAAGCCAACCTAAGTAGTGGTATGATGGTGTTTGAAGACGTTTTAGGCGAATTAATAGATGTCATTTGTCACAAGCTCAAAGAAAACACCACGAGGAAACCATCACGACTGTAATCCCCAAGCACGGTAGACATCCTCTCAGATTATTACAACAACGGGAAATTACTCACGTAAATGATAAATTGTCAATGAGGACACCGACAATGTTTCGATTCATCTAGAGAATCTTCTTCAGGGTGAGTGGACCATAACGCGCGCGCTACCCTGCTCGCATTAATTAGTATTCTTATAAGCGGCGATGGGCTTGCAACCTGTCACGTATGGGAAACGAATGTCTCCAAATGTGGGCACCTGGGCATGTGCCAAGTGCCAAATAGAATGTTTGGACGTGTCTCTGACAATTTTGGCATTTTTGATGATCAGAGCGCCTGGAGATTTGAGGCGATGTCTACCATAGTTGGGAATTTTAGTCGTAAATTGTTCTATCAGTTATTAAGTCTCATAGCTTTGTTTAGTTTAAGCTAAAGCTAGTCAAAGCTAAATAACACTGTGTAAAATGTCCAATAATATTTATATTATTTATTTAGTCATCTTCAACATCTTTAGTTAGATAGATATTGAACTATGTAGTCAAATGATATAAATTACTCATTATGTAAGTTAATCTCTGTATAATCTATGAAAGGGAATGTTCAATCTAATCGTTATATGGGTTATTACTACAATTGAACATAATTTATGGTATTTACCAAAGTATGCATATATTCAATAAGGTACATATCTAACTATATTTGCCAATTTGATTATGATTATTTTTCAATTTCATCCGAACCAATTTAGAGATGATAAATCAATCTATTTAGGTATAGGTACTATGTTCTGCCCACGATTCTGTTCGCGTTCGCTTGTACCTGAATAACAAGTATATGCTCCAGGTCGAAAACGGATACCTAATACCTACCTAATAGAAATAGATTAAGAAACTATTTTTTTAGAAAACTGTGTTGTCCTTCATAAAATTAATTAGGAATGTTTTACTCGCGACATAAGTGATTGTGTCTCCGATGTTTTCACGGAACCCTTGCGCGAGTCAACTCGCACTTGACCGTTTTTTTCTAGTGGTAACTTAGTTAGTTTAGTGGTTAGGCGTTGAAATCGAAACTAATCTTTTGGCCAACCATAACTTACCTACATTGTAGATAAATGTAATTACCTACAAGCTTTTTGTTTGAACGCTTTGTTGAGCTCTGAAGACCTCTAAGTCTATACTAATATTATAAAGAGGAAAGATTTGATTGTTTGTTTGTTTGTTTGTTTGTAATGAATAGGCTCCGTAACTACTGGACCGATTTGAAAAATTCTTTTACCATTAGAATTCTACATTATCTCTGTTGAACATAGGCTATAGAATATTTTCAAAAACGTTAGGGATCCGTATGAAAAATTCGATAATGTAACCCGACGTGTGAAAAAAACCCAATATAAATCCTTATAACGCGTTTGCTGCGGAAATTATTGACAATAGAGTAAAGTAATGTACTACAGTTTTATAGAAAACATCAATATCTAAAAAAAAGTATGTAGGGGAAAGTAGTACGAGTTGATCCCTTGGGGTAAGATGATCCTTTGCGATTGTGCCGAAACTACTAACGTCATCTAGTCGCTTTTGATGGCAATACATAGCTCCGGACACCCCCCTGCCTCAGTCAAATTGTAATGGCGGCGTGAGCGATACGTAGGTTTTGACGAGAAAAAATAAAAATTGTGTACGGCTGATTTAAGGTAAGCATGACTTTGAGCTTATATTACTTTTATGTAAACAATGTTAAATGTAATTACTGTTGTGTTTGTGGCTTCCTAATATGCTTAATTTTAATATTTGGGCTATGTGAACATAGCCACGTGCTTGTACGTTATGTTAGCAAACGTTGAATGAAAAAGTGGGACTTGGGTCAAGATGATTCCTTTCTATATGTACGAGATGATCCCCGGGGATCATCTCGTACATATAGATTTTATTATGTATGGAATTTAGGTTAATTTTTTTGTTTAATTTTAAATCTCGAATATTGTAAACAATAGTCGCCGCCCGCTTTGATCTGTCAGTCTGTTTTATGCTTTTGTCTGTCTTCAGGTTGTATTCTATTATTAATTCTGATGTTAAACAAAAAAAAATTAACATTTTTTTTTTAGCCAAACGTGATGCCGCGTAATTACAAAAGAAAAACCGCTCTTGATGCTGTGAAAAAGGGCATGGCATTTAAAAAAGCAAGTAAAGAATTTTCAGTGCCCATAATGTCATTGAAACGAAGAGCCAAAGTAAAAAATAAAATAGCTGTTGGTGCAGTAAAATATTTAGGAGGAAAAATAACTACTTTTACTGAAGAACAAGAAAACGAGCTCGTGGACCATATTAAAGACATGGAGACAAGAATGTATGGATTAACAAAAAAGGAACTGTTATCATTAGCATATGAACTAGCTGAAAAATATAACATAATTTAATTTTTGTGATTTAAAAGTCATAATGACTGTTGATTTTGTTAATTTTATTACCTTACATAACTAAAAACTTAAGATGACTGACTATTCTAAATAAAGATTATGTTTCACTATTATGTATTTTTGTTTTTTATAACCTTTTTCTTCATAAGAATATATGTTTACTCGAAATGGGGGTAAGATGATTATAGGGATCATCTTGCCTCTAGCTGGGGATCATCTTACCCATAGGGGTGTACAAGATGATTACTTTGTAAGGTTTTAAAAAACAAGAAATATTTTAATGAAACCTCAATTAATTTCTGGTTTTGAGTATGAGGAAATTGAACTAGATAAATATACTAGTAGTAATCACCTTTATTTATAGTTTACCTCGAAAAATATGCATTTTACAGCGATTCCCCCTTAAGGGGATCATCTCGTACTACCTTCCCCTAATACCATATGTAACTATTAGGGATCCGTATGAAAACTTCGATAATGTAACCCAGGGTATAAAAAAATTACCCATAAAATCATTATTATACCCGTACGCCGGCGCCGGGGCGGACTGCTAGTAAATAATAAACTAATGGACTTCAACCCCGCTGCACTCTCTTAGGGTTTGAACTTCAAGAATTCCTAGTGCACCAAACACCAAAAAGAATTCTCCAAGTTACATCCGACATTTCGACTATGTTACAATAGCCATGGTCGCGGACTGCCCTGACTGACTGAATTACGTGATAAAGACCCGTGTCAAAATCTATAGTTATGTCTACTAAATCACGATAGTTTGAAAAATAATTATCTAAGTTTTTAAATTTCTAGAACCAGTGGTTTAGGCTTTGCGTTGATAGATCTGTCGGTCAGTAACGTAAGAGTGTATATTTAGATAGAGAACGAAGACCCGGTTGAAGTGCCTTCCCCGGTTTTGGTAATTTTAAATTTTTGAAGTCAATAACTAAGCATAGCAAACAAACTTGTTTAAAATCTATATGTTATTAAAATCTTTTGTCTATGGTCCGTTTTGATAAGTGACAGCTGTGACGCGTCACTTAAGACTTGATTGCCACTACTAAATATTTCCCGTTTAGTATATTTAAATATATGAACAATTAATAAATAAATATCGCCTGTTACAAAACCTTTGCTTAACCTAAGAGATAGATAAATACTCTATTCTATGATGTTTAAAAATCGTCGTTTTAATAAATTTTTAAATATAAACAGTTTATTTTAAAATTATAATGTTGTTAAAATGCTCACAACTAGCGCTCTCAAGTGGAACGTAGATAAAAATACATGTTGCAAAATATACCGAAACCACCTGAATACGAATTATGAACAAAAGAGATTTATAACTTATGAACTTTGGTGAACTTTGATTGAAGAAGAGATAGCAAAAAAGTTGACCCACGGATCAATTCCTGAGGAGAACGCAAAGTTTCGGTAGTTAGGTACATGAAAAATAATTGGTTATGTGCAACGAAGTATTGGCCGAGTGGTGGGTGCGATGACTTTCGCTCTAAAAACTATGGGTTTGAATATACCCACATGTAAATTAATTATTATTTTAAAAATATATTGTACTAGCTTCCGCCCTCGACTTTGCCCGCGTGGTACCTGGATATGTGTTATTCTGATGTATAAGCTATATTACTGTAAAGTTTCAGCTAAATCCGTTCAAAAGTTTTGGCGTAAAAGAGTAACAAACCCAGCCACTCACAAACTTTTGCATTTATAATATTAGTAGGACTAGCTTCCGCCAGCGGCTTTGCTCGCATGGTACCTGGTAAAAAGTATCCTCTAAGTTCTTCCTATTACTCCAAGTTTCATCCAAATGCGTTTGGTCGTGATTGAGGCACAAACATCTTAACATCTTTACAAACTTTCAGTTTTATTCTTCATAATGTATTCACCTTAGTTCTTACTTTTAAACCACCATCATCCTGTCCTATCCTAGACTTATCCTGCCCATCGAAAGGTTATTTATAAGAGAGCGCTTATAGCGATAAAGCCACATATTAACAAACTGTTTTTCAAATCGTTTTTGTAAAATAATAATAGGATCACGACTGTAATCCCCAAGTAGGTACGGTAGACACCCTCTCAGATCTTCAAATCCCTGAAAATGTCTAAATGGGGTACTTAAGCAGCACGTCTTAACTTTTTTTTGTGTATTTTTGATAATTGTGGTTTACAATAATTCTATTCTATTTTAAATTGTCGTTCATTGATTGGCGAAACGTTCTTGGATCCTGGGCACCCCTCGCTGGTGGTGGCTGCGAGCATTGTGCATATAACCCTGCATTCACCAATACCAGTTCAGTCCGCGACGACACGCGAGCGAAGAGTACGTACTCGGTGAGTTAACATTACATTAGCGGACTATTTTGGATTTTGAAATTTCAAATTGTGTTGTGGTGTTTTGTAGCATAACGAAGTGGAAAAAAACATTATGCAAAAACTTTTTTTTTGGTAGCAAATTTTGGTAATATCATTGCGCTAGAATAAAAACAAAAGTAATAAAGAAATAGTTAAAATAAATCAAACAGAAAATAGTTTTGTGTAAATAAGGCCGTAGGGCGCGCCCTTTTCCCGCCCGCCCAAGCAAGTTATATCGAGAAATATATTAAGGGGCTCCCAGTCGCTGATTGCTCTTTTTCGAAACGAAAAAAGTAATACTTCTGAACAATCATCTCCTATTTTATAAGTATATTACTTCAGGTTCCTACCTAGATTTCTATTAAGCTGAAAACATAATAGCAGAAACTTTTCACGATAAAAATATTATTTCAAAATGATACGTTTTAGAATTTATGATCGAAATATTTTATATACCTACTATTCAAATCAACTTGTGATTTATTGTTAAAGATAGGTACTATGTAGATCTAGATTTCTATTAGATGATAAGTAATTATACATAATTTATATCATTAATTTATTCGAAAAGCTAAGGCGGACCACGCTCCGACGTGTGTTTGTCGTCATTGCAGCGGTCGGTAGGATTATTTATCGAAGTGATTAAAGATGGGTACATCTTTATTCACATATAGTATAACATTATAAAATAGGAGATGTGGCTTGTTCACAAGTATTTATTTTTTCGTTTCGAACAAAAACAATCGTCGACTGGGAGCGCCTTAATCATCGACATCTGTTTACAAAAAAAAACATAATTTTTGAATTATTTTACAGCTTTATTCATTTTTCCAAATATTTTCTTTAATTAATATGTTTTCTGGTCCAGCTTGGGACAGGATCAAGGATATCTACAGGGCTTAAGATTCCCTAGCCTAGGACCTACTAGCTTACATCCTTGAAGATGTCTAAAAGAGTTACAAGCACGTTCAAACGTAAATCGAAATATACAAGTAAATAAGTAGGTAACTAGCACATTTTAAATAAAAATTTATGAAACCGTAAAAAACTTCCCTTCTGCAAATAAAGTTGTGTTGTTGCGATGAAAGTTAATCAATGTAGTTGATAATACTTCCATTCCTTTATTGTTTCACATACCTAAGCATAATACCAACCTATTATTTGACCGTGGTAACCTAAGCTTAGTCATAGCATAGAATTACCGAACGCCTAAAAACTTTTCAAGCTCCAAGACACAATGTCGGCGTCTGAATTATTCACAGACTAATAATGAGCTAACTATAGACGTATATAACAAGGCAGGGCCTAGAGATGCTAACCTACATTAGACCCCCTATCCCCTAACCAACAACACAGCAGCCTCCCCCCCTCTTTGTGGTTCGTTCAATGTTCGATAATTCGATAAAGAATCACTTTCGGTATAGATATAGTTATTTCAGTTATTTATTATAGCTACAACTTCTGGAGTATATCTTACCTACTACCTAATAATATTATAAATTTCAAAGTTCGTGATTATATTTGGATGTTTGTAGCTCAACTACGCCCAAACGACTAAACAGATTTGAATGAAACTTGGAATATACATAAGTATGTCCGAGAATAGCATATCGCTTGACTTGGCGAAGGCACTGCCGTACCCCCAGATAAGACAGATAGAAAATGCATACCACAAACTAAATAAAGAAATATAAATGCAAATAACAAAAAAAAATATGCTGTACAATCGGCGATACTATTTAACATACCTCGCGAGCAAAGCCGCGGATTGAAGCTAGTAATATGCGACCTGTTAACGACCGACAACTGCACATTTATATCTTTCAATAGCTCGTTCGGCATTATCAATCTGAGAATTTTTCACATTCACAAGACGACAGTTTTTCCGCTCCGACAGGCTTGACAATGCCTGCTTTTTATCCCAGTAGGTATCTAAGTATGAACAATCGTGGATTGCACTCGCCTACTAACAATTTGGAATTTTTGTCCATTCTTTGAATAGGTTGTAAAATTTGTCTAAAATATTGTCTACCATGCTGCATGGGGATTTCTATTCGTGAGTTTGTTTCTTTTTAGGGTTCCGTACGGGACCGTAAAACGGGACCCTATTACTAAGACTTTGCTGTCCTGTCTGTCACAGGGCTGTATCTCATGAACCTAGACAGTTGAAATTTTCACAGACATGTATTTCTGTTGCTGCTATAACAACAAATACTAAAAAACAATAAAATAAATATTTAAAGGGGGCTCCCATACAACAACGGAGATTTTTTTCCTTCGTGCGCGAGTCCAACTCGCACTTGGCCGGTTTTATTTTTATGTATGACCGCTTGACCACGCATATCTTTATACCTGGTTTTCTGTTGTGTTGGAAATAGTCTCAAATTGCTCTAAATGAGAGCAATTTGAGACTATTTCTCAAAAAATTATATTCTTAAAGGACTAATAAATAGTTCATTCATAAATCTTAAAAAAAACGAATATCGTCCCTTGACTTTTCGATTGGTCGAAACATTTTCGACGGTTTTATTTTAATTTTTATGTACTTTATAAAAATGTTATCAAAAACCTAATTGGCTTACTTTCACAAAAATCATTCACATCGAGATCTAGGATTAACCGATTAATCATAGAGACTAAACGTTTTGTCCGAAATAACGGCAATTATATGGTCAGCTGGAACAATGGATGATCGTATCGCTCATTCCCAAAGTATCTTGCATTCTTTCTACTTCTCGAAGATACTACGGATTACTAGATTACAACGTGAAGGTAGGGTGAGATCGCTAGCTGTGGCCATTTTAACTAGATTTTAATTTTTAAATAAACTGTTTATATTTAAAAAACGATTAAAACGACGATTTATAAACAACATAGAATAGAGTATTCATCTATCTCTTAGGTTAAACAAAGGTTTTGTAAGGGGCGATATTTATTTATTAATTATTCATTTTAAATAGACAAAACAGAAAATATTTAATTGTGGTCAATAAGTCTTGAGGTACGCATCACAACTGTTACTAATCAAAACAAAAAATAGACAAATAATTGTATTACCTATAGATTTTAAACAAGTTTGTTTCCTATGCTTAGTTATTGACTGCAAAAATTTAAAATGACCAAAACCTACCCACCACAACCGGGTCTTTGACCCTAGAACGAATCTGCTAAAATTGGTATGAACACAGATCAATCAAAAGATTTGCGATTTTGAATGAAAAAGATTTTATTTGTGACGGCTATATATAACGATATATAGATACGCTTTTTATTGTACACTAGCTATCCGCCCCGGATTTGCTCGGTTGTACCTAGTAATGAAGATTTATAGGGACCGGATTGGATTGTAACCTTAGGTTTCATTGTTGAAATGTTCTTGGGATCCCTAATTTTTTTGAAAATAATATCTAGCCTTTGTTAATCGCAGATAATGCAGCTTTTGATAGGTGAATTGTAATAGTGATATAGACAAAGAAAACACAACAGTGCCTTATCGCCAAAAGCGATCTCTTCCAGACCACCGTTATAAGGGTAACTTTTATAAAGTACGAAACCCGAATGGGTATGTACCGAATCTATAGTTCACATCGCCTTAGGACTTAAAACTAAATAGCCACTTACGGTAATACCTGAGAGTTGGTACCTGGTGAGACCCAGCCGCCCTTCTTCTTGGAGCCCTGTCGCAAACGCCTCAAGTGTTGAGCTGGTCACGCGAGATGAAATAGCGTTTCTTTGGGACTTCAAAGAAATGCTTCGCTGTCGTCCTAAGTCGGTTAAACGACTATTGAGCAACTTTTGGGAGTCATCCAATAGGTATTAAGACAAGTCATAAATGTTTTTGATGAATGCAGAATCGTTTTTTCTCAATAACCGCAAAACATACAGTTTTGTTTTTTATGACAAAGATAACATAAGGATATAGTCTAGATAAACTATAGACATAAACACAATAGGTGAAACTTATCTCGATAGATTTAATTTCCAAAGTTGGCTCTTAAAAACATTAGTTTCGTTTGTAATCAAAACTATGAATAGCTAAACATACATTTTTACATAATTCGTTAGAAAATCATACTAGCTAAGTAAATTATAGACAGTTTCTTTCTAAGTTTGATGGTTTTCAAGATAATGCAGTTTTATCACTTTTTCCGTCTTATCCGGGTAGACTCAGTCCATACAAAAAAAAAATGTGTGTGTCAGCTCCGACGCACGACTGGAGTTTACCAGATCGTGCGTAGGGCGTACCCCCACTATACGATGTTTTGCCATCAGTAAGAGTGAGAGAAAGCATTATAAAGTATAGGCAAAGTAAGGGTACACACTACCCACGATCTAGCTGCACTGCTCACACCAAATTAGAAAGTTGCGCACCAAAAACGTATGTAACGAGGTCATGCGTTCAGTAGATTTTACTACTCACATTTTTTTCATACCGGGCGCCTTATATCAAAAAGCGATTCTTAAGGAGTAAACTCCAAAATCCAAACATTTCACATCACCTTAAAACTCTTGCGTTACTGACTGATTGATCTATCAACACATAGCCTAAAATGACCTAAATAAACCACTGGTTCTAGAAACTTGACATTTGGAGGGTGTATTCCTTTTGGTGTCCCTACACCAAGAAGTTTGTGCATTAAGAAGTCTGTTATTACTCGCGGTGCGAAAGTGACAATGCTTTACGTGTTCGTATAGCGTTGTCACTTTCGCTCTTAAAGTAATACTTGCTTTAGTCTTACTTTGGAGATTGAAGTAACGCCACTGGAAAACTGGAATTGCATTGGAAAAACTGCACGTGAAAAAAGTCGCGGAGGTTTTCACAAGCACCTACAAAATTAGTAATTAGCTGTAATATACGAGTATGCAAGCAAAAATAATAAATATGACAAACCCTTTAGTGAGACGTTCATTCAAACACTGGTGGTCGATTGGTCAATAAAATGAGTGAGCGGTGCGGAAGATATGTTTAACTCGCTTGCACTCGTTGTGGAGTTAACACCTATAGTTGGTCCATACTATTGCTCTCGCTATAGTCCTTTGTATAGACCTTTATGCTCACTGAAAAGGAATAATTAGGTAAGTTCTTGTTTACATACTTGAATAGGCTAATATCTTTTGTTCGTTATTTGTAGGCATTATTAATAATAACCACCTATTCATGTCTTGTGTTCATACACTAAATGCACTGTTAATTAACACAATAACTGACTGAGTATGAGTAGCCAAGTCAGTTCGACATAATAAATTATTTTGATGAATGCAGAATCGTTTTTTCTTAATAACCGCAAAACATACAGTTTTGTTTTTTTATGACAAAGATAACTTAGGGATATAATCTAGATAAATTATAGAAACTTTTCTAGATAGATTTATTTTCCAAAGTTTGCTCTTCAAAAACATTAGTTTCGTTATTAATCAAAACTATGAATATCTAAACAGTTCATTTTTATATAATTCGTTAGATAATCATACTAGCTAAGTAAATTATAGACCATTTCTTTTTAAGTTTGATGGTTTTCAAGATAATGTAGTTTTATACAGCCGGACAGCGAAGTCTTAGTCTCAGCGGGCTTCTGTTTTTACTTTTTGGGTACGGAACCTTTGAAAGCAACAAAAAAAAATAAGTATGCGTCAAATTGAGAACCTCCTTATTTCGTCGGTTAATAATAATGTTTTTTGTTTCAGGTTTAGTTAGGGCTTCCAGCAGCACCAACAACATGCTGCGTTTGTCAACGTTTTGCAGTAAGTACCAACTTAACAGTAACAAATCATACAAAGTACAACGTCAAACTAAATAATTAAGTACTTTTAGAAAACTTAAAAAAAAACCGACGACATGTATCGACCAATCGCAAAGTCGATAGGTATTAATTTTTAGAGTTTTTGAAAAAACTCAGTCCTACATAAATATAGTTTAAATGGGACCAACTTGGGACTATTCTCTACACAATAGAAAAAAATCATTCAAATCGAATCACCAAGTAAAAAGATAAGAGTGGTAAGACATATTTTTTTTAGCTTCGACATGAGAACCACCTTCGTTCTTTGTCGGTTAAAAAAACACGTCTGTTCATCTAAATCACTAGGATCATTTAGAATCGTCATAAAAATTAGTTTAGTTTAATTTAATGCATTGTTTGTGTTTTTTTACGTCCTTGTAATTTAATACATTTAATATTATTTTGTAATTTTTTATACAAAAAGAAAATAAATCGAAGCATATTCTGAGGCCTTCTGCGCTGTAGGTTGTAGGTTCGATCCCTACCTAAGACAAAATATTTGTGTGTTGAATATAAATGTTTGTTCTGGGTCTGGGTTTTCCAATATTATAGTATTATAGCCTTAGTAAATCATCGGTTTTCTTTTCCTTTTCCTACTTACCTAATGTGTAAAAATCGGCACATTTGGTGGATTTGGCTTATGTTTTACAACCAGCCGCCTGCCTGAAGTCAACCCTCTTTGGGAATAAGCCTTAGCAAATAAATATGTAAAAGATATTTCAACATAAGGAAGGATAATGATGCCGTGTCTCACGTACACGACCTAAGAGTGCGTATGCGCATAAACACCATTATACAAAATGACAGATTGCCTCCTGACCAATTTCACTGTTATTATTAGTATTACGAATCTATGTAATACGCTCTCTTATGTTCTTGCGCATCCATCATTCTACTAATATGCGTCTGTAGATATAGGTAAGTACTTATGTTTGTTTATTTGATCATTGAGTACTCAGTTACAAACATACATAACTTAGACTGCTAAACTCATAACCAATTCGCTGCTGTAAATTGGATTTGAATAGAAACAAGTAAAAAAAAATCGCCTTGGCCACCATACGGAGAGAATGTTAACATGGCAGTCTTGGCTTTAAACAAGTCGTTAAGCCAAGACGGAAGCTTTTGGGCGGTATATAAACTCCATCACCAGAGTTACCACCAGCTGATAAAAACTTAAGTAAGTTTGTAGGTAAGTACTTAAGGGGCTGTATGTTGACGATTGCTCTTTTTCGAAACAAAAAAAGAAATACTTCTGAACAAGCCACATCTCCTATTTTTATAAATATATTACTTCAGGTTCCTACCTAGATTTCTATTAAGCTGAAAACATAATAACAGAAACTTTTCACGATAAAGATGTTATTTCAAAATGATACGTTTTAGAATTTATGATCGAAATATTTTGATACCTACTATTAAGATCAACTTGTGATTTATTGTTAAAGATAGGTAATATGTAGATCTAGATTTCTATTAGAATAGGTTTTTGATAAGTAATTATACATAATTTATATCATTAATTTATTCGAAAAGCAAAGGCGGACAAAGAGAAAATGGTTATTGAGGGGTGGGTAAAGCTATTACTTGCCTACGTAGGTACCAGCAACGCGATCTCATAAAAACTGTCGATAATATTTACGATACGCATACGCCATCTAGAGCTTGCCGTTGTTAACTGTCTTAGTCGTTTCTGCCGCGGTTTTAGGAACTGGTAGCGCCTTAAGGCGCTTTTTGATTTAAATTAGAACTGGTAGCGCCTTAAGGCGCTACCAGTTCTAATTTAAATCATTAATTTATTCGAAAAGCTAAGGCGGACCACGCGCCGACGTGTGTTTGTCGTCATAGCAGCGGTCGGTAGGATTATTTATCGAAGTGATTAAAGATGGGTACATCTTTATTCACATATACTATACATTATAAAATAGGAGATGTGGCTTGTTCACAAGTATTTATTTTTTCGTTTCGAACAAAAACAATCGTCGACTGGCAGCCTCTTAAGATATGCTCTTAGGTACCTTATATAAAGGTAGATGCTGCAAATAATGCACCAGTACGCTTATTGCGTTAAAATCGATCACCCGCTGTTTTTCGTTGCCACAACCATTTTCAAAATATACTACACAATTATACCCGTAGAATCATTCACTCTAATCTAAAATTGTATATATCCTAATAATTTTATAAATGCGAAAGTTTGTGATAAGGCTGCTATGTTCCCTAATCAAAAATAAACGACAAAACGGATTAAGATGAAATTTGCTGTAGTATGTAGATTAAAATCAAAATAAATAAAGGGGGAACTTATAATCCGAAAAACAACCCCTAATAAAAAATGCAAAAAGGATGATTTTGGTATAGATGGCGGTGGTGTGCAACAAATCTGACATCACAGACCTAAAAACATTTAATCGTCATAGCAACGCAGTTTTGACTAATGATTGATACGCATTCTATCAAAATTTTTATTTTATTTTATCAGTTTAGGGCTTGTAGGTAAAAAATTGGCCAGATATTGCTTTTTCCTATGCGATTATTAAAAATTGACAGGACAACGTCTGTCACGGGTCAGCTAGTTATTAACTATGGAAAAAAATTCGATCAATGTTCAGAGCTCCTCAGGCAATGAAAATCAGCGGGCGAAGATCGATTTTTACGCAATAATCCTGTAGTTCTGACTGAGCTAACCTGCATAACTAAATAAATAGGTACCTTCATACAAAATTAAAATATACCTAACTAAATAATTGTCTAATAAAATTACAGTTACAGATCCTTTTGTATCGATCGTGACTTATTAAAATAATTTAAATGGGAAACCATTGAAAAACAATAGAAACACATGACTAGCTGAATACATTATTTCGACAGAAGGCATTAGCAGATTAGGGTAATGAGAGGCAAATAATCTTGTAAACTCAATTGGTGGAACAATAGGTTGAGGATGTTTTATTTCACAACACAAATAAGAACCTAGAAATCTAGATATAGGTACGAGTATCTAGATAAGTATCTATAGATATACCTAGGTAGGAAATGGAAAGCCTAAAAAAGTACCAAGTACGGTAAACTCTCAGATCTACATGCGCTTATGTCTTTGAAGGTGTTTTAGGGGGGTCAGAGGCAAACAATATTTGACATTTATTTTCATTATCATTATATTTGACACAAACCCACATTTTGTGGTAGTTAGTTAGCATTATATACGTGACAGGCTGAATCTTATCAAAGGTATGTACCATACATACTCAGATGTAGAGCATAGGTACTTATATTAAATCATAAGTACTAAGTAGGTAGGTACATAGATCTGGATTTTCAGTGATTAATTTTATGTTTTGTACATGTGTACTGTAAATTAAAACCCAAATAAAAAAATAAATGATACTCGTACCTATATAGGCATCGTACAAGGTGTCTCAAAAGAAAGTTCCCATTTAAATCTTTTTTTAAAAGAAAAGTCTTAGCTTTATTGAAAAAATGTTTATTATATATTGAAGTACACTGTTTGGGAATTTATTTTTTAAAAATAACATCGTCCAAATGTAAACCGTTGCGCGCTCTCGGCATTCATTTAGTCGGGCACTAAAATTGCCTATGACAGCTCGGCAGGTAGTCTCCGTGATGGCTGCCATTCCATGACGGATATGATATTTTCTTTTAATTGTGCCAGGGAAGTCGGTTTATTAGCGTAAACTTTTGATTTGACATAACCCTACAGGAAAAAATCTATAGGTGTTAAATCGGGACTCCGTGGAGGCCAATTTATGTCACCTCGCCTGGAGATTAATTTGTTCGGAAAAATTTCTCGAACTCGAGGCAGAGATCTGTTGGACGTGTGTGAAGTTGCTCCATCCTGCTGGAACCATGTTCTTTGGTTGTAACCAGGAAAGTTTTGCAGTTGGGGCACGAAAAACTCGTCTAACATCTCCACATAACGCTCTGAATTCACTGTGAGCGTGCGTCCCCTTCCATCTTCAAAAAAGTAAGGGCCGATAATTCCTCGCGCCGACATCGCTGCCCATACGGTGACTTTGGGTGAATGTAGCGATTTCTGATGTTATTGTTTTGGATTGGTTGCACTCCAGTAACGACAATTTTGCTTGTTTACATGCCCATTCAGGTGAAAATGGGCTTCATCGGAAAACAAGATGTTGGTGAACGTTGAAAAGCGCTCAATCATCTGATTTACAAAGTCAAGCCTCTGACCAGCATCTTGAGGCTTCAGTTCTTGCACCAACTGAATTTTGTACGGGTGCAGCTTTAAATCTTTGTGTAAAATGCGGCATAATGAAGATCTGTGCACATTTAAAGCAACAGCACGCTTCCGAATCGAGAGGTTTGGATCATCTCGAATAGACTGAGTAACACTGTCCACGTTTTCGGCTGTTCTTGATGTTCTTGGCCGCCCAGATTTTGGTTTCTCCAGAGTTGACCCAGTCTCTTCAAACTTCTCAACCCATTTTGCAATGAGTCGAGTGCTAGGCGCATCATTTAAGTGACGAATATGTCGAATACTGCAGAATTTTCTACGCGCTACAGTCGCCGAATTACCGTTTTTGTAAAACTCACGTACGCATCGAGAAACACCACCAGAGAAACGCTCCATAGCGACTAAATTCCCAAGAGCCAGACTACCGACTGACTGACTGACCCCGCGCCCCTCAGAATAGTTGCTTTCGCGTAATAAGATAAGCAAATGTGAACTGACTTTTGAGACACCTTGTAGTTTCCAAATCTTACAAATTGGTTTTCTTTCTTTTCGCAACTTCTCACCCGATGTCTGAAGTAACAGTGTCTGTCACAAACAGCCGAGCTAAACTAAATGGGACCCATCTTCGCACATTATCACAGCCTCAAACTGCACATAAAAATGGTCCGTACACCTAAGTGAATAAAAGCTAATGTTCCATGAATGTAGATCAAAGTTTTCGTTTAGAAGGAAGCTTCCTAGTTTCGTTGTTCTATTTTCAAATCGTGACGGCTAACCACGATTGATGCCCGGCAAGCGGTGAGAAGCGAGCTTGTGGTGGATAATTTCATAAATAGAATACTTCTAGAATTCGATTTAGGAATGGGAAATGCACGAGCATGGAAGTGAGTCCAGAGAGAAAAGAAAATGTTGCATGCATGTAAACATAATGGAATACAAGCAAATTGTTTGGTGGAATGGGGATGTAGAATTGCCTAAAACCCACTCTACATAATACCTAACCTATTTACTGTATAATTTTTAAAATCAAAAACCTATTTACTGTATAATTTTTAAAAGAAAAACATTTTGAATTTTTATTCGTTATCGTAAATGTACAAGTATGGCAATATTTTTATAACTTAGAAAATTCAATAGACTTCATTGGCTACCAATAAATAAAATTAACAAATATCAATTTGTGAAGGTAAATTAACAAAATAGTTTGAAATAGGCTTGTTATAAAAAGGTAGGTACTCAAATTATTGCGGCTTTAAACGCCATTTTAAATTATAATCATAGATTTTACGACACGCCTTTGAGTATTGCGAAGGGTTCGTAACAATAGTCCTTTAGTCTAGTGCGACCTACAATTTGTTTTGGAGAATCATTACAATTAATAGACACTGCAGACATCTTACAACCAAGTTTCAACATTAAGACCTTAGACAATAATGAGTTAATTTTGTATAGCCTAACTACAAAGATTTACATAAATAAATGTGGTTTTTAATTACTCTACATAGCATTTGTGAAAATTTTGTGTTTTTTGCCTGATTCTTTTAGGCTTAGTCGCGAAGAAAAGTCCTAGCTTCTAAGACGTTTTGAAGTAATCCTTGTGATTTTCTATAATATAAAAATCAATCTCAATCGAGAGCAGCTGAACCGATTTCGCTAAGTAATTCTTTTTCAGGGTTCCGTACCCAAAGGGTAAAAACGGGACCCTATTACTTCGCTGTCCGTCTGTTTTATAATATTCCTTGAAGTACGAGGATGGTTCTTACGAGAAAATTTTAAATAGTTGCCTGAAAAAGTCTAAAAACAACACTTTTCTATATTCCCATACAAAAGATTCATAATAATACCTAAAAGTCAATTTGAAAAGTATTAAAAAAGCAAAAATTTAAAGAATCGACTGTTAGGCGGTACGAAGTTCGCCGGGTCAGCTAGTATTGATGTAAATCTCTTGACTTTGACTTTGATATTTGGCAGAATTATACATAAAATACCTAGGTAAGGTACATTATACCCACTCTTAATTGAGTAATTCATTAAAGACATTAGCATATCTAATGGCCATGTGAATCTGCATTTCACATACTTATCTCACATCATTAACGCCTATAAAAACTAGTAATAAAATGTGAGTACACAGGTCATTAGAAAAGTATATAGTCTAATCGTCTATTGCATAAATTGTTATATATTATCTACCAACATACCAACAGCAGAAGTAGCACTATTTTTTTTTTCTGTACCTAGGTACCAATACCAAGCTATGTTGTGCATAACATAAAATAGCACACTGACTTATGTTATGCGATGACTTCGGTATTTGTTAAACGATTATTAAAATAATATTTTAATTAATAGGTTAGGGTTTATCGTACTTCGAATGAAAAATATTTATAAAAAAAAAATGTTAAATTTTTTTTTACAATCTGTCGAAACATTAATTGATTCCATTTTTTCGGAAAGTTACTATACTTAATCTCCTCATGGAAGTCTGTTACCTACTAGAGGTCATCCTCTCAGATCTCCAAGCGCTCATATCCTTCAAGATGTCTGAAAGGGTTCATCAGAGGCACGTCCAAACATTACCACATTTTGCAGTAAGTTTCCACACGTGACAAATTGCAAGCCCGTCGCAACGTTATTATAGTCGTATTTAATGGTCATGTATCGTGCACAACTAACTTTTGTCACGTCAAAGATAGTCACCTCTGTACAGAAGATGTGAATTGCAAAACTGGGAGCATACCAAAATTACATTTAAACGATCGCGTATAAAACCTTGGACTCAACTACCAACCGGAGGCATATTTTCACACTATTAGGTCTTACCTAATAGTGTGCCTTAGCAAGTAGCTGAACAAATTTACGAATTATTCCCGCCTGTCCCCCTTTTAGCGGGGGGATAGATGAAACGTTTTATCTGTTTCCCGTTGCTTGGGGTTATTCGATTTTTTTTAATAATTATTAAGTAAATCAAGATACCTCTAAAGAGACCTAGAAAAATATAAACCTATAAAATAGATATTTAGAAATACCAATATTGGTATACATAAAGACCTATACAAAAGACTTCAACGCGCTCTTGCGAGTCACAAATAAATAACCGCGTTGTATTCTTTTGTAAAGATTTTAGTTTCAGTTGCTAAAAATCCCAACTCAATTATTAAGGAGAGTTTAAGAGTTAAAGAACAATAATTGATTGTTGAAGAAATTAAAGAGACAGTTTACAACAGTAATTAAAGAAAATCTGTTCAACTATTTCTAGATCACCAGTTTTTTTGTAGTTCTTGAAAGAATGCGAGTAACTTCTGTTCTGATCGATTTAAAATTTAGTATCCGATGACTCCAGGGTCGGGGTTTTATAAACTACTATTTTAATGTTATTTCCCACGCCAAATGACAGACAAGGAGAGCGAGAGATCACTATACTACCCCATGCACTGCATTGCGGAAGCAGAACTATAACTATTTTTAGAATGCGAAACCGCCGTTTCATATCTTTTCACTGTTGAAATTCAAGCATAAAAAAAGCCTCCATGCCATAACAAAAAAGAAGTTTTGAATGTGCAAAAACATCGGATTGCATTCATTCTTACCGCACGGTACTGATGATATCACAAAAAACCGGCAAGTGCGAGTCGGACTCGCGCACGAACGGTTCCGTACCATTATCTATAAAAAAACGGCAAAAAAACATACAACGTTTGTTGTATGTTTGCCCCACTTAAATATTTTTTTTAGTATTTGTTGTTATAGCGGCAACAGAAATACATAATCTGTGAAAATTTCAACTGTCTAGCTATCACGGTTTATGAGATACACAGCCTTGTGACAGACAGAAGAACAGACGGACAGACGGACTCTCTCTCAGTCTTAGTAATAGGATCCCGTTTTTACCCTTTGGGTACGGAACCCTAAAAAAGACTTAACATAGATGATTCTCGAACACGCGATGTAGCTTGACCCAGTTTATCACCACCATCCAGGTCAATTTGCAATCTGTACAGTAATAGAGGTCAAAGTATAATCTTTTAGATTGAAGATGTTACGTGTTCAATTAGCCAAAGTAAGTGACCAAACGTTTTGCTCCACATCACACCCTGGGGCACAATGGGACGAGATGACATCGCGTGAGACCAGAACTCGTGCGTTTACATAGAAAACAGGTTTTTCGCACTTGTTTACTGGTGCGTATCGGTACAAGCTTGCACATAATTTCAAAGGATATGCGACCGTCGTAGAATGACAGTCTTGGACAGTCTAGTTTTGAGCTGAAGGATTTTGGAGTAAGATATACAAGGAAACAGTTTACGTAAATTCTGTCTGGTGCTACCATTTTTGACGACGATGATTTAATTATTTAGGTTCGTTTGCTATAGGAGATCAAAATGCTCTACAATGCCACTAATTCCAGGTAAATATCATCAATGTAGAGCTTTAGTTATACGGATAGCCAGAAAGCTGGTTGAGCCCTGACGAGCCACGTGACTAAGCTGCACACAATGCCATATCAAAAGAATTGTATTCTTCACATCTTAGTCACGTGGTTCACCAAGGATGAACTTGTTTGCCGGCAAGGAAACGGTAGCCTACTTTTCATGTGAATGCTCCCCTCCGATCACGTGGGACCAGAGCCTTTGAGACACTTTCGAAACGTAATGAGGAAATTAAATGGATAATCTGATCGTGGAAGACGCATCACTGAATAGGTTTTATTGTGGGATCTCATTCAATTTGGCTTGTTTAGCTGATTCTGCGTATTGCGCCTTTTTAGACCTGCATTCGTTGTTTTGAAATAATTCTGTCAGTGCTAAGAAATGGATTGAAAATGTCATAAGAAATGGGTTGTCAGTGCTATTGTAAATATCAGCACTAATCATTAACAGTGTGTCTATAGGGCTTATGTGGGGTTCTAGCTCGGTATGTCACAAACTACCCCGAATAACCCAAATAAGACGATTTTAGCATATAATTTTGACTGATGTCTTTGTTGTCTTTACAGTGATACTGGCTCTAGCAGTCGCTCAAAGTGGATACGAGTACAACAAGCCTGGGAAGCCATTTAACCAAGGACAGCAGCAGGGTCCATCGTCCAATCGCCCAGGGTCCGGATACCCATCAGGACCTGGACCATCCTCAAACCGACCCGGGTCTGGCTATCCCGGACCATCCGGATCCGCCGGACCATCAGGACCCTCCGGCCCTGGAGGATACCCATCAACCACTCCCTACTCTCTTCGGCCACAAAGTGACGATTTCTCTGGACCTGGATCCACTCCAGGATACGGACCTGGGTCCACTCCGGGCTACCCTTCTGGACCTACCGACTACCCAAGTGGACCCAACTCAGGCTACCCTGGCACTAGTGGAACGAGGGGACCTTCAGGACCAGGGTATCCTGAACAGGGACCATCAGGACCAGGGTATCCTGGACAAGGACCTGCGTATCCCGGGCAAGGTCCTAGCAGTCCCAGTGGCCCGCCCGGGCCTTATCCTGGACCAAGTGGCCCAGCACGCCCAGGACAATCTGGACAGAACTACCCTAGTCAAGGGTTTGGACCAGGCAGTTCTGGTTTCGGTGATGACTCTGGAGCTTACGAAGGCGGTGACTACTCAGCTATTCCTGGCACACCTGATATTGACTACCCTATCTTGACTGAGATCCCACAAACAGGGTTCAGATGTGATGCTCAGGCCTACCCAGGATACTATGCTGATACTGAAACTCGTTGCCAAGTATTCCACGTTTGTGCCAACAATAAGACCTATGATTTCCTCTGCCCAAACGGAACAATTTTTTCTCAACAGGACTTCGTCTGCGTCTGGTGGGACCAGTTCGACTGTGGAAACGCCCCTGAACTTTACAGAATAAATGCAGCCATATACGATGCTTCTAACAGCGTACCCAACCAAGGCGATCTTTCGAGCTTCGGTGATTACAATCAAGGACCACAAGGACCTTCTTACCCTAATAGTGGTGGTCCTGGTGGTCCTGGTGGTTCTGGAGGTCCTGGTGGACCAGGATATCCTGGAGGACCTGGCAGACCAGAATACCCTGGACAAGGTGGACCAGGATACCCAGGCCCGTCTTCAAATTACCCCGGAAACTCGGGACCGCAGGGTCCATCAAACTACCCGGGCTCAGGTCCTTCAAACTACCCAGGAAGCTCCACCCCATATCCAACCAGTAGCGGGCCATCCTACCCCGGAAGTACTGGATACCCAAGTTCTCAGGGACCTTCTGGCTATCCAAACTCCGGACCCTCAACTCCATACCCCAGTAGCTCGCCACAAGGCCCGTCTTATACAGGAAACACTGGTTCCTCAACCAGCTATCCAGGCACTAGGCCAAACGCGGGGTATGAAAACCCAAATTCAAATTACCCTGGAAGCCAGGGTAGCCAAGGCCAAGGTTACCCCTCAGGGAAACCGAACGGACCAAGCTTCCCAACACGAGGCAACGGAAGACCCCAGCAACCTAACAGAGAGTATCTGCCACCAAGGAATTAAGCATAATTTAGTTATTGAACGATCATAGACAACGCCAGTATTAGAAAGGGATTCCCAACGCAAGCTTCCAGTTTTTAAGCAAAAATGTGAATGAAAGATATGTGATAAAACAAGGTAGTTTTTGATCAGTATTTTAAAATTATTTGCCAAAATATCGTTTAGGGCCAGTAAAAAAGTAAAAATACTTACTTTTTGTAAGTAGCATTACGTTGACAAACGAAAAAGTTGGTGCTGTCCATTTTATTTATGTGTCATTTTTTTATATTTTTGTTATAACTTTATTAGCTTTTAGTAAGACATCTAGGTATAATGATTGATTTTTGACACTGTTTAAACTACTACTTCTACGAGTATTAACTCATTTTGTATCAATTTAACAGAGAGTTACCAAAACTAGTGTTCGTAGGTATTTTAAGTTCAAAATGAAATACATTAACTAGACTTTAGTTTAGTAGGTATAGAATTATGTAACACTACCGTGTAAATACACATTTACTCAATAAAATAAAAATATACGAGCAGAAACCATTTTATTTCACATTTCTCTCAGGTATCACAGAGATTCTGGCACGAGCTTTAAGTTTGTTCGATACGTATTTTGCGCTGAAGTTTACGACGTTTCGATGTAACATTTCACTTATTCTTTCCATTTCGCTGCACGCGAGTGGCAGTTTGTTGCCTTCGATGAGAACTCGCAACAGTCCGGTCTGATTAGGCCTCTTGTTAACACTCTGGTAGAACAAAACCGTCTGCAGTTTTTTACAACTCGCATAAGTCAGATTGTTATAACACAGATTCAAGTAACACAACACCATGTTGCCGATACAGTGACAATAGCCATCCACGTATTTGGTAAGGCTTGGGAGAAAGGGGTCTATATAAGGTCCGATAAGCTCATTAGCCATCATTTCAGCTCTGACGTGCATAAAATCATCGTCGGTCGCGCTACCCTTCATCTTATCTTTCTTAGCCTTGTTCTTCAGTGTACTCGCAGGTTTCTTCGCAGATTTTTTACTCATCATACTCAAGTCATCTAGCGATCGAGAATCGCATTGCGACAAGTATTTTAGGTAAACGGCCTGTTTCGATCTCAGATACGTCATATACCTCCGTCGCTTAGCCATAGTTTCGTCATAAGTCAGTGGGAAATCTATTAGTGTGAGGAAAATGTGGTTTGCGCCTTCATCGCTTATTCGATTGTCGGCTAAGTTCAAATACCGCAAATGTCTATTATTTCTGAGCGCTTCTCCAACATATTTAGCTCCGACATCCGTTATGTGGTTAGACGGTAGATTTAGAGTTGATAGTGTAGCTTCTGCGGGTTCTAAAAGGTGCAGTTTAGATACTATTTGTTTACAAACTTCGTCATTTATACTACATCTGCAGAGAGATAGGCTAGTCAGCTTTGATTGACTCTCTAATAACAGAGCGTAGTTTCCTTGAGGTATCGGTGAATCATCGAGGCAGATGTCAGTGATAGACGTCAGCGATAAAAACTTGCTCATCTCGTATATCGTGTACGCAGTGATGCGGCATTTCTTTATAATCATCTTAGTTAAATACGGATAGTGTGGCACTATAAGGCCTAATATTTGCATCAGTAGCCTTGGCACGCTTATTTTGTACATCATTATTTCTGCTAGCCTACTCACGTTGTCGTAAAAAGCAGTGATAATTATGCCATCTTCTTCCTCGCTAGTTGTTCCGGAGGTTTCTTCTGTTTCCTTATCAGATTCAGGAGTAGCAGCCTGCTTGGCGAAATTCGGAGCGAGGCTGATGCGCTTGTATTTTACAGCACTTTCTTGTTTAATTAATTTCACACATTCGTCTGAAAATAAAACAACTCTACTCAACTATAACTTGGGGTAAACGTAATGGTTACAACAAGATGCTCTGAAAGCTCTTACCTACTTGAGCTTCTTTTCTCACGATAATCTTACACGGGCAAGGAAACTTCTTGCATGCCACTGCTATAAAATCGTCCAAGTCCAACGGCTTCTCATCAGATGTGTTGTAATCAAACGCGCTCTTTGTAGACTTCGCGGACCGCAACGACTTCGTAGACTGCGATTTACTCGGTTTCAGTTTTAAATCATCCATTATAAAATAAATAAAAACAATAGCAAATTAAACGGTTAAAAAAATAAAAATCGTCATAAATTAAAATTCTTTACAAAATGAATATAATGCAGTCTTTGACAAACTACTCAGACATTGTTAAAATGAAAAGCGTCACGTGGACGTCAAGAGTCTTGGCCCTACATAAAGTTGGTTTGCGTATTAAAAGCGAAAGAGGTGTGACAAGATTGTAGGACATTGTTGTGAAGGCGGAAGGATTACCGGTGTTTGTAAGCGAGATATCTAGGTACGACCGTACGATCGATAAACTACGAAGTTAACTAACATGAAACCAATACTCCTTACTAGAACAAAATAATCACTTTATCCAAATAAATAATAGATTCGATTAGAAAACAGCACTCTATTTAGAGATTCGAATCTACTATAATACTAAAACTTAAAATATGTAGGTACTTCACTTAAAACAAACATTATAAACTTAGTTACTAAACTAAACATCTCAAGAACAAAACGCCCTACTTTAAAAACTCCTAGATACTCATTTTGCCTAAGCCCTGCCTCTAGGGGTAAAAAGGTTTAACTTATATGTAAGGTCCTTCCCTAAAAAAACTAAAACAAGAATTCTATCAACTATGCAAGATTTCTATCTGCAGGCTTTCTCCATTCCGTGATCCATTCCCTAAAAATGGATCTTCGCTCGTCGGTTTTCATGACCATTTCTGAACATCGATTGAATTTAGAAAGTACCACTTTCATATTAACTACGATTAGCTATTATTTATAGAATCTTAGAATATAGTGAATTAATTTTATAATAGGTACTAAGAAAAGTTGGATTTTCTATTTTTGAAGCCATGGTAATGAAACTCGACGGTGAAGATCAATATCTACGGATTAAGCCTGCTGAATAGGAATAAGAACAAACATTTTCTAGGACCTTCTAGAAGCAGGTGCTGAAATAGTCCTCTTCTTGTGATTGGCGCTGGGCGTTTCTATCGGGGCATTATCATTGACCACCTTTCTCAAAAACATTTCAATTCTATCATATTCCACACAGTGATCTGGAATGTAATTTCCTTCAAAAACTATCCTCAACAACCCCGTTGTTTCAGGCGACTTGACTATCCGACCTTGGTACTTTAAAACATCGCAAATCTTTTTTATTGACATAAAACTAAGGTTATTATAAGCCAAGTTTAAGGAGCATAGAACCATGTTTCCTTTAGAATGAGAATGCTCATCTCTGCTCACAACACCATTTTCATCGTAAGGATCAATGAATTTGCCGACGACATCCATGGTCATAGCAATAGCTATATCAACTGCGGATTTATCTTCAACGAAAACCGATTGAGGGCTCTTTTTAGTTTTTTTGCGGGGTTCTTCTTTTGTACTCTTCAAACTCTTTTTATCGCTTTTGGAGAGCTTCCTTAAGGTACTGCTACCGGCTGTCATTTCTTCTCGTTGCCTTTTTAAGACTTCTTCATAACAACTGGCGTACACTTCCATTTTCTTTTCCGTGTATTTAAGCTTTCGCTGTCTGGCGTCAACTATCTCGTCCCAGGTTAGTTTGTACTCTATCAAATGGGACAGAATCGATAATGCTCCAACATCCGTTATCTTATTCCCCGATAGATTCAAATGGAGCAAACGACGATTTCGCCTCAAACTTTCCGCCAACGCCTTAGCTCCTTTATCAGAAATAAAATTAGACCCCAGTTCTAATATGAGAAGAGTAGATCCTGGCCAGCCGAAATCAATCTTCGCAGCTAAGGCCTTGCATACGGTATTGCCAATACTGCATCTGTTTAGAGACAGATACTTCAACTGGGAAGTCTGGTCAAAGACCGCGTCGTACCTTCCGTCAGGCACAACACAGTCGTCAAGACAGATGTCCGTTAGATTTGAATGTGGTAGCATTTTACCTATCTCGTGCAGAAGAGTATTCGTGACCACGCATCTTCGAATAGTCAGTTTCGTCAGCAGCGAATGGAACGGTATGCAGATGCTGATCGCTTGAACCACTTTTCTGTGTATAGGATAGCCTATGATAGAAATTTCTACTAGATGTCCCTTAGTGTCGTAGAAAGCTTTGACTGGGACTGCATTGTCAACAACGCTGCTTCTAGTCATGCAGTCAGTTGTGCCCGATGGAGCGGAGGTGACCACTCCCTTTTTTGTTTCGATTGATTCAAGGTCTTCGTGCTTGAACTTGAGGCTTTTGTTGGATTTGGTGCGGGAGGAAGAAGATCTTCGATCGTGTTTTATGTATTCCTCTGCAAGAGTAAGGCACTTTTATAACGGGTCAACACTTATAACGGGTCGGGATAATTCTCAATTACACTTCCTTCATCCCGTAAAAAACTTTTTTCAACCATAAGTATCAAGGTTTTCATAGAATCTTTTATCCTCATACCTCGACCTAGTCAGGGACCAGCTCGATCCAGTGACAAACCCATAGGGAGTTAGGCTTGTAGGTAAGGTTATGACGATGGAAGAACTAGACAGCAGGGTAAGCATATTCCATTTAAAAAAATCCTGTCCTAAACACTAGGTACCGCGTCGCGGGTTTTAGCTAGATCCTTGCTAGTCAAGCACATTTTATTTAGTAAAATATAAAATGTGACAAATATGCTAACCTTGTATGATTCGCGTGACGGTGACAACTTCTGGTGACTGCCACTCCAAGCAAACCCAGGGTACGAAGGCGTCAAAGTCCAGAGGCGTGGGTTTGTCGAACGAGCTCACCCTGGAGTGTTCCTGGGTCTGCTTCTTGTCAAGCGTGGAGCTCGGGTCCAAGTAGCTGACATGGGCTTGCTTCGACTTGTGTTTGTCCTTCATTTTTATTAACGCTACGAAAATTTAATAAAAATCACTATTGCAGATCGATTTTTAGGTTATAAACACGTGCATAGATTTCATGTTCTTGTACCGTGACATAAGTACTTTATTTTATTATCAATATAATGAAAAGTATCTAGTTTACATTCAAAAAGTTCTTCAATAACTTTATAAATCATCTCTGAACTCCTCTCATTCTGACCACAATTGAATTGTGGAATATTATTCAAAAACTTATAGGTAAGGTTACCTACCTAGATAATGAGTTTTCAGAACTCGTTTTTGTAGAAAAAGACAATATAGTTTCAAACATTTTTTTATTAAAATCCAATTTAAGTAGGTATAAATCCTCTACAATCTTATTGAACGTTGTGCAAATTCACAATCATTAATTTGGAAATTAGGACATAATTTTAGGAAAGTTTAAAACAGTTCTGGCAAGTATCAGAATAATTCGGAGTATGTGTAAAATAATAACAGAACAGAATAACTTGAATGATTAACTTTTGTAGCTCATCCACACTCACGGGACAAGTTTCGGCGAGTTTTCTCGCGCGAGAACACAACTACAGAACACAAGGTCAAGTAAAGTAAGGAGAGAAATAGTAACAAGTGAGGAGAGAATATCCACCCACGCTATCGGCTGTTCTCGGGAGTTTTCGCCGAGAGTGTGGATAGCATAATAAAGGTTGTATCAGACCATGTAGTCACATACATGTACAGGGTCATTTCTTTCGAAAAACAATTTACAAAATTGTTTCTTACTATTCTTATTATAAATTGATATTTGATACGTTTGAGAAGCAAGACCCAGGTTGTAATAGGCTGATGTGGCGAACCTTCGGGATAATGTTTTATGCATAATTTATATTAATTTCGATCAAAAGATTATCCGAAATTTACAACAATATAAATTGAACTTGCGCGATATCACAAATGCCTTGATATTAAATGAATTTAATTTTCAAAATATAATTTATATATACATTTCCTTAAGGACGGAAATGGACGTTTTCAAAAAGTAAAATCTTGAGCTTTCAGGGTGGTGACACACTTGGCGGAATATTTAAGGCAACAACGCAAAGTCAATTATTTTTTGTAAAAATGTACCACCCTATATTTTTTTTTAAACTAAGAATATATTTTAGTAAATAATTTTAATTTATAATAAAGCATTAGTATAATAAATCAATACAATACAAATCATCAAAAAAACAACACAAATTAATCGTTTTACGAAAATAACAAACTTTCAAAATAGCATGTCAAACATTTAAATTGTCAATAAGTCAAATCATAAAAAAAGCTAGGAATATAAAAATAATAATTAATAAAACTTTGTTCAAACATGGTGATGTGTGAATCGATTACCTATTATATAACAATACATTTAAATTGTTATTTCATAAAATGTACAAAGCAAGTAAGTATGCAAATAAAAGCAAAACTTTTCGAAAAATCACAGTTAATTATTACATTGATGGCAATTGCGTGGAGATATTGTAATTTTCACTAACTAAAAACTAATATAAGGTACTTAGGGTTAAGTAATGTGATGCTAAACTTACGAACTAATCAAAACTTTAAAAATAAATGTACAGAATGCAAACTCGTTGTATCATTGACTTAATATTTCAGTCGTATAGATATTTTTGTTGTTAATCAAATATTCTTCTATATTATCATGATGTATCAAGCGTGATACACAATTTATCATTCTTTTAAAATGGTTAACAAGAATTCATCATCATTTTCTTGTTGACAAACATGAGACACTTTTTTAGGGCGCCTCCAGATTAGACGCTCGAGGAAGCGGCATAAAACCAGCATACGTAAAAAAACAGTTACTAAAATCGTTAATTCATTTATATGAAGATTTTGTTGTAGTGGCTCTGTGGAGCTCCCTCGAGCGTCTAATCTAAAGGCGCCCTTCTACAGTTTATTTGGGGCTGGTATTCGTGTTTCGTCCCTTTTGTGTTCACGATTTTAAAAAGTCATAATTTATTAGTTAATAAGATACTTTTTAGACAAAAAGATACTAGTTCATATTTCATTCGATGAACTAGTTTTAGCGCGCGGCTTCGCTTACAGATCATAATGTTGCCTTTATCCCTGTGTTCATCTGAATCGATCGAACTTACAACAATTTATTTATATATTATACAATAAGTTGTAAAATTTAACTATCATTTACATTTTTAATTAAAAGGCAGAGAGGACGGCTCTTTAACTCACTGTCCCATAATAATTAATATCATTAAAATAGTTCTCTTACAATAATTTATTTTTATAATAGCATGACTCACTTGGGGTCATCGACCACACAGCTTATAGATACCACACAAGCTGCTCGCCCCGGCTTCGCACGGGTGGTACCCGGATAAAAATTAGCCTATGTGTTATTCTGATATCTATGCTATATTACTGTAAAGTTTCATTTTAATCTGTTCAGTAGTCTTTGCGTGAAAGAGGAACAAACACGCACACACACCCACTCACTCACTTTACTCACAAACTTTCGCATCTATAATGCATTTCTTCCGGTTTGACCAATGGCGGATTTACACATTTGCCGCCAGTTGGCTATTACAACCCTCCCCCCCCCCCCCCTAGATTATTTAATTTTAAGTGGTGAATGTTGAATGATGTGCGTGGACCCTAATAACAGTAAATAAATGTTTTTTCATTTAATTCCTGTAAGACATTTGGCAAAATCAAGTGATTGACCAAATTTAGCTAGAGATCGAGATGTGTGGATCGTCCTAGGTTCCAGCTTACTAAGCCTGGTGGTAAATCAGCCACTGGGTTTTGCAGAACTATTTGATGGAAGAAATAAAGCCATTATGCGTCTATTGGGCTATGTGGTCGATGTTTGGGGCCATACCACAAGCTCTTAAAGTATTACTACTATATGAGTCTGCACAAGGGCGGATCCAGCTTAAGCGCCGGGGGATATCACGTGAGCATTACTAGGGAAAAATGTTGGCTTTAATCAGGATTTGACGTATACAGTAATGTAGACCATGGTTTCGTGTGATTGTGACCGAATTTTAAAATTCAATTTTAATGTCCAAAGACAAAAAATATACTTAATTAAATACACATTATGCGGTAACGTTATTCCGGCAAAATATTATCGAAATAATGGAAGTACCCAAAAACTAACTAGTAGTTGGGATAACATATATTTGTTTGTGCTTATGAGAGAAAAAATTAAATCTGTGTGTCCAAAGACTCCAGAGATTTTCAGGATTTTGTTAACTATGGCAAACTTCAAAGTCATTTTACATGGACCTGGACCCAGCCTAGGTGAGGGGTCCCCCATGACCTCCCCCTTGGATCCGCCCTTGAGTCCGCATTGAGTTCACTTGCACCGCGAGTAGTACTTTTTTATAATCACTTTTGCTTGTGGTAAGGCCCCTCGTTGTTCCTACCTATGACTGACGTCACAGCTCAGTTGATAGTAACTCTGCCTTCTGCGCTTCGATTCCCATACATGACAAACATTTGTGAGATGTAGATATTTGTTCGATTTCTAGGTGTTCTAACTTTAAGTATGTATTTACAAATAATATATAACTATTCTATCAGTTATCTGGTAGAAGTTTTGCTAAGTTTGGGGTTAGATGGCGCTGTGATTGTCCACTAATATATTTTTTCTATCAGAATCACTGCTTGCTTGATGTAAATAGCCCAATAAGAATATTATACTGGTAACACAGGTAATTTCAAGTGTTTCCATGTTAGGACACAGTCGTTACCGCGCTAGTATACCTATTTGTAATTAGTCATACAAACGCACACTCGGTTTTCCATACAAACGCATTCCCCTATTTCCTCCTTATATTAAAGTTTAGTTTTCGATTAACATTAACTTATTTACACAAAATAAAAAAATATAATCGAAGATTGACCGGCAGCCCTGTTACGTAGCTCATTGATAATTTGCTAACTATTAAGTTCGGACGTGCTTCAGGCTACCCCTTTAGTCGACTTTAAGGAGAACGCATTAAGCTCCTTGAATTCTACTGTACTTGAGGATTACAGTCGTGGTCGTATTTAATTTTACTGATTATCTGAATACCATCATCTTTTGACAGATACAAATTGACAGTTCAAGCTAGCGATTCTGGGAGGTAATAGGGGAAAGTGGGGCAGTTTAATGCGCGTGTCTTAACATTATATCCTATTAATTGTACGATGCACTCCCTAGGTGGTAATAGAGGAAAGTGGGGCAGTTTAACACGTATCAACTATTCTCTTAACTGTACGGTGCACTCTCTAGGAGGTAATAGAGGAAAGTGGGGCAGTTTAATGCGTGTCAACTATCCTCTTAACTGTACGATGCGATCGCCCGAAGCGATTTTGTCCCAGTCATAACGCCACAGTCCGAATATAACTATCATCTTCGTAACTATTCGCCGAGAGTCGTAGCGAATGTTCTTCGCACAGCGCCGCTAGCTCTTTTAGCCACTCGTCGAAGAGAACTGCGTTTAGTATAGTGCGGAGAGTGATCGACTGGCTCCAGTAGCTGTCCTGGGAGAATATCGGCCGCTTTTGAGAGATGGGCGAGTATGTCTGACTGTGGTTGTGCTGGGACGGTGATGCTGAAATATAAAGATTCAGTTTAGTAGTTGACCGGCAATACCGGTCTCACAGCTCATTTGGTAGATCTACTTTTTGCGCTGTAGGTTGAGGGTTAGATAACTCAGGATAAATATTTGTGTGATGAATATAGATGTTTGTTCTGTGTCTGGGTGTTAATATGTATAATAAGTATGTAATTAAAAAAATGTATATAAGTATTCTTTCAGTTATGTGGTTCCTATAGTACAAGCTTTGCTTATTGTGCCACTAGATGGCGTTGTATGTAAAATCCACCAATATTTACTTATTTATAATTTAGTCCCACTGTAGGCAACAGTAGAGCTGATCTGATGATGGAGTCAGGAGCTGTTCAACGGACACTCACCACGGAACTTCTTTGTAACTTTTCGTATCTGTCAAATTCCAATGACAATGTAATATAATGTGACAGGTGATAGCGCGCTGCTCAGTTTTTAGTTCGAAAAAAGGATTTTACAAAAGCTTGTGTTGATAAAATATTTTTTAACAGAAAACTTATCTAGATCACTTATGCAGATCTTTCTATTCACTTAAGGGACTCAGCAGTGCCTTGGACTTATTTTAGATAGAGTAGACTTACCTAATACCTACACCATTATCTTAGTTCCATTCACTTAGTCCACCTCATCTACAGAAACGACATGGTGACTACGGAGCTGACTACAGCCCCGGATCTTCAATATTTTTTTAGGGGGGGGAAAAACTTAAAAATTCCGCCTCCCCACTTAGTTACAGTTGCCTCCGCCCATTTAGATGAAACAAGTTACATTATGTTACTTATTTCGAGGTTTTGGAAAATTAATAATAAGAAAAAAAACTTAAATCCCCTATTTATTTTAACCCCCTAATCTCGGGAACAGAATTGAACGGAATTTTTTAGATTTTGAAACCCCCCCCCCCCCCCAAATTAAATTCATAATGTTTGTGCCCAGTGTAGTGTAGGTCAAAGTTAAGTAAATGATGAGTTGTCCATTCGTCTGTAAAGTGTGAGGCGCTCCTGAACTTTACGCCCGGAGCATGGGCCCCGGCTTGCCCCCCTCTATCCGGGGCTGGCTGACTATGCCGCTGGTCTTTTAGTAAGACTTTGTTTTTAGGGTTCCGTACCCAAAGGGTAAAATCGGAACCCTATTACTAAGACTTCGCTGTCCGTCTGTCTGTCTGTCTGTCTGTCACAGGGCTGTATCTCATGAACCGTGATAGCTAGACAGTTGAAATTTTCACAGATTATGTATTTCTGTTGCTGCTCTAACAACAAATACTAAAAACAGAATAAAATCAATATTTAAGGGGGGCTCCCATACAACAAACATGATTTTTTTGCCGTTTTTATAGATGGTAAAAAAAGTGGTACGGAACCCTTCGTGCGCGAGTCCGACTCGCACTTGGCCGGTTTTTTATATTGTACTTACTAGATAATCTCCGGTGAAATATATTGGAGAAACTTGTGGATAAACTGCGTCGTTTCGGCTCCGCGCGTCGAAACGGAGAATCATCGCCGGCTTGCGTTGAGTTTCGACTGTGCGCCTGACCTAAGAAATAAGAATAATAATAATAAAAGCTTTTATTTTCCTTTTCCACAATATAAAATTAACTTAAATAGGTATTTATGCTAAAGCCGTGTTGGCCGAGTGGGAGGTATCTCGACTTTCAATCGAGAAGGTCATGGGTTCGAATCCTGGCGTGCATCAATAGATTTTTCTATTTGAATTTTTTTATGCGCATCCAAAACACGTGCTCAAAACGGTGAAGGAAACCAGGTTGTATTCTTATAAGCGGCGATGGGAAGGTGTCTCTTAGATCTTCAGGCGTTAATATCTAAAGGGAATAGTCAAAGGCACGTCCAAACATAGCATTAGACACATGTCCACATTTTGCAGTAGATTGCAAACCCATCGCCACTTAT
Source organism: Hydriomena furcata (assembly GCA_912999785.1). Taxonomy (NCBI): domain Eukaryota; kingdom Metazoa; phylum Arthropoda; class Insecta; order Lepidoptera; family Geometridae; genus Hydriomena; species Hydriomena furcata. The sequence continues at coordinate 4,447,685 of OU538820.1, read as the reverse complement.
AACTATTACTTCTTTACTCTACCGATACCAGCTGGTATGATACAGAAACCGGTCAGTAGTCTGCATATTGGAATAGGCCTTACTGTCATCGTTTGTCGGCGCACGCGCATTGAGCAGGGTGAGCTCCCGCTGCATCAGAAAAACGCGCGCTTTGTCCACCAGCTCGTCTGAATTGTCTATTTGGTCTGTTAGCTCGTCCACTTCCTCCTTCAGTTTGCTAAGTGTCTGGAAATAAATAAGATAAAACAATTAATATTAATATACAAGCTTTTTAGGGTTCCGTACCCAAAGGGTAAAAACGGGACCCTATTACTAAGGCTTCGCTGTCCGTCTGTCTGTCACAAGGCTGTATCTCATGAACCGTTAAAGCTAGAAAGTTAACATTTTAACAGATTATGTATTTCTGTTACCGCTATAACAACAAATACAAAAAACAGAACAAAATAAATATTTAAGTGGGGCTCCCATAAAACAAACGAGATTTTTTTTGCTGATTTTTGAATAATAGTACGGAACCCTTCGTGTGCGAGTCCGACTCGCCCTTGGCCAGTTTTTTGTTTACTTTCTACTAATATTATAAATCCGAAAGTTTGTTATGATGTTTGTGGCTCAATCACGCCCAAACGACTGAAGCTTATGTTGAAGCTTATGTACCACGCGAGCGAAGCCGCAGGCGGAAGCTAGTTGGACATAAGTAAGCCTTGTTTTTGCAATAGTTAAGTTAGCATTCAGAACAAACAGGTTGCAGGGCTATTGCTGCTTATAGAAATAAATTGCATTATATTTTAAACAGCGCCATCTAGCTTCAAACTAAGCAAAGCTTGTGTTATGGCAACCAGATTACTATGTTTGTCTTGAAAGTAAATGTTTTGATTAAAAAAATTCATTGATGCAAGAGCGAGATTCAAACACACGACCTTAGGATATATTTTGAACTTTCAAAACAGTGAAATTACCTGAAACAACGACGGTACATTCGGCTGGACCACATAATCAGGGCACAGCAGTAGTGACGTCAATAAGGGGGTAGGCAGGGAGGCTAGCTTCGATATTATACTCGTGACCCGGGCGTTCACTGTGACTTCCGATTCTAGAAGTAGCGCTGTCTTTTTTAGAAGACTACTTAGTAATGGACCTGGAATAAAATTACATAAATATCACTACATAGTATAAAGCAAAGTCGCTTTCCGCTTCCCGCGTCTGTATGTAATATGTATGTATGTATGTTTGCTTATATCTTTAAAACTACACAACGGATTTTGATGCGGTTTTTTTTTATAGATAGAGTAATTCAGGAGGAAGGTTTATATGTATAATAAATGCATAATATAGTAGAGAAACACTGATAATTTTAGAGGTTTCTAATGTGATGTCGTAAATAAACACATTTTTTTGCGCTTACATTGCAAATGCTGGCTGAACCCCACGAGATATATCAAAATAATGTACTACAGTATTGTACACCTTAAAAACGTCTACAAAAAAGTCCACGATGGTATTAGAAATGTCTTACGCACAGCGAAGCGGGCACGGGTCAGCTAGTTAGAAGATATATATTACATATTTCAAATAATTTACCTTGAGGTCGTGTTAGTAGAGTGCAAAGTGTTTCGACTTTCAGTTTAAAGGTCGTGGGTTCAAATCCCGGACAGTACATCAATGAATTTTTATGTTTGAAATATTTATATGCGCATTATCACGTGCTTACAAGGATCTAAGCGTCTTGAGATCTGAAAAGATGTCTACCGGGGTACTTGGGGTACTATTTTATTGAAAATAAAATAAAAGTAAATAGGATCACGACTGTAATCCCCAAGTACGGTAGACATCCTCTCAGATCTCCAGACTCTTAGATCCTTTGAAGATGTCTAGTGGGGGTAGTCAGAGGCAAAACCAAACATTATATTTGGCACATGCCCACATTTTGCAGTAGTTAGCATTCCATACGTGACAGGTTGCAAGCCCATCGCCGCTTATAAGAATTCTAACTGGTTTCCTCACGATGTTTTCCTTCACCGTTTTGAGCACGTGTTTTTGATACGCATATAAATTTTTCGAACAGAAAAATTAATTGATGCACGCCGGAATTCGAACCCACGACCTTCAGATTGAAAGTCGAGGTACCTTCCACTCGGCCAACACGGCTTTTTTTTATTGACTTACCGATTATTGTTTCGGCACTTATCCGCCAGCTCCTAACCGGCATCTCCTCATACTCCCTATTCTCCTCCACCCTCCCTATCCTCTTCCGGAACACCTCCTCCGCGTAAACATCATCATAATTCTTAAAGCTCTCATAATCACTACTATCGCCTATCGAAATCAGACTATCATGATTTCCGTCATCTTTTATTTCGTTCTCAACCACTTCTGTAAGAGATGTTAAGCTGTGTTGTTCCTTCTCTGAACTATCGCTGGTTTTGAGTGTGTCATACTCGCTGGTGCAGATAGAAATGAGGCTGTCTTGCTCTTTCGCGTTGTCTGACGTATCTCGATCCTTGTTGTTGTTGGTTTCGCGTTTCGGCGTAACGTGATCGTATTTTGAGGTCCAGTTCGTGCAGGCTATCGTACGGGAGACGATTTCGAAGCGGGCATCGCAAAGGTACGCGTGGTAGTTACCTATTAATGATTCGTTGGGATTCTGAAAATAGATAAAAACTTTTATTTATAGCCATGTTGGCCGAGTGGGAAGTTGAATTTTAATCCGAAGGTCGGATGGAAACCCTTATGCAACACTAAAAAAACCGGTTAAGTGCGAACCGGTTAAGATCGACTCGCGCACGAAGGGTTCCGTACCGATATCTATAAAAAACGGCAAAAAAAAATACGTTTGTTGTATGGGAGCCCCACTTAAATATTTATTTTATTCTGTTTTTAGTAAGTTGTTACAGCGGCATCAGAAATACATCATCTGTGAAAATTTCAACTGTCTCGCTATCACGGTTCATGGGATACAGCCCTGTGACAGACAGACGGACAGCAAAGTCTTAGTAATAGGGTCCCGTTTTTACCCTTTGGGTATGGAACATTAAAAACGGCTTCTCGTTCTCGGCTTAGAAGCTGTGTTGGTGAGAATTCCGCAAAAAAAAAATATATATATTTTAACACCACTATAGGCTTCCTTGATAACACATACCCCATAGTAAAACTTGAGATCTTGGACTAGAGGACTCATCGCTATATGATTATCTTCATGAAAACCATTCACTCTTCTCTCATCTTGTCTGTGGTCCAACACTCTTCTACTAATCAGTCCCAACTCCTCTGCCCACTTGCGCGTCTCTTCTAGCGGTCGCGCGCAACATTTAGGCCTTAGATCTGAAATCAAAACTAAAAATAAGTTGTCTGCTCAAATATATTTTTCAATAATCCCCAAGTACGGTACGGACATCCTCATAGGTCCCCGTGCGCTCAGATCTTTGATTATGTCAGAAGGGAGTTAATCAGAGGTATGTCCAAACACTACATTTGGCACAAGCCAATTTTTATTTAATTGTTTTTTTTTTTTTTTTTCTGTATGTTAATTTAAATATAATACTTTTTTAATAATTGTAATTGGTTTATCCGTTTTTATTAAAGTAAAATAAATAAATTAATGCCCACATTTTGCAGTATTTTAAGAACAATAAACCTGGAGTTAATTAGTATTCACCCATCGTTTGTACCAAAGAGTTCCGTTGACTCATCAGATCAGTTATAGGTATTGTCACCGAAGTTACACAAGTATCCTAAATTTCAGCTTAATTGGTTAGGGGAAACTGGTTTAAAATTCAGTTGAAAGATTTGATCCACACATACCAACAAACTAACTAACAAAAGCTATCTATGTAATAGAGTAGAAGAATATTTAAAAAAAAAACCTTTTAATACACATAAGTGACTAAAAATAAAAGTAGATTCCGAGAATCCAACTTGGCTGCTTTTTGAATTTGTGCTGAGGCTCTTTAGTTTTTTTTTTATTGTTTACGTACTTGAGTAGTACTTTTAATTATTATTCTTGTTTAAAATAAAATAAATATTGGCGGACTTTACACACAGCGCCATCTAGTCCCAAACTAAGCAAAGCTTGTATTATGGGAACCAGAAAACTGATAGAATACTTATATACTTTTTTTTTTTTTTGTAAATACATACTTATTATACATATTAACACCCAGACACAGAACAAACATCTATGTTCATCACACAAATATTTGTGTATTAAATTTTTGGGGATCGAACCCACAACCTACAGCACAGAAGGCAGAGTTACTACCAACTGAGCTGTGAGGCCAGTCACCAGTTTGAGCCTTCACCTTGTTCGATTGGCACCACACTGGAGCTCTACATAGCATGCTTGGTCGCGTGGAATCGGCGTAGCTTCACCTAGTTCCTAAGACGTTTCAAAGTGATCCTTGTGATTTTATTGAAATAAATAATTTTTGAATTTGAATTTGGCTTCAACTAGCCGTAAGGATTGACATGTATTTCTATGTTTTTACCTAGAAAAGCAACGGCAGCTGTTCTGTAGGGCTCGGGATCGGTAATCCTGTGCCGATGAGCTCCGCTCAGATGCTGGCCGTTGAGGAGATACTTATAGGCCAGCTCCACCATCACGTCTTCAGAGTTCAGGTTGGTCAGCGTCTCCATAAGCGAGAGAGTTACCATTGATAGCTGGAGAATAGGAGTACATAATAAATCATAATATGTTGAATAACGAGAGATATAGTTTAAATATATAGTCCATTCAACTCCTGCTACTTCCTTATCTCCTGGTACTTTTTGTTTGCTATGAACGATAAAATAATAGTTTAGCGGGAAATTCTACTTAGCCGTCACTTGTTCTGCCGCATCTCAATCTCCTTCTACCTTATATTGCCCTGGTACTATCAGTCTAAAATGTTCAACTTACCGTCCTTTTCTGTTGCGCCTCAACCACCTCTACTTTATCGTGCCCTGGTACTATTAGCTTGCTATTGGTGATAGAATGTAAGTTTAAGACGCTGCCAGTCGACGATTATTTTTGTTCGAAACGAAAAAAGAAATACTTGTGAACGAGCCACATCTCCTATTTTATAATGTATAGTATATGTGAATAAAGATGTACCCATCTTTAATCACTTCGATAAATAATCCTACCGACCGCTGCAATGATGACAAACACACGTCCGCGCGTGGTCCGCCTTAGCTTTTCGAATAAATTAATGATATAAATTATGTATATTTACTTATCAAAAATCTATTCTAATAGAAATCTAGATCTACATATTACCTATCTTTAACAATAAATCACAAGTTGATTTTAATAGTAGGTATATAAAATATTTCGATCATAAATTCTAAAACGTATCACTTTGAAATAATATCTTTGTTTGATAATTCGTTAAATTCCCTGGGCTAAAGTTCAGGCATCTCAAAGTCCCCAAAAAATGCAACCACGTACCTTCTTCAGAGCTCTGCTGTCTTGAGTCACTGCGATCCAATCCAAAACTCCAAAAGAGAAGGCACACGTACGTAAGGTTCACCACACATGTATGTGACGACTTGTCTCCGAAAGAATAATCACCGAATCCGATTTATAAGTTACCGCCGAGAAACCATAATCTTTCCAACCAAAAACCGAGTCTCTTACGCACAAGACCGCCTGTAGCGCGCGCGCCGTTGGTTCTCTGACGCGCCGTTGGTCCGTCAGTGGCGCTAGTGTGATTAGCTGTATTCTTGAGTATTCGGTCGATGCGTGTGGTTCCGGCGCCGACGTCATAGATGGCGTGACCAGCAGGTTCCACCGACTAAGCTCGGTGTTGCTAGGCCGTTAATTACATAATTGAAAAACAAAGAGAATGCCTGAACAATCTTTATCGTGAAAAGTTTCTGCTATTATGTTTTCAGCTTAATAGAAATCTAGATAGGAACCCGAAGTAATATACTTATAAAAATAGGAGATGTGGCTTATTCAGAAGTATTCCTTTTTTCGTTTCGAAAAAGAGCAATCAGCGACTGGGAGCCTCTTAAAGAGGAAAAGCAACTAACCTGCGAGGACCCGTCCAGACTCAATAATGACCTTGACCCCGTTATACGTTGTATGCGAGAAAAAGTGCAACACAGCACATCGTAGTCACCTCTCGCTCGCACACTTGAAGTCACTTATTCTGCCGCATCTCAACCTACTTCTACCTTATCGTGCCCTGGTACTATTAGCTTGCTATTGGTTTTGGAATACCAAAAAGGGGAAACTCAACTAACCTGTGAGGTTCCGTCCAGTCTCCGTAGCATGACGTCAATAACCTTGATCCCATCATACTCGTACACGAAGAGAAAGTGCAACACGGCCCGCAGTAGTCCCCTCTCGCTCACACACCGCAGTAGTAACTCGAGGTAAGCTGTGGCAGCCGCTTGTTCCGCCGCGCCACTCTGCAACGGCGCCGCTCGAGTCTACGGTTGTTCGCACGTTAGTAGGCTTCATTGTACGTATGGAGCGCGGCTGAGTGACGTTTTCAACTTTATTTAAAGCGTGATAGGGTATAATTTTGATCGTCTTAACGATTGCAGTATAGTTAAATTAGGAACTTTCAGCTTTATTACAAGCGTGATAATGTATAATTTTGATCGAACGTATTTGATAGCAGCATAGTTGAATTTGAGCGTTATTGACGTGGATGGAGGGTTCGATTTCAAATGGAGTGTATTCACAAACAATTATTTCTGAATGTACTGATCGAAGCTATACTACAAAATGTTGGTATTGTAATATTACAAGCAAGTATTTAAACCTGAAACTTAGATGTTTATGTAGTTGAATGTATGAATGCTGAGAATACCAATGTTATTTTAATAGTTATTTAAGACTGACTTCGTGGAATGAAAGCGGTTTTTTTTATTGATAAGTGTGAGTCAGTCAGTAATTAAATTGTATAAACAGGTTAAAAGAAACATTAATTTGAATTTTATGAAATGAGGGTTATCATTGGATTTAATTAGTATATAAATATGGTGTCGACGAGCCCTAAATGATTCATATTAATTGCAATGATGTTAATTCGAAAACACACAACGCACACAATAAACTTGCCCGTTAGTATGAAAAGCCAATAAAACTTTGCCAATTAAATTGTAACCATATTGTGTTGAAAATAGAGTGTACCGTCACTAAACCGCTTGGCGAATGTCCCATACCAGTGCCGACCAATCCCGTGCGTGCAATGGAAGCCTCTCACGATGTGTCACAACCGACAAATGAATTACCGTTTGCTAATAAACTTTCGACTTTATCTTTAATATAATTAGACAGCTAATGCATTGAAAAGCCAGAATTTGAACATTTAGTTACATGCAATAAGGCACAATTCTTTAATTTACGATTTAAAATCAAAGTTTTTCTATCAAGCGGTAATTTCTGTTTTTTTAACTCTAATTATTGACTATAAATATTGACATGAAATACAGTCGATACTGTATGTATATATAGACTTATTGCCTGGCGCACAGTGGAGGACCGAACGGCAGCGGATTTATATAAAATTTAATTGATAAAATTTTAATCCTCTACCGCGCCGTGCGCCAGTGTGCGCCAACCATAAATCTAAGATTTGTCATGGAACATGTCATATTCACAGCCAAATATTGTATTTTTATAAAGATAGTTTATCAATTTCTAAGTGGAATTTCAAGTAATGCCGAAAATGTAATAAAATAAAATTATTCAATTAAAAACAGATTGAGGTAGAAAATTAACCAACAAGTAAGCAGAACAAACAAAATGATATAAAAACCACACAGAGCTCTCACAAAAACACAAGAAAAACAATATAAAATTAAAGAATAGTTCGAAGAGTAGAGTGCATTTTATAGTGCAAATTGATAAAATATAGAATAGATACTTTTTTGAACATCCATTTTGTTAGTTTCTCACCTGCCAAAACTGAAATAAATACTTATTAGTTTTAAAAAATACGTAAATATTAGTAAATAAATTATTGACGAGGAAGTGCCCCCGAAACGATCAATATAAATGCACATTGACGCGATCAATTGATCGTTTACGGGGGATTTAAATCCATTGCCTATTACAGTTACGTAACTGCAAGCTATTGATAGACATTTTAACAATATTCTCTCAATAACAACATTAAACATAAAAATGAAGGCATAGTAAGAATTTGACATTGAGATCAATCGCATATCGAGTTCCTATCCCGATCGTTTTTGTAGCACTTTTATTATAGTATTTATTATATGTATACTACTTTTATAGTAATATTATTAATTTAATCACTTTCGATGATGTTAAATGAGTTCTGATGCACTAAGATTTACTAATATTTCTTCAAATAGCTTGTTTACACATGATTGTCAGTAATGTATTATTTTCGTGAAGTATGAAGATTTAAAAGATATCAGGGTAGTGCACAAAAACTGGCGCAGCCTTCGGGTTTTTTGCACATATCCTAAACGCCAAAAAATCTGCAAATGTCACCCGACCCGACTATAGTGCTTAGCTTTGAAATAATCTCTAGCTCAATATCCTTCAAAGTTCCTTTACTTTTAATATATTTAACCATACCCACAGATATAGATCTAAGCAGATGACGCGAGTACGTTTACAAATTATATTCCTTCGATACTCCATCGTTAGAAAAATGTTGTGAAGTACATTTTAATCGATTTCGCATAGACGGAAAATTCCCATCACGAAAGCGCTTTCGTGGCGTCACAGTAGGTACGTAAATAAGGTAAATTACGCACGTTTGGTTTTCAAACAGATGTAGAGACTTGCGTCATCTATTAAGATCAATTCTGCGACCATACCCATGATAATCACTCTCAAAACGACATATCATTATAATAATCCTCGTAACCAAAGTTTGGGTGTTTACCTGGAGTAACGCCGGCCCCATCACAGGTACTAAGAAACCTTGGTATAGTAAGTCTAGAAGATGTTTCCTTATCGACGAATGGGCCACCTGAAAACAAATAATGATTATTATATTTGTGACTTGGCACGGAATGCCAACTCCTGCAAAATGTGGGCTGAGATCTGAGTGTATGTCTACTGCACTTAGGGAAGACAGTAAAGTCGTGATCCTATTTTTTTTTTACATCAAGAAATCTTTTGCGCTGTCTCTTCGAAAATGTATACCTGTGCATGTGTGCATACCTGTGCAACAGCATTGCAGAACTCCAAAGAATCAATGAACAGAGTCAGTTTGTTCACTTGATTGACGTCATCGGGTGTCAGTCGGTGGATTTTGTCGTGAAGCGTTCGAGGCAGGAGCGAGTATAGACCACTTAGACCTGGAACGGAACATGATAAATGCTTAATAATACACACATCAAAAGTGTCTAGAGATCAGTACATTTTATAAACTATAAGCTAACCCGGCGAACGTCGTATCGCTTTAGAATTAACAAATGTTGTGTTAAGTTCCCGTTCCCGTTCCTGTTCCCATTCCCGTTATAAAAAGTATCCTATGTTCGTCTCCTGGTTCTAAGTTTAGCCCACCAATTTTCAGCCAAATCGGTTCAGCCGTTCTTGAGTTATAAATTGTTTAACTAACACGATTTTCTTTTATATATAGATTTCTATTATATTGCAACAACAAAAATACATCGTCTGTGAAAATTTCATCTGTCTAGCTATCACGGTTCATGAGATACAGCCTGGTGACAGACAGACGGATAGCGGAGTCTTAGTAATAGGGTCCCGTTTTTACCGTTTTTTTTTGGGTACGGAACCCTAAAAATGACTACGTAAATAGTCTTACCAGTAGCAAGAACAGGGCAAGTGTTGCCAGCAAGCATGTACTGCTGCAATTGCTTGCTTCGAGGTGACATCGTAGCGCACAATAATAGCGCGTCTCTAGCGGTCGACCCGCAAGAACCCTCTCTATGGACGGAAGTCAGGAGCAGTCGGACGATAATGAACCTAAAAACAAAAGCGAAAGAGTTCATTTTTGACGGACGTTGTCTTGTCAAATTTCAATAATCGAATAGAAAATACTGAATGTTTTTAGTCTGTGATGTCAGATTTGTTGCACACCAGCGCCATCTATACAGAAATCACCCCTTTTGCGTTTTTATTTATCGATTTGGTTATGTTTTTCATATTTTAAAGTAGTCTATTATTTATTCGGGCATAATATCCACATCTACAACAAATTTCAACTTAATCCGTTTTGTCGTTTAGGCCTGATTGAGGAACAAACATACATACAAACTCACAAACTTTCACATTTATAATATTATTAATACCTCACAGCTCAGTTGGTAGTAACTCTGCCTTCTGCGCTGTAGGTTGTGGGTTCGATCCCCACCCAGGGCAAATATTTGTGTGATAAACATAGATGTTTGTTCTGTGTCTGGGTGTTAATATGTATAATAAGTATGTATTAACAAAAATAAAAGTATATAAGTATTCTATCAGTTATCTGGTTCCCATTGTACAAGCTTTGCTTAGTTTGGGGCTAGATGGCGCTGTGTTAAATGTCCACCAATATTTATTTATTATTATATTTATTTATTTTATATTATATTAATATGGGCCTCAGTATTCGTATTTTACATTTCTGGTGTTGCCTGAAATAAATAAATTAATATTGCTATTAAATATGTAACTCACTCAGCGTGGGATCCGTTTTGCGCATGCATGGTGAGGAAGAAGAGATCAATGAACTTCATATTCTGCATCAGAGCCACCGATATTTGATTCAACACTGTGACCAGTTGAACTGCAAATCAAAAACAAATAAATCTATATAAAAAACCGGCCAAGTGCGAGTCGGACTCGCGCACGAAGGGTTCCGTACTATTATCAAAACGGCAAAAAAATCACGTTTGTTGTACGGGAGTCTCACTTAAATATTTATTTTATGCTGATTTTAGAGAAATACATCATCTGTGAAAATTTCAACTGTCTAGCTATCACGGTTCACGAGATACAGCCTGGTAACAGACAGACGGACAGTGGTGTCTTAGTAGTCCCGTTTTTTACCCTTTAGATACGGAACCCTAGAAACATAAAAAATAAATCATAATATCTCGTAACCTACCTATTTACCTAACTACGTAGTTAGCATTCCACACGTGACAGGTTGCAAGCCCGTCGCCGCTTTCAAGAATACTAACAGGTTTCCTCACGATGTTTTCCTTCACTGTTATAAACACGTGTAACGCGCATATAGGTACATTTTTCGAACAGAAATATCCATTGATGCACGGCCAGGATTCGAAATCGAAATTAATTTGAAATTAATAATATCTACCTAGGTACCTATTTACCTAACTACATGAATTCAATAATTCAATTTCAAACTTTTTATTCGATCATGTGAAGTACCACCTATTTACCGACTTACTTTACCGATAGTGGTAAAATAGCGCCACCTGCCAGCGGAATCGCAAACCTCTTTCATCTTACCTCTCAAACCCCGAGCGGTCGCATGAGACCGCGAAAAGTACCTATAATACGTAGTAACATCAAATGAAACTAGATGGCGCTGGAATGCAAAAATCAAGTTTGTTGTATGGGAGCCCCCCTTAAATATTTATTTTATTCTGTTTTTAGTATTTGTTGTTCGAGCAGCAATAGAAATACATAATCTGTGAAAATTTCAACTGTCTAGCTATCATGGTTCATGAGATACAGCCCTGTGACAGACAGACAGACGGACAGACGGACAGCGAAGTCTTAGTAATAGGGTTCCGATTTTACCCTTTGGGTACGGAACCCTAATAAAAACGAATCGGCGAAATGTATGTACGCACATTACTTCGGAACGACTGCACCGAATTAGATAATTCTTTTTTATTGTGTTCGTTATTGTCAGGACAATGTTTGTATTATAGAACATTTTGAAAAATCCACCATTGAATTGTAAAATTTGGGAAACTCTGAAAGTGCTTTTTTTATATGGGATTATTGCAATTTGACAGGACAACGTCTGTCGGGACAACAATAAATAATAATTAATACATTTATTTAATAAATAATAAATTTATAGCTCGACTGGTTCTTGTGTATTTTGTAAGTATTCTGTAATCTATAACACGTTTCATGATCAAACACCTCTTTGTAAACAAAGTAATGTCAAAGCAAAGTGTAATTCCAGTGATTCTCAAACATTTCTCATTTATCAAAAATAGCCGATGTAGGTATGTAATATAAATAATGTATTACTGGCTGTGCCTCGCGGTTTTACTCGCGTAAAACTTAAAAGACTTAACTTTAACTTTTTTAATGAGCGTATTCTGTCAAACGTAATATTTAGAGGTGCCTCTACCCTTGAGACATCTTAAGGGATCTAAGCGCCTTGAGATCTGACAGTACGATGCTTGGGGACAGTCACTACCCTTTAGACATCTTCAAGGATCTAAGCGCATTGAGATCTAAGAGTATGTCTACGGTACTTGAGGGTTACAGTTGTAATTCTATTTTTTGTTTTTGTTATGTTATTTTAATAGTACTTACATTCCAAATTTGGAGGAGGTAACTCATTCCTAAAGCTACTTAGCAGTTTCAATAGTGGTCTGAGGAAAGGCTCTGCCGCTATCACCTAAAAAAAATAGAAAAAAAGAATCATGACTTTCATTTCGAAAATCGTTGGAAAATTTTCTGCTCGAAAAAATTATATGCTCATCAAAACACGTGCTAAAAATTATGAAGAAAAACATCGTGAGGATACTAGTTAGTATTCTTATAAGCGGCGATGGGCTTGATGTAATGTATGGACGTGCCTCTGACTACTCCCTCTAGACATCTTTAAAGGATCTAAGTGCCTGAGATCTGAGAGGATGTCTACCGTCATTGGGGATTACAGTAGAGATTTTTTTTTCTATTTTTTTTTTTAGAATATAATATATTTATTTTGTCAACATATCTCTTAAAGCTTAATAACAGTGACATCTATACGACTTTCTACTATTCTACTGTATAAGATTGTCGGTTTTGTTCAAACGCTTATAACTCCAGAGCAGCTGGACCGATTTTCATGATATTTCATTTGTGGGATTGGCCTCCGCAGAAGTTCACCAGTTATAAATATTGGAACAAACCCGACTTTGTTTGATAAAATACTAGCGACCCGCCCCGGCTTCGCACGGGTAGCATGTTATTATACATATAAACCTTCCTCCTGAATCACTCTATCTATTAAAAAAAACCGCATCAAAATCCGTTGTGTAGTTTTAAAGATATAAGCAAACATACATACATATTACATACAGACGCGGGAAGCGGAAAGCGACTTTGCTTTATACTATGTAGTGATATAAGATAATTTACCTGTGTACTATAATGGCTGACAAGATTTCCAAATAGTTTGAGCTGCTCCAATCGCACTGCATTTTCGTATCTGAAAACATTATAGTTTGTAATTAATTATTTAAAGTTTTTAATTACTTATACTAAATTATACAAGCTGACCCGGCGAACTTTGAATTAACAAATGCTGGGTTAAGTTCCCGTTCCTGATTTCCTGCTTTTCTCTTGAAATTTTTCCTGAATTTTCTTTGCTATAAACCTCACGGAGCCCGAAACCTTTCCAACGAATGCAAAACCGTGGAAATCTGTTCGTGCGTTCTGGAGTTATAGCGTCAGGAAGGAAAACCCGACTTATTTTTATATTATAGATTATATATTTCTTATATTATCACTATATTACAATAAGCGTAACAATTGTTAATTGTGTCCCCAAGGAGTTATAAAACTAATTTAAATTCAGTTGCAAATAGGAATAATTGTAATTATTTCTAGGTACCTATAATTATTATTATAATGTACTTAGATACAGCATTAAATTTATTACCAGCCGACCCGTGACCGTGACAGACTTTGTCCTGCCCAAATTTCGATAATAGCATAAAAAAATACTTTCAGGTAACATCCAATTTTTTCCCTATAAACCTTGTTCTGATAAAATAAATTACAATGGGCTAGATGTTGTTGTGTGAAATATCCAAAATTTATTTATGTTAGGACTCAAAGAGGTAAAACAAAACCACATTTATATTAATTGGCCGAGTGGTAGGTACCTCGACTTTCAATCTGAAGGTCGTGAGTTCGAATCCCAGCGTGCGTCAATGGATTTTTCTGTTGTTTTCTGTTTTTCTGTCAAAAACACGTGCTCAAAACGGTGAAGAAAAACATCGTGAGGAAACCAGTTGGCATTCTTATTTATAAGCGATGGTATTGCAACCTGTCACGTATGGAATGCTGACTACTGCAAAATGTGGGCATGAGCCAAATATGTTTGGACGTGCCTCTGACTATCCCCACTAGACATCTTCAAAAGATCTAAGCGTCTGGAGATCTGATAGCATGTCTACCGTACTTGGGGATTACAGTCGTGATCCTATTATTTATTATTAGGTCTTATCACACGTACTCGATAAACTGATGATTATTGATAAGGCGCTAATAAATATCGAGTAGGTTACAATGAACTTAATTAATTTACTCTGCACAAATTTTATCGAAACAGGACAAAGTACGTCGTCTTTTTGTACTAGCTACCGCAATCGGCTTCGCTTGCATGGTATCCGATTTAAAAGCCTAAGTTGTTCCAGGCTACGAACTTTATTGTTCCAAGTTTTGTCCGATTCGGTTCAGCCGGTACACCGTGATTCAAACACAAAAATGCAAGCCAACTTAAACTTTTACGTGTATAACTAGCTTCCGCCCAAATCTTTGCTCGTGTAGTACCAACCAGAAACCAGAATCAAAAGCAACCCACGATTTTATAACTCAAAGTCACGAAAAAACAGCCTGCGCACTTTGGCGGACGGGACGGCAGAGGATTACAAATGTATCTATTGAATTTAGTAGTTATCCAATCGAAATAAGGTATAAATATTCCAATGCTCGGTGATCTCGCAAAACGGCACTGCGTTGCTCCGAGGCCGATCACATATATTTGTATGTGTGTATGTATGTATTATGAAATTTTTTTCTCAGAATCGGTAATATCAACCAATGTAATACCCGATTAAAATAATTGGGAAGTCATATAATTAATTAAAAAAACCGGGCAAGTGCGAGTCGGAAACGCGCACGAAGGGTTCCGTACCATTAACTATAAAAAACGCCAAAAAATCTCGTTTGTTGTATGAGAGCCCCACTTGAATATTTATTTTATTCTTTTTTTAGTATTTGTTGTTATAGCAGCAACAGAAGTACATCACCTGTGAAAATTTCAACTGTCTACCTATCACGTTTCATGAGATACAGTCCTGTGACAGACAGACGGACAGACGGACAGCGAAGTCTTAGTAATAGGGTCCCTTTTTTACCCTTTGGGTACGGAACCCTAATTAACTTCGCAGAACTTCGAGCGTTTTATCAGTTCGTATAATTATATGATACGAATATTTGCACAGTTATTTAAACAGTGATTCATTAAAAGGAAACTGGAACGTTACAGTAACCTATGAACGACGTAGGTAGGTATACTGATAACAGCTGGTAAGATAATATTAATTCTTATATATAAAATTCTCGTGTCACAGTATTTGTTACCAAACTCCTCCGAAAAGGCTTGAACCATTTTTAGGATTTTTTTTTGTGTATATTTGGTAGGTATGAGAGTAGGTCGTATGGTATTTTTTATACCCCTAAGTGATAAGGGTGGATTAAATGGAAATAGGATCACAACTGTAATACCCAAGCACGGTAGACATCCTTTCAGATCTCCAGCTAAGATCATTTGAAGATGTCCGGTGGGGGTAGTCAGAGGCACGTCCAAACATTTTATTTGGCACATGCCCATATTTTGCAGTAGTTAGCATTCCATACGTGACAGGTTGCAAGCCCATCGCCGCTTTTAAGAACACTAACTGGTGGAATAAAGTTCAGGAAATACTGAAAGTGGTTTTTTCTGTCAGATTATTGATATTTGACAGGACAACGTCTGTCGGAACGCGACTAGTAATGTTATAAAAACGAAGAAACATTTTATTTGATTTACTGAAATTTTACTAAATGATGATTTAGAATATTTTATGCTATCAAAAACATAACTTGTAAAAAAAAGCCAAGTCTCGCAACGCAACTTAGTTCTTCTACCGTAAAAAGTTGTGAGATCTATGTAATACCAAGTCGGTTAATTTAATCAGTCCCTACTTTAAGGGTCCTTCTGTCTTAAGTTATTACGTAAAGGTTAGCTAATTACGTAATAACATAAGGCAGAAGGACCCTTAAAGTAGGGACTGATTAAATTAACCGACTTGGTATTACATGGATCTCACAACTTTTTACGGTAGAAGAACTGAGTTGCGTTGCGAGACTTGGCTTTTTTTTACAAGTTATGTTTTTGATAGCATCTCATTTATTTTTGTAGATAGTCCTAGTTTTTAGAGTTCCGTACCCAAAGGTTAAAAACGGGACCCTGTTACTAAGACTCCGCTGTCCGTCTGTCTGCCCGTCTATCTGTCACAGGGCTGAATGAACCATGATAGTTAGACAGTATTTTTTTTTACAGATGATGTATTTCTGTTGCTGCTATAACAACAAATACTAAAAACAGAATAAAATAAATATTTAAGTGGGGCTCTCATACAACAAACGTGATTTATTTGCCGTTTTTTATAAATAATAGTACAGAACCCTTCGTGCGCGAGTCCGACTCGCACTTGGCCGGTTTTTTTTTCCTTTCCGGTACCTTCTACTATCATTCCGTTGACCATTTTACAAGTGACCTTTGAACATAATCATAACTAGGTGCCTAACTGCAAATGTAACTTTGTAATCCTATATATTTATATGGGGTTACAAAGTTATTTATGCAGTCGGTATATCTAAAAATCTAAAAATCTAAAAAAATGGATCGAAATTGCAAAATATTTAGGTTTTTCCTTGATTTATACACAAACCACTAATTGTATTCAAAATTTGAAGCTTCTATGTCTGCTAGAAGTGCCTGAAACTTTTGATGATCGGTCAGTCAGTGAGTGAGTGAGTGAGTGAGTGAGTGACAAAATAGGAAACTTTGACTAGTTATAATTCTTAAACTACTGGTTCAAATTGAATGAAATTTGAAATATACCGAGTTTATACTATGCCTGCTTGGTTACTGAATTAGGTTAAAATTCAGGGTTCTAGTTTTATCCACAACGAAGTTATAGGGGGTCGAAAATGGCCTGAACTGCTTCGAGAAAAGGATGGTACGGCCGTGCCGCTTTTTGCTAGACTTGGCGGGGGCACTGCCGTGCCCCCAGATCTAAATCTTTAACCAGTTATCAATTGTTCCCAAATATATTTACTGGTTGAAAAATTTATATAACGACTAGCTACCCGGGACTTCGTTTTTCAGAAAAAAGATTTTTACGATTTTATCGTTTCATTCAATTGAAAAATATTGATTAGTATTTTTTACAATAATTGGCTTAATTAATAAATCAAGTTTACAATAATTGGCAGAGAAATCGAATACAACATAAATCACACTAATATTATAATTTAAAAAAAGTTTGTGATGATAATTACAACACAGTGACCAGTGAATTTAACATTCGGAAAGCTCGACTGGACTACACAGTCCAGTCGAGCTTTCCGAATGTTAAACACATTGATGGGTAACATCAATGGGCATTTTTGGATTAACTCAAAATACTCACTTCCCAGTTAAGATAGCCCATTCAAACAGCTTGTCCAGTAAGTTCTCGCTCAGCAGGTATTCTAGGCATTCCGCGGGGCTGGTGGCCGAGTGGATTTCTCTCGCGCGCGCCTCAAGAGAGATGAGTGTGGTCAGCTGTTCCAGATGGTTGACTACGCCCAATACATCATCGTGGAGATGTGACGGCTGGAAGAATTGAAAGAATTAAATGAAATAGGTAGGACAGTAATCCCCAAGAATGGTAGACATGCTCTCAGATCGCTTAGACCCTTGAAGATGTCTAAAAGGTCTGAAAGAATTAAAAGCAACCTTATTGCGTAAACTCACAAGTCATCCTCTCAGATCTCCAGACGCTTAGATCCTTTGAAGATGTCTAGTGGGGGTAGTCAGAGGTACTATGGATCATTTTGTAACAATATTTCAATAATGGTTTCTATTTCTACCCATATTTTTGTTACTTTTTATTGTTTTTTTTATGCTTACAAATAAAAAAATCTAAATTAGGATAATGGAAGAAGAACAAATGTTATGCCGACCCTACGTGAGTGGGATAAAGGCATAAAGATGATGATTTAGGTATTTTAGGTGGCATAGCTTTGAGGTTCTTACATGTGAATTGGCTATAATGTCATGGGCCTGCTGCCAATGCTTGCAGAAGGAGCTGTAGCACGCCTGCGGCTCGTAGTCGTGCTGCGGGTCGAGCGAGCGAGACAGCTGCCGCGCGAGCGAGAGCGATGTATTGCGGAACCAGCTCATTGTGAACGCTTACGGTGACGTCATCTGGAACAAGTTAACTTTAGGTTGCATTACCTGACGTAGAAAGTCGAGTCGCAGTCGAGTCGAGTCGAAGTCGAGTCGAAGTCGAGTCGAGAACCCATTGAAAAAAGGTGACAAGCACACATACAGAAGAATTATACAAAGGCAACTTAGTTGAAATAATTTTCTAGAAACAAGCTCTCACTTTCTCACGTCAAATTAACAACTTGTGGCAGTGTGGGAATAAAAGTAAATAACACAATGCTAGGCCTGTATTACAATGGTGTTGTAAAACCATATGAAGAAGTAAAATTATTAACTACCTGTTTAAGTATTTGTTTGAAAAAAATATGAATTTAATAAGCACTAGCTGCATTCCGTGGTTTTTCCCGCAAAAAACAACTTTTTATCTTATTATAGCAGATTCAAGAAATATAAAGATGAACTGACATATTTTAAACAAAAAATACATAAATAGTCCTACAACTGTAGCAGTTACAGTTGTAGCCTCTTGACGGTGTCTAAAGAGTCAGAATCACGTCCAAACATTACATTATTATGGCACATCATGGCTATATTTTGCAGCAGCATTCAGTGACTCTATTATAAGATAACTCAAATACAATGTTTTCCTGTTTTGAGCATTTGTGTAAATGCATAAAAACAACTAGCTGACCCACAACAGACTTTGTTGACGACTAAATATTTTTAGTCTGTGATGTCAGATTTGTAAAACAAAATGATGATTTATGTGTATTTTAATCATATAAGGGTTGTATTTCGGATTATAAGTACCCCTATTTTGTAATCTGATTTTGTATATATCTACAGCAAATTTAATCTTAATCCATTCTGTTGTTTAGGCCGATAGATTATCAAACATACAAACATTCTCACAAACTTTCTCATTTATAATATTATTAGGATTTGAATACAAAAGTTGATGCACAGTGAGGATTCAAGGCCACAACCTTCAGAATTAAAGATGAGATATCGCGCACTATGCAAAAACGGCACTTTTGGTAGGTACCTACCTACCTAAAGTTATTTAAACCGATTTAAACCGAAGTTTACATTATAATACATTTTCACTCAATAACACAGACCGTAATGAGGTATATGTGTGTGTGAAAGTATGTTTGTTGATTAGCTTATCCTAGCTCCCGTCTAAATCGATTTTAATAAATTAAATGCCTTTAGATTTTACAACTTTTGTTCTTAATACATTCCATATAAATCAACATACCTATTACATGTTAGCTAGCTGGTTGGTTGAGATTCAGGAAAACATAAAACTAGCAATAGGAAAGGTCTTTAAATAATATATTATATGGCATACTAAAATTTGCAGGCGGCTTCGTTTGTGTAGTAATAATTTAGATTAAAAGTATCCTATTTGTTATTCATAGACATGAGACTGGTTTTTTTTTTATCCAGGTTTTATCCAAATTCTTTAGGTTGTCTTTAGGTCTGATTCAGGCAAAAACATCCTCACATACTTTCACATCTAAAGATCAAGATTAAAATATACTAAAACTGCATACTGAACATTGTGAATTTCATAAACTTTTCATTGGTGGTGAATTCAGTCTAACGGAATTAAATTTTTATGAAAAAAAGGTAATTTATGGATATGCAAATGAGCAAAGTTTAATTCTATGCATGCCTAATTCAACTAATTACTTTCCACAATGCAACAGAGCTCTCGTTTAGATGATTCATTTTATACTTTCTTTTTAGACTTCACGCAGCGACGGGCTTGCAACCTGTCACGTGTGGAATGCTGACTACTGCAAGATGTGGGCATGTGCCAAATGTAATGTTTGGACGTGCTTCTGACTAACCCCTTTAGACAACATTCAAAGATCTGAGCGTCTGGAGATCCGAGAGGTTGTCTAGTGTACTTGGGGATTGCAGTTGTGATTCTATTATTAGCTCCACATGTGAATGAAATGTGAAATCAATACTCTTAATATTTAGAAAAGAAACAAAACATGTTGATCATAATCTTGCAAGATTATTTGATTGATAATTACGTACAATGCATGTACGTACACATTGTCTGATAATGTTTATTTGATGACACATCCATAAAAATCTACATCTGTAGCATATGTATTGTAAAGATGAAAATGCTTATCACCAGAAATCTAAATTGTAAAATTGTGTATCATACCGACTCATCTAAGGGCGCCTTCAGATTAGTCGCTCGAGGAAGCGCCGCTACAACAAAATCTTCTTACCTCATGAATGATGATTTTAGCAACAGTTTTTCTACGTATGCTGGCTCTGTGGTAATCATGGTAATCTGAAGGCGCGCATAGGCTAAGCCAGTAAGACTGGTACGAATTTTGAAAGTCGGAAACAGACTGTAGGAAACACTTTTTGCTGATAATGTTTTCTTTGCAGTGATTGGTATCTGGCTAAAGTACTAGAAACTGACTGTAACATGAAACCCAGGAAGAACTTGTGTGCATCCACGGAACGATGCATAATATCGATATCACAAAGGTAAGATGCAGAATGATCGTGAACCTTGACATTACAATTTTCTTGCGTTTCTGCTGGACACCAACAATAATATCTACAGAATTTTGTAACGTCGAGTGAACGAAAGCTGGACTAGTACTACAGAAAATAATTATACGTACGTTAGTGATGATTCTCGGGTTCAAAATAGACTCGGGAGCTCACAAAATAAACCACAAGGATTACATGATACGCAATATTGTATAGCACAAACGACTGTGTCACTCGCCACTTCAAGGTGGCTCGATTGCGAAATCTTTAAACGAATGTAATGCACTTCACATCACTCATAATACTAACTGAGCATTTGTTTATTTTAAAAGATTGTGATTATTTGCAGAATAATAGAAAATTCTGCAAAAAAATATTGTTGAGACCACCTCGCGCACGACGAATGACAATTTTTTTGCTATTGCGTGCTTGATAAAAGTTGGTTGGTTTGTTTTCAGATTGATTGCTAAGTTTAGTCGATTAGGTATGTGATAATGCGCATATCGATTCAAACTTAGTCGATTTTGATACTGATTTGGAAAGATTGATACAATTACACATCACTTTAATTTGTTATCTGTGTACATATCAAATACGACCGTCCATTGACTTATCATCTGTTATGTCAGAAATTTATTTATGTCATTATGTCAATTCAATTTGTCAACTTAAAAGTTGTTGATGTGCTGAATGAGCGTAATAGCGTACTTTTACATTAAAAATTGCCTTTTGGTTTGTCTGTTGTGTGCTTGTGTGTTGTGTTGTATTTTTCTATGAATTAAAAATAAAACGCTGAATCGGCTGAATATTTGTATTTTATATTGATTGACTCTACCACGTCAGTGAACAGTGAACAACAAAAGTAATAATGTCTGACGACGAAGTCATTCGCTTCGAAATCACCGACCATGATTTGGACAATGAATTTAGCTTCAACAGACCCCGTGGAAAAAACAAGAAAGAACATCAGATTTATGGTAATTTCTTAAACATTTAATTAATAATCAACATTTTCCTATTCTTTATTTACCTATTAAAATTATTAACTGTGTGTGCAAGTACTTATGAAGTTACTTGTGTACCTCATCCTATTCTTCATTCATCATTATGTCCATGTATAAGCCCTTCTCCCATGTAGTCTAATATGCCTGAATGCTTAGTTATTAACTTACATACTTATAAAACAATATATTCATCTTCATAACTTTTTAATAAGTGCTAGACTTAACCCCGGTCGTAAGAAAATCCAAATTTTGGCAGCCAAATCCTCGTCCAACTAATTTTTTCTAGAAGTTGTGCTGACCCTGCATGAAGCATAGGCAAGATGATAATGATGAATTTCTTTATAAAATTATTGTGTGTAATTTTTAGGCATCATATCTATGAAAGGATGATACATAAGTTTGTGGCTTGTAAAGCCAAATGTATTTACACTATTGATTTCTTATTTCAATTACGTTTTAGGCATGTGGGCCAAGGATAGTGATGACGAAGACAACGAGGACAACATTCGCCAAAGGACTCGGAAGGCCAAAGATTACTCAGCTCCTATTGGCTTTGTTATGGGTGGAGTGCAACAGGCTGGCAAGAAAAAGGAAGAAAAAAAAGGTAAGAGTTTAACTACAGAAATGTCAGTAGAGGTAAGTCAAAGAAAAGATGATGGACTAAGTGAAAGATGATATAGGCAAAAAAAGAGTGAGTGATGAGATGACGACTGATAGAGGGAAATGGAACAAGAATATGTGATGTGCTGACCCCACTTAAGTGGAATATGGGCAGTAAGAAGATGAGCAAAGACCAAATTGTAAAAATATGATGAAAATTATCTCCCAAGCACTACATAATTATGGTCTACTTTCAGATTATACATATAGTCCAACTAAAGTTAATTTTCCATACTACCTGTACCATTACTAAACATATAAGAATAATGATAAAATATATTTTAACTAGCAGTCCGCTGCGGCGTCGCACTGGTGTAATAATAATTTAATGGGTAATTTTTTTACGGCTTGGGTTACATTATCGAAGTTATCATACGGATCCCTAACGTTTTTGATAATATTCTATAGCCTATGTTCATCAGGGATAATGTAGGATTCTAATGGTGAAAGGATTTTTCAAATCGGTCCAGTAGTTTCGGAGCCTATTCAATGCAAACAAACAATCAAATCTTTCCTCTTTATAATATTAGTATACATTATATATTTTAACTATTACTAAAGTATCAATCTGCTTCAGAACTAGAATCAACTGAAGCCTCATCCTCTCGACCCAAGTTCGCTCCAGATAGTTCTGATGAGGAAGAGAAGCCGAGTCTGCCGGCTGAGAGTGAGACAGCGGGCATCAGGAAGAAGGGACAGGGCATGAGACAAGCCAATCTAGGTGGCAATGTCGGGAATTGGGAGAAGCACACAAAGGGTATTGGAGCAAAATTGCTATTACAGGCAAGTATTTTTATTTTTCTACATTATTATTATTGTTATTACAGCTTTATTTTCCACTTAACACTTTACAATTGTGCATGCACTTATAATTCTTTCACTTGACACATTTTTCATTGTTATGAAAGAAGAAGAAGAAGAAAAGGAGGAGGCTTTTACCCATAGGGGTGGCATTTCTTTCCAACTGTCCCTGTCTTATACGCATCCAGCTTTTTCCAGCTTTGTTCATAATGTCATCTGCCCATCTTTTCTTCTGTCTTCCCATTTCCTTTTGCCAATTGGGCCCTGCCATTTCGTTGTTTGGTAAGTCCATCTCTCCTCCAGTCCAGAGAGATTTTTCTACATACATACATAAAATTACTCCTGTTTCCCAAAGGGGTAGGTAGACCACGGTTTCCACTTGCTACGATCCTGACATACTTCTTTTGCTTCATCCATCACCTTCCTTATGCATGCTCGTTGGTTTAGAGTAATCTTAACCTAGCCTTTTTTCAAAACGTCACCAATTTGGTCCAAGAAAATACGCCAAGGTCTTCCTCTTTCAACATTCCCATTCACACTCGCGTCAGGATGCAACAGCCAAGAAGACTTAATTTAATATTTTTTATTGTAAATTTTATTAAATCACATATTTATTATGAAAATTTTGTTTAATCTTTCTCATGGTTTTATTTGCAGATGGGTTACAAACCTGGCAAAGGTCTGGGCAAGGATCTTCAAGGTATATCGGCACCTGTTGAAGCCACAGTCAGGAAAGGAAGAGGTGCTATCGGCGCCTATGGACCTGAAAAATCAGCTGTGAGTTATAATCAAATGGATTTTAATTAAACTTGGAATATATATAGCTTATGTCTTGCATATAGGATACTTTTTATAGAGGTGCCACGTGAACGGAGCCACGGGAGGAAGCTAGTATTTTATTATTCTTCCTTTAAGTCTTTAAAGGGTTTCTTAGCCCTTGGTTGCGACTCCACTAATTCACATTTCTAAGCCTAAGATTTAGAATAAACAAATGAATAATAATAGTAGGCACACTTTATTGTCAATTCTGTTGGCACAAAACAAACCTAAAAACGATTAAGATGTATCTAAAAAAATATTGCTGTTTCTTTTACTCTATATGAAACAGAAGGAGCTGGATGCCGTAAAGTTTAGACTGACACCACAGAATCGACAACATTATCACTACATAGTATAAAGCAAAGTCGCTCTCCGCGTCTGTATGTATGTATGTATGTTTGCTTATATCTTTAAAACTACACAACGGATTTTGATGCGGTTTTTTTTAATAGATAGAGTGATTCAGGAGGAAGGTTTATATGTATAATAACATGCTACCCGTGCGAAGCCGGGGCGGGTCGCTAGTATACAATAATAGTTTAAAAAGAGTATATCATTACCATAAATAGGTTTAATAGGTTGAAAATTTCATAACATAATTTTATTTCTTCTAGCAAAAAGCCAAAAGAGAAGAGGAGAAACGTCTGAAAGAGAAAGAGGAGCAAGAGAAAGAGACGGCTGAAAAGTCATACAACTGGAAGAAGTCGCACAAGGGGCGCTACTTCTATCGAGACTCGGCTGATGTTATACAAGAGGGTAAACCCACGATGCATACTATGGCCAGGTATTCAGGACTAGAAACTACTTATTTAGGCACATAAAAATAATATTTTTTACTCCTGTTTATACAGGGTGTCCAAGAACCTGGCGTCCAACTGGATTCCCACGATGCCCCAAGTTCTAACAGTACTCAGAAAAATATTTTAAAAAATCCACCCCATGTACTTACAGAATTATACTGATTTCAAAAAAAAAGGGGAAATGAGCACCCTGTGACATACTTTTGAATGCTGTGACTGCTAATGCTGATAATTTCGATATTTCTTGGAGGTTTTGTAATCTAGGGTATTGCTGTGTCTAAATAGAATGTAAAAATAAAGTACTTATTGTACCATTTTAAAATAAAATATTATTTTAACTAAAGGTGATATGGAAAACTATTGAATTTCGCAACTTTGACCGACTGTAGTGTAAAAAAAATGTACCAAAATAGTATGGCAAGTGACGTCAAATTTTGACGCGTTTATTCCTCTTTTTAAAAAGGTATAATACTTACACATTAATTTGAAAAAAAAAATTTTGATAATATTTTTACTCAACAACCCAATTTTTACGATGTCTTACAGAATTCTTAGAAAGAAAAATTTACGACGAATTGAATCTAACCTCTAAAGAATTACTATTGTATGCTCATAAAAATAACAACAGGCCTCTCAAAAAACAGGTTAGACCGTAAGGGACGGTATGTGCATGCATCTCACCATAGTGATTCGTTATTACAACAGGAGGGAGCAAGACAGAAACTATCTTTGCGATTTGCTGGTTCTTCTTTATGGTACCCCATTATTCAGGTAAGAGTGAGGGAGAAAAAGGTTTAGGATAACAGTACGGTCAGTACGCGTCACTGCCTCCTGCCGTTACTACGCACCTCTCTCTTATTGTTACCATTGATCACGTACTACGATTTAAAGCTTTGTTTATTGGACTCGATTACTCTTTGTGCTCTGGACTTTGAAACGAACTCTTTACGACGACCTTTGCCTGTGTTTGGACAGTTTGTGTTTTGTGTGTGCTACCATGGCGACCTACACTCCGCAAGAATACGCAAATATGCACTACATTTATGGAGAATGTAGAGGTAATGGACGAGCTGCAGCGAGACTTTACAGAGAAAGGTATCCGAGGGCTACGCGATATCCCGACCATCGAGTTTTCATTAATGTGCACAGATCACTATGTGACGGGCGGTTCCCCAATCAAGTAGCTGGTGAAGGACGACCCGTAAATGACTTCATACGCGATGAAGTTTTAGAGGCGGTGTCGGCAAATCCAAGCATCTCTGTGCGAGGAATAGAAGCTGATACGGGGATACCGAAGAGCACAGCACACAGTATTCTCCAAAAAGAAGAATATCATCCGTACCACGTACAGCGAGTGCAAAGTCTTTTACCTCGAGACTATCCGAGCCGAGTCGCGTTTTGTGAAACAATCCT
This sequence comes from Hydriomena furcata, assembly GCA_912999785.1. Classification (NCBI taxonomy): domain Eukaryota; kingdom Metazoa; phylum Arthropoda; class Insecta; order Lepidoptera; family Geometridae; genus Hydriomena; species Hydriomena furcata. The sequence continues at coordinate 4,421,330 of OU538820.1, read as the reverse complement.
GCAAAAACATCGAGAAGACGAAAACTTTATCGACAAAATTTTGTGGTCAGATGAATCAACATTTAAGAAGGATGGCTACATGAACCTACACAACTTGCACGAGTGGCATGTGGAAAATCCGCACTTGATGCGAGAAGATAGATCCCAGTACCGGTTCAAAGTGAACATGTGGACCGGTATTCTCTGTGGGAATATTATTGGTCCATTTGAGATGCCCGAGAATTTGACTGGCGAATCATATTTAAATTTTCTTCAAAATGATTTGCCAAACTTACTAGAAGAGACCCCACCAGATATGTGGTTCCAACACGACGGCTGTCCAGCACATTTTCGCGTATCCGTTAGAGAGGTTTTGGACGAGCAATACCCGAACAGGTGGATTGGGCGATCAGGAACAATCACGTGGCCAGCCCGCTCACCTGACTTAAATCCGCTGGATTTTTTTTTCTGGGGAACTATGAAGGAGCTCGTTTATGCGAAGCCCATTAATGACATCGCTGACCTTCGTGAGAAGATAACACAAGCAGTGCAGGTGATACGTCAAAAAAGTTACTCGCGAAACATAAAGCGGTCCTTTTTAAGGAGAGTGAGAGCTTGTATTGCCGCGGGTGGTCAACATTTTGAACATTTATTGTAATAAAATATCTTTAAACTAACATTCTTTGCTTTTATTCTACTGGGAACCCATCTACCTGTGTGTATTTCCTTCTTGCTCACTCTTGGAACCGAAGTAAATAATAGTAGTAACATAACAGTTTCTAAGATAAGAAAGGGTCCGACAGTTACCGTTAGTAGGTAGGCACTTCGTAAAAATTGGGTTGTTGAGTAAAAATATTATCAAATTTTTTTTTTCAAATTAATGTGTAAGTATTATACCTTTTTAAAAAGAGGAATAAACGCGTCAAAATTTGACGTCACTTGCCATACTATTTTGGTACATTTTTTTACACTACAGTCGGTCAAAGTTGCGAAATTCAATAGTTTTCCATATCACCTTTAGTTAAAATAATATTTTATTTTAAAATGGTACAATAAGTACTTTATTTTTACATTCTATTTAGACACAGCAATACCCTAGATTACAAAACCTCCAAGAAATATCGAAATTATCAGCATTAGCAGTCACAGCATTCAAAAGTATGTCACAGGGTGCTCATTTCCCCTTTTTTTTTGAAATCAGTATAATTCTGTAAGTACATGGGGTGGATTTTTTAAAATATTTTTCTGAGTACTGTTAGAACTTGGGGCATCGTGGGAATCCAGTTGGACGCCAGGTTCTTGGACACCCTGTATATAAAAAACATATCTAAATACTAACTTTTACCCGCAACTTCGTCTTCGAAATTCAGGAAATTACGACTTTATCGTAAAACATTGTAATTCCTTAAAATCAAAAGAATTGTATGAATAAATGTAGTCGCCTATGTCCGTTCCAAGACTTTAAACTTTAACAATCGGACCAGTTGACCGCATTTATAATATACTAGCTGCTCGTACGGATAAAAAGTAGCCTAGTATAATTAAGCTATATTACTGTAAAGTTTCATTTTAATCCGTTCAGTAGTTTTTTGCGTGAAAGAGTAACAAACACACACACCCACTTACTCACAAACCTTCGCATTTATAATACTAGCTAACCCGGCGAACTTCGTATCGCTTTAGTATGTTAATTTCCAGTTCCAGTTAAAAAGTGTTCTATGTCCTATAAAAATCCCATTTACAAAATGATCCGCCATTTATTGAACTAATTTGTTACAAAAAATGTGATAAATGAAGAACCGCTCTACCGATTTTGTGCACACATAAACCATCTACTAAATAGTCCGAACAAAGCCTAAACATTTGGATAGGTGATCCCGTTCTTGAGTTATAAAATTACAACTAAAAGTTGCATTGATTTTTATATATTATATAGATATTGATTAGTAGGACTAGCTTTTACTCGCGACTTAGTCCGCGTAGATTTAGGAAATCGTTTTTTGACGACTTTATCGTAAAACATTGAAATTCCTTACCTTAATCTTTGGAAGCAGATTGGCGTAATTTTTTGCTGTTTATACTGTACTATTTATACTGTTTTTGGCCGTTTTTTAGTGTGATGTAATAAGCATACTTTCCATTCCAGCAGTGAGCTATCTCGCGTGCCGGTTATCGACATGACAGGCAAAGAGAAGCGTGTGCTAAGTGGGTACCATGCGCTTCGCGCCGCAGCGCCACGCTTCGAACATGAGCCTCGTCGCAAATGCGAGCACTTCGCTGCGCCAGAGTTGGCGCACAACCTTACCCTTATGGTGGAATGCTGCGAACAGGTAATTAAAACATAGAAAAAAATAGATAATTGTTATTAGTATTTTTATTACCCAAAAATCCCAAAAAAAAATCAAAGGCACGTCCAAGCATTACATTTGGCGTATGCCCACGTTTTGCAAGCTTTTAATTAGATAAAAAAAAAATCTCATAATAAGTCATCATCATTATCATCTTCTTGCTCTTATTCCACTTCATGTGGGATTGGCACAAAAATATCACAATATGTATTTCTCCTTTTCCCACATAATGTGGGGTCAGGACAACATTTTAACAAACATGTTGTGAAGAGGTTTTCACAGAATAAGACAGAATTTGTGCAGAAGCTCTTCAGTTAATTTTTTATTGTTGTATTTACTTGGTTAGTACTTTTAATTATTAATATTTTTTGTGCCTTCACTTTGTTTGATCGGCACCACACTGGAGCTCTACATAGCATTAAGGAAAGGATCATTAAAAAAATAGCCGTGTTTGTTGCCTGATTCTTCTAGGCTTGGTCGCGAGGAATCAGTGTAGCTTCACCTAGTTCCTAAGACGTTTCAAAGTGATTCTTGTAATTTTATTGAAATAAATGATTTTTGAATTTGAATTTGAATTTGTGTTATATTTTACAACCGGCCAGCCTGACGTGAACCTTCTTTGGGTATTCGGAAGTGCCTCATTAGGTAATCCTTCTAAAATTCCAGGATATAATCCAGAACGCGCGTGAGCTCAATGCAGCGGAAGATGAGATAGTTGTCTTAGAAAGAGACCTTCAGGAGTGCGATCTGAACTTGCAAGAGCAGGATGACATCATCGCTAAAGTTCAGGCTATTCTGAGCAGGGTGGAGGCGCTGAACAGACCCGACTTGTCGCTAGAAGCGGCCTACGAAGTGCTGTATGATCTGCAGGTACACCTCAAAATAATCATCGTTTTGCTTGTCCTTATCCTACGTGTGGTCGGCACAACTTTGTAGAAAAAACCGGCCAAGTGCGAGTCGGATATACGCACGAAGTTTTCCGTACCATTATCTACAAAAAACGGCAAAAAAATCATGTTTGTTGTATGGGAGCCCCACTTAAATATTTATTTTATTCTGTTTTTATAGCGGCAACAAATATATAATCTTGAGAATTTCAACTGTCTAACTATCACGGTTCCTGAGATACAGCCTTGTGACAGACAGACGGACAGCGAAGTCTTAGTAATAGGGTCCCGTTTTTACCCATTGGGGATGGAACCCTAAAAAACGTTGGGATGTTTTACAAACTGCCTGACGAGACCTCGATTCACTTTGGGAATGAAATAAATAAAAGTTGGTGGATATTTCACACAACGCTATTTAGATCCAAATTAAGCAAAGATTGTACAATGGAACCCAGAGTACTAATAAAATATTTATACAATTTTTTTGTAAATGAAATACCTAGGCACAGATCAAACATCTATGTTAATTACAAAAATGTTTGTTCTGGGTGGGATTCGAATGCACAACCTACAGCGCAGAAGGCAAATTAATACGTTGGCGCCCAACGTGGGGCGCCAAACCCCACGTTGGGTGCCAATATAATTTTTTTATAGATATAAATAGTCTTTAGAGCGCGTTTGAGCTACAAACATTAAAACATAGTAACTTTCTGACTTAACTAAGTACAGATTTTGACACGGGTCTTTATCACGTAATTACCGCGACCATGGCTATTGTAACATAGTGGAAACGTCGGGAAAGTAAATTAACGCTAATTACGTGATAAAGATCCGTGTCTAAATCTATAGTTATGTCTACTAATCACGATAGTTTGTAAAATAACTTTTTGATTTATAATATTAGTAATATTAACACTCGTTTTGTTCCCAGGTATCATACCCAATCGAATACGACATGTTCGGCCTGGGTTCTATAGCTGGTAACATAGTGAGTGGGCTAGTTAGCGCATTGTTGGCGCCATGGCAGCCCCTCGAAGCCCCTGAGGAGCCCCTTCCCATATTCCGAAAATGGCGCCCTCTGTTATCCAACGAGGCTTACACCTCTTTGCTATGTCAGCATCTCCTACCACATCTTACTACTGCGTCTGAGTGAGTAAATTCATCCGTTAAGAATAGAATAGAATAAAATAGGAAAAGTTTAATTTCCATCACACAATACAGACAATATAAAAAAAACCGGCCAAGTGCGAGTCGGACTCGCGAACGAAGGGTTATACCTAAAAGGGATAGTCAGAGGAACATCCTAAAATAACATTTGGCACACACTCTCAATATTCTGAGGTGGTGAATCTGGTTCTAAAAGTTTAATTCCTTCCCAGATCATGGAACCCACGGATCCCGGATCCCATGCTACGCGCGGTGAAAGCGTGGACCGAGGCTTCCCCACCCTGGGTGGCCGGGGAGCTAGTCACGCGGTGCGTGATGCCGCGCGTATTAGCTGCAGTCAGGAACTGGGATCCGACGCACGACACCCAGCCCGTGCACTGCTGGGTGCTGCCGTGGCACGAGCTAGCAGGTCAGTAACCTTTACAGTGTAAAGAACAGAACCAGTGGGTTGTAAGGGAGGTTATAACCTGTACGAGCTGACTCATACATGTACATTGAACTTTTACCTACTTAAAATTATTATTTTAAATTTAGCATAGCTTGCATTGCACTGCGTTGCAATAATTATTGAACTACTAGCCGACCCGTGAGTCACGGGCCGTGACAGACGTTGTCCTGTCAATTTTTATTAATCGCATAGGAAAAAGCAAATTTCAGGCAACTTCCAACTTTTTCCCTACAAACCTTGTACTTATAAAATAAATTACGAACTTTGGTAGAATGCGTATCATTCATTAGTCAAAACTGCGTTGCTATGACGACTAAATGTTTTTACTCTGTGATTTTGTGCACACCAACGCCATCTACAAAAAAAACATCCTTTTTGCGTTTTTTTATTTTAAAGGGGTTGTTTTTCGGATTATAAGTTCCTCCTTCATATTAATCCGTTTTTTCGTTTATTTTTGATTAGGGAACAAACATAGCAGCCTTATCACAAACTTTCGCATTTATAATATTATTAGGATAGGATTAGGATTGGTGGAAACAATACAAATCTGTTGGCATTCAGCACTCCACGGTTCGGTTATTTAGCTCTCTTCAGAGTCACCATCAATTAGCAGTCAAAACCCAGCTTGAGCTACTGTTTAGTTCACACCCAAACATAACCTCTGCCAAGCTTTGCTTAGTTTGGGGCTAGATGGCACTGTGTGAACTGTCCATCGATATATTGTATACTATTTAGGGTGCCGTACCTCAAAAGGAAAAAAAATGAACCCTTATAGGATAACCCCCTTATCTCCGAACTGGGCCTAAAACTTAAAAAAAATAAAGAAAATAACTATTTACCTATAAATTACAGGAAAACCTCTAAGTTTGTACGAAACCCTCAATGCACTAATGCGACTCGCACTTGTCCGGTTTTTTAATTATTTACTTCGTCTTCTAGGACCGGCCCTGTCGCTCAGCGTCTACCCGCTGATCCGTTCGCGACTCGCGGCGGCGCTGGCCGCTTGGCATCCGGCGGATGGCTCAGCGCGAGGAGTGCTGGCCGCGTGGAGGGGAGCGTGGGGCAGTGCGCTCACTGCGCTGCTGCACCACCACATTGTGCCTAAATTGGACCACTGTTTGATGCATTCCCAGATTCAGTTGGTGGGAGGGGAGAATTGTGAGTGTGGCGTACCCTAGCTGGTCGTTCTTAACCCTTACGCTATAACTCTATACTAATCTACATCTAAATTACTATTATAAAGAGGTAAAATTTGTTTGTTTGTAATGGATAAACTAAAAAAAACTGCTGGACCAATTTTGAATTCTTTCACCTATTAAAAGCACTACACTTATTTTATAATACATTACATATTAGTTTAGATATCTATTAGCAAATTTATAAAAACCAAACAGCAGATATAAAAAGATAGCTACTATTTATAGGATGTATTTTGTATATATTTACACATTTTTATAAATGTATTTCTCAAAGGGTAAAAACGGGACCCTATTACTAAGACTTCGCTGTCCGTCTGTCTGTCTGTCTTTCTGTCTGTCACAGGGCTGTATCTCATGAACCGTGATATTAAAGAAAAATAAATATTGAAGGGGGCTCCCATACAACAAACATTATTTTTTTTGCCGTTTTTATAGATAATGGTACAGAACCCTTCGTGCGCGAGTCCGACTCGCACTTGGCCGGTTTATTTTTACTTTTTTTCTTTGTTAATAATGTTTATTTGTTTTTAGCGGCGTGGCTCTGGTGCGTTGAGTGGCTGGACTTGCTTGGGGCTCCTACTGTGGCCGCCATAGCAAGTAGGGCGCTGTTACCCCGTTGGCTTGCGGCTTTGGCGGCCTGGCTGAACGCCAACCCGGCCCATGCCACCGTACTCAATTCCTACACAGAATTCAAGGTAATTTTATTACTTGAGCCGTGTTGGCTGAGAGGGTACCTTGATTTTTAGGGTTCCGTACCCAAAGGGTAAAATCGGAACCCTATTACTAAGTCTTCGCTGTCCGTCTGTCTGTCTGTCCGTCCGTCCGTCTGTCTGTCGTCAGGCTGTATCTCATGAACCGTGATAGCTAGACAGTTGACATTTTCAAAGATTATGTATTTCGGTTGCTGCTATAACAACAATTACTTAAAACAGAATAAAATAAATATTTATACAACACCATACAACAAACGTGATTTTTTTGCCGTTTTTATAAATAATGGTACGGAACCCTTCGTGCGCGAGTCCGACTCGCACTTGGCCGGTTTTATTAATCGAGTCATGCGTTCGAATGAGTTTTGCATTATTTAAATATTTTTATGCGCATTAATACGAGCTCAAAATGATAAAGGAAAAAATCTTGAGAAAACCAGTGAAAATAAAATTGGATCACTATACTACTGTAATCCCTAAGTACGGTAGACATACTCTCAGATCTCAAGGCGTTTAAATCCTTGAAGATATCTAAAGGTAGTCAGAGGCATGTCCAAATATTATGTTTGGCACAATACTCACATTTTGCAGTAGTTAGCATTCCATCCCTCCCGGCCATACATCATTTTTGTTTCAAAACCATTTAGTATTCTTATAAGCGGCGATGGGCTTACAAGCTTTCACATATGGAATTTGCCTTTGATTACCCCTTTCGTCATCAAAGCGGAAGTTTTTTGTATGCTTGTGTTTCAATCATATGGTAACAGCTGAACTGCTTTGGATGAAATTTAAAACGTAATATAATAATACTTTACTTTTTGACCTAGAAAATAGTGTATAAGCAATTATTTACACCAGTACCTAGTATTAGAGTATTATATTATACTATTCATATGAAACACACCAGATTGTTGAGCTTAGTCCATATCTATCTACAACTTAATTAAAATTAATTAATAGGATCACGACTGTAATCCCCTAGTACGGTAGACATCCTCTCAGATCTCCAGACGCTTAGATCCTTTGAAGATGTCTAGTGGGGGTAGTCAGAGGCACGTCCAAACATTATATTTGGCACATGCCCACATTTTGCAGTAGTTAGCATTCCATACGTGACAGGTTGCAAGCCCATCGCCGCTACAACTAACTATAACTACTAACTATCTACAACTTACTTTATGATGAATGCGTGAAGATTGTCCGTTCTGTTGTCTTTGTTATTTGCATTGTGTTTGACATTTTAATATTTTGTACTTATTATTTTTTGACATTTTCACATTTCTTCTTATTTCATTTTATCTATGACATTCCTATTGACACGTAAAAATGTATAATTATTTATGTAGGTATCTAATACGAGTAATGTTATTTTTAATTTAGTATTAAGAGGCTGCCAGTCGCTGATTGTTCTTTTTCGAAACGAAAAAAGAAATACTTCTGAACAAGCCACATCTCCTATTTTTATAAGTATATTACTTCAGGTTCCTACCTAGATTTCTATTAAGCTGAAAACATAATAGCAGAAACTTTTCACGATAAAAATATTATTTCAAAATTATACGTTTTAGAATTTATGATCGAAATATTTTATATACCTACTATTAAAATCAACTTGTGATTTATTGTTAAAGATAGGTAATATGTAGATCTAGATTTCTATTAGGATAGATTTTTGATAAGTAATTATACATAATTTATATCATTAATTTATTCGAAAAGCTAAGGCGGACCACGCGCGGACGTGTGTTTGTCATCATTGCAGCGGTCGGTAGGATTATTTATCGAAGTGATTAAAGATGGGTACATCTTTATTCACATATACTATACATTATAAAATAGGAGATGTGGCTTGTTCACAAGTATTTCTTTTTTCGTTTCGAACAAAAATAATCGTCGACTGGCAGCGTCTTAAATGATTGGATTGTTATACAGGGTGTCCAAGAACCTGGCGTCCAACTGGATTCCCACGATGCCCCAAGTTCTAACAGTACTCAGAAAAATATTTTAAAAAATCCACCCCATGTACTTACAGAATTATACTGATTTCAAAAAAAAAGGGGAAATGAGCACCCTGTGACATACTTTTGAATGCTGTGACTGCTAATGCTGATAATTTCGATATTTCTTGGAGGTTTTGTAATCTAGGGTATTGCTGTGTCTAAATAGAATGTAAAAATAAAGTACTTATTGTACCATTTTAAAATAAAATATTATTTTAACTAAAGGTGATATGGAAAATTATTGAATTTCGCAACTTTGACCGACTGTAGTGTAAAAAAAATGTACCAAAATAGTATGGCAAGTGACGTCAAATTTTGACGCGTTTATTCCTCTTTTTAAAAAGGTATAATACTTACACATTAATTTGAAAAAAAAAAATTTGATAATATTTTTACTCAACAACCCAATTTTTACGAAGTGCCTACCTACTAACGGTAACTGTCGGACCCTTTCTTATCTTAGAAACTGTTATGTTACTACTATTATTTACTTCGGTTCCAAGAGTGAGCAAGAAGGAAATACACACAGGTAGATGGGTTCCCAGTAGAATAAAAGCAAAGAATGTTAGTTTAAAGATATTTTATTACAATAAATGTTCAAAATGTTGACCACCCGCGGCAATACAAGCTCTCACTCTCCTTAAAAAGGACCGCTTTATGTTTCGCGAGTAACTTTTTTGACGTATCACCTGCACTGCTTGTGTTATCTTCTCACGAAGGTCAGCGATGTCATTAATGGGCTTCGCATAAACGAGCTCCTTCATAGTTCCCCAGAAAAAAAAATCCAGCGGATTTAAGTCAGGTGAGCGTTTTATAGAGAGTTTTTGGACGAGCAATACCCGAACAGGTGGATTGGGCGATCAGGAACAATCCCGTGGCCAGCCCGCTCACCTGACTTAAATCCGCTGGATTTTTTTTCTGGGGAACTATGAAGGAGCTCGTTTATGCGAAGCCCATTAATGACATCGCTGACCTTCGTGAGAAGATAACACAAGCAGTGCAGGTGATACGTCAAAAAAGTTACTCGCGAAACATAAAGCGGTCCTTTTTAAGGAGAGTGAGAGCTTGTATTGCCGCGGGTGGTCAACATTTTGAACATTTATTGTAATAAAATATCTTTAAACTAACATTCTTTGCTTTTATTCTACTGGGAACCCATCTACCTGTGTGTATTTCCTTCTTGCTCACTCTTGGAACCGAAATAAATAATAGTAGTAACATAACAGTTTCTAAGATAAGAAAGGGTCCGACAGTTACCGTTAGTAGGTAGGCACTTCGTAAAAATTGGGTTGTTGAGTAAAAATATTATCAAAATTTTTTTTTTTTTCAAATTAATGTGTAAGTATTATACCTTTTTAAAAAGAGGAATAAACGCGTCAAAATTTGACGTCACTTGCCATACTATTTTGGTACATTTTTTTTACACTACAGTCGGTCAAAGTTGCGAAATTCAATAATTTTCCATATCACCTTTAGTTAAAATAATATTTTATTTTAAAATGGTACAATAAGTACTTTATTTTTACATTCTATTTAGACACAGCAATACCCTAGATTACAAAACCTCCAAGAAATATCGAAATTATCAGCATTAGCAGTCACAGCATTCAAAAGTATGTCACAGGGTGCTCATTTCCCCTTTTTTTTTGAAATCAGTATAATTCTGTAAGTACATGGGGTGGATTTTTTAAAATATTTTTCTGAGTACTGTTAGAACTTGGGGCATCGTGGGAATCCAGTTGGACGCCAGGTTCTTGGACACCCTGTATAATGTGTAAATAGTTAGTGTAATTGGTCTTGTACCGTGCTAATTATGTTTATATAAATAAATAAATAAATTATTTCACAGAAAACATTCCCCGAGGAAGTCCTCAAAGAGCCAGGTGTCCGGGACGCCTTCCGCAAAGCCCTAGACATGATGAACCGAAGCACCGATCTTGATAACGTGGAGGCTCCACCCCCACCCCGTTTCATCCCTATCGACCCCAAAGAAACCTCCCGAATAGCCGATGCCCTCAACGCAACACAACAAAAATCCTTTTCGGAACTACTCGAATCAAGGTGCATGGAACGGGGAATCACCTTTGTGCCTATTGCGGGGAAGAACCGGGAAGGTAGACCTATTTATAAGATCGGCGATAAACAGTGCTATGTTATAAGGAACGTGATCATGTATTCGGATGATGCGGGACGGAATTTTGCGCCGATTAGTATTGATCGACTGTTGTCGTTGGTTGAGGATTAATTGCTAGAAAAAGTTATTTTAAGCTATTCAATTCGAAATTATTCTTCGGTAAAAAAAAAGTACTATGAAAAACTGTTAGGTAATGTTAAAAAATTGATACATAAGATATAGAACCTAAAAACCAAGTACCTACTGATATAAATAACATCTAATACATATTATATTACAAAATACACAAGACCCAGTTGAGCTATATAAAGACCATTGCAAACTATCTATAGGTAGCTTAACTAAAAAATATTACAATCTATGTTCAGGCATTCTATGTTTTTTTAATTTAGGTAATTATAATTATACTACCTAGGCTACCCGCACACGGGCCACATGTGTAGCCAGTGGCGACCACTAGCTACGACTTCAAAATGTATGATAAGCGTTGAAAAGTGGCTGTGGCCGGTGACCCGTTTGTGGCGTGCCTTAGTAAATAAATTTCTGAATGAATAAACTTTAGCTCTGATAATATAATAAACAATAAGACTGCATCGATAATGCATTATTATATCGCTTTAGATTAGTAATGTAATTAGAAATTAGCAAATCAAAATGTTGCAATAAACAATTCAATCAATTTATTAACATATTAAAACAAAGAAAAAACACAAAATAATGCAGACATGCATGCACAATCATTTTAGTAATCTACGTACTATTTTCTAATATGTAATGTTAAGTTATTACAAAAATAAAATGCATTTCAGTTTTTAATTTTCTACATATAAAAAATCCTTTTATAAATTCGATAAAACCAATTTACTTGCATCTAATTATTCGATTCAATTGATTGACCTGAATATAGGTCGTTTTGAAAATAAATATGTTTTAGCTTCATTATAACATAATTATTATAATATATATTATCATTATTATTTCTGCTGTTCGTAGCAAGATATAGTAGGTAATAACAGTTAATAATAATATAAAAACCCAGTTACATTTGAATTTCATTCTCTTTGGAGTGGCAAAATTTCGACTAGTAGGTAAAACTCGTATGGCACATATAACATATATATTAAAAATAAAAACTAATTTTGTGACTACTAAAAACATTGAGTAAATATGTAAATTCGTTATTTGTTGACATAGTAAATAGGCATTATATAAAATATATACAATTATACATACCGCCTTTAACATATTTTGGTCTTTTAGACTGCCAATAGCCTAAATGGCTGATAAATCTACATATTGTAATCTTTCTTGGTAAGAAAGTAAAATTGTAAAAGTAAGAAAATAGAACCTTGGTCAAATATGACAGTTACTAAGTGGCTTCTTAGGGTTTCGTAGTCTACAAGAAATCTTATAGTTTCGCCATGTCCGTCCGTCTGTCCGCAGCTTAGCTCAGAGACTATCAGTGCTAGAAAGCTGTAATTTGGCATAAATAATTGAATATACATATGAGTCAAACCAACAAAGTGGTAGAATTAAATCTTAAAATACATTTTTTTAAGGGTACTCCCCTACATGTAAGTAGGGATGTTATTTTTTTTTTCTCGCGTACCCCATGGTGTGGGTTATTATTAGATAGGTCTTTAGAAAGTACTGTGGGTTGTGAAAACAACTTTTCGATTAAGGCATCCGTTTGTGAAATATTAAACTTTAAAGTGCCAATTTTTGTCCCTAAAAGCAAAACTATTGGGTTTGGGGGCGTGAAAAAATTCACGATAGTAGTAACGTATACTGAAGTTAAAAGCAAAACTATAACAGCTAAGTAGGCGTTACAAGTTTTCGAGTAATATACGTAATAGTCGACCAACTTATAAAATGGTACCTGAAGAAGAAATAATCATTTTTAGGGTTCCGTACCCAAAGGGTAAAAACGGAACCCTATTACTAAGACTTCGCTGTCCGTCTGTCTGTCCGTCTGTCCGTCTGTCCGTCTGTCCGTCTGTCCGTCTGTCTGTCTGTCACAGGGCTGTATCTCATGAACCATGATAGCTGGATAGTTGAAATTTTCACAGATTATGTATTTCTATTGCTGCTCGAACAACAAATACTAAAAACAGAATAAAATAAATATTTAAGGGGGGCTCCCATACAACAAACTTGATTTTTGCATTCTAGCGCCATCTAGTTTCATGTGATGTTACTACGTTAATATAAGTACTTTTCGCGATCTCATGCGACCGCTCGGGGTTTGAGAGGTAAGATGAAAGAGGTTTGCAATTCCGCTGGCAGGTGGCGCTATTTTACCACTATCGGTAAATAGATGGTACTTCACATGATCGACTAAAAAGTTTGAAATTGAATTATTGAATTCATGTAGTTAGGTAAATAGGTACCTAGGTAGATATTATTAATTTCAAATTAATTTCGAGTTTGAATCCTGGCCGTGCAATGAATCAATGGATATTTCTGTTCGAAAAATGTACATGCGTGTTACACGTGTTTATAACGGTGAAGGAAAACATCGTGAGGAAACCTGTTAGTATTCTTGAAAGCGGCGACGGCTTTGCAACCTGTCACGTGTGGAATGCTAACTATAACTACGTAGTTAGGTAAATAGGTAGGTTATGAGATATTATGAATTATTTTTTATGTTTCTAGGGTTCCGTACCTAAAGGGTAAAAAACGGGACTACTAAGACACCGCTGTCCGTCTGTCTGTTACCAGGCTGGATCTCGTGAACCGTGATAGCTAGACAGTTGAAATTTTCACATATGATGTATTTCTCTAAAAAGAGCATAAAATAAATATTTAAGTGGGACTCCCGTACAACAAACGTGATTTTTTTGCCGTTTTGATAATAGTACGGAACCCTTCGTGCGCGAGTCCGACTCGCACTTGGCCGGTTTTATATAATTCGTTAGATAATCATACTAGCTACCTAAATTAAAGACATTTTTTTTAGTGCAAATACCATTGAAAATTACTTAAATAACATTGTTTAAACTACGAAACCCTACATTGCGCGTGACCCGACATGCACTTGGTCGGTTTTTGAAGTCTTCTTTTATTGGATTACAAATTACTTATTAGTACATAGGTGTTACTATTTTAGTGGAACTAAGATTCGATTCAAGATAATTTTGAAAAATTTGAAATGTCATACTTTCCCGCGATTCGTTTTATCTATCTAATTCTAGATTAGAGTAGTTTGTAGTTGTAGATAAAGTAACTGTCTTGTAGACATTTCATAAACTTGCTTAGAAACTAGATAACTGATAGTACTTATACTTCTTCGTAAAAACATAGATAAGTACTTATAATACATTGTAACACTCAAGACTCAAAACAAACATCTATGTTCATCTCACAAATGTTTGTTTTAGGATGTGATTGAACCCACAACCACAGAGATAGATAGAGACTGCCAACTGAGCTGTGGGGCGTCTTTTATGAGGTTCAATACCTACCATCTATCTATCTAATCGAAGTTATTGTTTTTGGCTATAAAAGTAGTAAACTAGGTAGGTAAACAATAGTCGGTTTAGGCCAGTTAGTACGATGGATATAGTCTAATGAAGATAAAAAGGGACAGCAGACAAAACTGATCGGCAATCTAGGCAATTTTCGGCATAGCCTTCTGGAAACTATAGGCTCTATAGCACTGGACTCCGTTCGCTACGCCTAGAGAGAAGTTGCACAAGGATAACGCGTAGTTGATTGGTCGAATCACCAAGCAGTATCGCGTCCAGATGATACCCGTCGCAGCAAGCGTGGCCGACTGGGAGGTAGATACCTTGTCGAGGGGTCTTCGCCATTCATCTATAGATACTAGGACCAGGGCCTGCAAGATAGGTTTTTGCTGAAGTGGATTCAACGGGGAATGGTGTCAATTATGTACCTACATAAATAGGTTTGTTATAGAATTCTAACTATTGTCTTAATAATTTTAACTAGAAATACAGCTAATTACCATTTTTTGCCTCGTATTGCTGATGTTTCGAGACAATTCAGATGCTCTTCATCATGAACATCGCGATCAACGGTAGATCGGCATATTCGCCGTATTTATACTTAAAATGAATTATGTTATTCCTAGGATGAAAATACTTGTTAATAATACTAGACTACAATGAATTACCTGGAATAATACCTAATGAGTAGTTTCTACAGCCATTGTTTAGCGAAAGTTATACGAATTTGTGATTTAGAAGCATGATCATCGCATGCGCGCGCGTTTGCATGCCCAAGGACCATCAATCATAGATAATATATACCTTTGTAACTGCATACATACCTACTTACACCTTATCTAATCTTCATGCTTTGATATACTGGTAGTCTGAGCAGTAACTACTTGGATTTATGATTAAAGTGGTTGTACTTATAATAACACCTATACCTACATCTTAAGAGGTCGTAAATCATATCACACATCAAACTTTAGAAAAAGACAATATACATATAAAACTTGATGCGGTAATATTTACGATCTGTAGCGTAGCTCAATTGCCTTTTTTATTTAGAAACTAGCTGACCCGTGCCCGCTTCGCTGTGCGTAAGACATTTCTAATACCATCGTGAACTTTTTTGTGGACGTTTTTAAGGTACAATACTGTAGTAAATAATTTTGATATATCTCGTGGGGTTCAGCCAGCATTTACAATGTAAGCGCAAAAAAATGTGTTTATTTACGACATCACATTAGAAACCTCTAAAATTATCAGTGTTTCTCAACTATATTATGCATGTATTATACATATAAACCTTCCTCCTGAATCACTCTATCTATAAAAAAAACCGCATCAAAATCCGTTGTGTAGTTTTAAAGATATAAGCAAACATACATACATATTACATACAGACGCGGGAAGCGGAAAGCGACTTTGCTTTATACTATGTAGTGAAATAGACATTCCTAATCCTGTAGAGCTATTCTGAAAACATATCTCGAAATTCGAAAGCTGAATTCTCAGTGAGTTTGTATACCTAGATCGATGGTTAAAGCATAGAAATTCACTGCAGCTTTCGAGGTTCTGTATTACGAGTAAGTTTACAGGATAGTGAAGTTATTAAAAAATACTTACAAGACGCCATGATGTTTTTAAAGGCTTGAAATTGTTAACAACTTTTGTGTTGCATTGCCCACACCTGCCGACACCGTAACTTGAATTTTAAAGTTTTAGTTTAGGAAACATGAAATGAATGTTGTTATAGAGTTACACAGAAAAGAAACATAAATAAATGAAATGAATTAGACAAAATAGTGTTTATTCTCCAACAAAAGATATTACAAAAATAGACATCATTATTTTACAAATAATTTAATAGATTTCAACTGCTTATGCTATAACAACTGACAATGTTAACGATACAACGGGCAACGGCTAATTCAAAAGTTACCGTTGGGCTATGTTCCAAAAGTTAAAATTTGGCAATATAACAATTTTTTTTTAATATCTACTTGTAAGGGTATTGTTTTGCTATTTTTCATGTGCGTAACGTATAGATGTATAATACTTTACTTCTGGTAACTGAATTAGTAGATATTAATGTCAGAAAAATTACAAAGATAAACGATAACCAGCTTCAATAAATAATTATATAACAATTTATAAAACTTAACATCCTATCTATGTATACCCTTGATTATCACAATGTGGATGTGTCCACCCCATAAACTTTAATCTTACTACAAATACAGCCACGATAGCAAACTATCTTATAGCCCATCCACACTCACGCGTCGGCGAGATTTCTCGCTAGAAGGCGAGCCACTATCTCACACGTTTCTCGGGTGTTCTCGCCGCGAGTGTGGATGGCCTATCACAATAAAATTTCCTTTCAAAACTTATCGTCAGACAATGATTTTGTCAAAGCATTTTTCGCAAATCTGTCGTTTTAATATAATAATTTAATACTCATGCATAGTGATTTTTAACAATATTACGTGCAATGATCAGTCATGCTACATGGCCAATTCCAATAAGCTTAATAAATAACGTATTTTCCCACTGAGATTGCTCTTAAAACTACATTTCTTTTCTATAGCTACCTACCACAAAAAAGATTCTATGTTGATTTGAAATTACTACCAGAGAGATTTTGATGTTATTAAACTATTGTGATTTCCCAATCATTTGACGGTTTCTTTCTTTTTGTTCTGCTCGTGTTTAATAGCCCTGCTGACTTGGTAGAGGCTAGTGCAGGCTACAAATACATTTACAGCGAACAAACTATAGTTTTTCGGGATGATGACAAGAGAGTAACGCGACCATATGATGCCGGTCGCCGCTAGAGATACAGACTGTGGTAGGGATAAGTTCTCGACAGGCCGATTCAAGTCTCCCAACCCAGCCATCACCAGGCCCTGAAAGTGTTATGTACGTAAGAATGTGGAACACCGTGATTAAGTGAACAAAATGATTATGTATTGGAAGAACAGACAACCCATTTAGCAGACATAAACAAGTATTGCATATAACTATAGATTTTGACACCATGGTTATTGTAACATAGCCGAAACGTCGGGAAAGTAAATTAAAGGTAATTACGTGATAAAGACCCGTGTCAAAATCTATAGTTATGTCTACTAATCACGATAGTTTGAAAAAAAAAGTATTGCATATATAGTTAGGTAAATATTTTCTTATTCTGAGCATGTTGAAAGAACCACCTTTATAATGAATCTATTGAGATGAGATTTCAAGGCTTTTGCACCAGTAATTTATCAACTTTTTAAATTTGCCCATTCAAATTATGCGCATAGGTAACTAGTGCTTGTAATATTATACTAGTTTTTGCCAGCAGCTTCTATTACGTGGTACCTGGTACCTACTAGCCTATATACTATTTCAGGATATGGAAATCTGTTTGATTGTTTGGGCTTGATTGAGTCAGAAACATATTTATATTCTCACAAACTTGCAGATTTATAATATTAGTAGTATAGTATTTAAACTATACCTAGTAAGTATTAACCAACTTCAAGTATTAATTTGATTGGTATCTTAAGAAATGTCATAGTGCTTGAGCTACTAAATAACATCCCAAATCATTTCTTTATTTCTTTCTTTTTATTTAGCTCATGTTTAATAGCCCTGCTTATCTGGTAGAGGCTAGTACAAGCTACAAACACATTGACAGCAAACAGGCTATAGTTTTTCGGGACAATCACAAGGGAATAGCGGGACCAGACAATCCCAGTTGCTGCAAGAGACACAGATTGTGGTACAGATAGGTTTTCAACAGGCCGATTCAAGTCTCCCAAACCAGCTATCACCAAACCCTGAAATTGGAGTATGTAAGGTGTGGTACATACACCATGATTTTTGTAACAAAATGCGTGTCATTTATGAACATAATCTCAGTTTGGTCATACAAATAATACCCTCATGAGTGGTATTATCGTAACCTGGAAAAATGTAACATGGAAAATAAAATGTTATCTCAACACAACCATGTTTTTATAGAGATTCTGATATGATCAATGTCATTCAGGTCAAGTGGTTCACATGATATAATAACTTCTGATTACATAAAATAAATGACTCGCATTTTGTTCACAAATTAATTTCAACATTCACATGAAATGGACCCAAATGTAATTTTATGGTATACATTATTTATCATAAATTTTCTAGTGAATTTGTTTACCTACGAGTACATACTTACCTACAAAAGGTACCAATGAATTTTTCAGTAAAGATGGTCAAGTAAAATCAAAGGTACCGCTTAGTAGATTATTGTAATTGAGAGGTAAGTAATTTATAAATCCAGATCATGATATATTCAAACAGCTGTTACTGAAAGAATTTACGAGGAATGTACTTGGAACATAATTTGGATAACAAATAGAAATCTCCACACCAAGGTGACAATAAATAACTGCCTACTTTGTTGTTTGAAGTAAATAAACTACATAGATAGTACCTAAATCGAGTACTATCGCTGGCCTCAAACGAGGTGATGAATATAAATAGAGCGACCTTGACAAACACGTCCGCATTAGTTACTTACCCATTTGAATGCCGGAGCCCAGAAGAAAATAGTTTTAGGACCTGCAAGATAAAAAGTAAACTTTATTATTTACTACACATGGTTTAGTATACCTACTTAACTGATAATAATTTTAAAAGGCTTACCAGCTTCATGCTCCCAGAGTGGACGAAGTTTTGAGGGAACAAATCTATCAGCAGCGCCGATTAGAGATTTGTATAAACGAGAAGAAGCCATTTTAACAAGGATTGGGTTGAAATTTAGTATGGAAACTGGGATTGGGAGGGTAGCTGTTACGAGGCACTAATTTACATGAATGTTTAGCCAGAATTTACATGACCACTCGAATGAAATACTCGAATCGGCCGTGACGATGACGAGACCTTGGTTGGTTCATTGGTTGATAGGAAAAATGTTGATAAAGCTAGCTGACGTTTAGACTTTCTGTCAGTTATCAGTGTCATACTAACTGTCTGACACTGACAGTGAAGCTCGTTTGGAAACTTATTTACATACTTATTTTTCTTTTAATAATTTTTTTCTACAACGTTCAATTTCTATTGGTTTTATTCTTTTTAAGTTTGTACGTTGAATGACGGGAGCTTATATTTTATATCTACTACCTAGTACCTACCTCGGTTATTACTTGTTTGGCCATTGGGCAGCAAATGATGTCCATTTTAAAATAGTTAAAATGGACATCGTTTTATTCTTTTTAAGTTTGTACGTTGAATGACGGGAGCTTATATTTTATATCTACTACCTAGTACCTACCTCGGTTATTACTTGTTTGGCCATTGGGCAGCAAATGATGTCCATTTTAAAATAGTTAAAATCATTTGTAATCATCATCATTTTAAAGTATGTTGGAAGCCGATTGTAGATGTAGTATTCTCTGCAGAAAATAAGAGGGCCTGCCCTGCTGCAGGTGCAATAGTTTATTTAGTATATATGAAAAGCAGCTGTTATAATTAAGTATTAAAATAATTTTCATTATTTTCTAGATATTTGGGAGTAGTTTTGTGATAATTTAAACACGGTTATTTTTGAACGAAAGAAACATGGTTGCGTTGCGTGCGCGATATGCGATAACGATGTGTGAGTGATTCTGTTTGTGTTGTGCTGTAAAAAAAAACGTAAAAAATGATGTAAATGATGTGTCAATCATCAAGAATGTGATTTTCATTGTTTATTTTACTTTTTTCTTTGAATTTCAGTGTTTATTTTCGTGTATCTGTTCCTTTGACTGAAACATTTTCTGAACATGGGGACCAGCACAATGGGCAGCGATTTACATTCTGATAAACAAGACAAACACCTTAAATTGCAAGCTCGAAAGAAGGAACTGGAGCTTATGCTTGCTAATAAAAATGAGGAGCTTTATAAATTGTGCGTTCAGGAAGTGCAGCTCACGGGGATTATGCCCCCGGAAGCACCGTTAAGCCCAGAAGTGCCTCAAAGAGAAAGACTAGGCAGTGTGCGCAGTGAAAACAGATCAACAGACGGCAATGACGTTCACGATGGCTCCGATAGCTCCTCCAGACGCTTCCGAGCCGGCCCAATTCATGATTCAGACCAGAATCTGCGTAAAAATCTGTCTCACAGGCTGTCCACGCCTTCTATATCTGGTATGTCAACAAAAAGCCACCCTAGATTCATACGAAGGCCTGAAACGAGTTGCTCAAACTTCTTCCCTTCGCCTCCTCAAGAACGCAATACTGACACGTTTTCGATGCATACATCACACACTTACCCAACGCTAGCAGGCCGACATGAGACTGTGAATGAGAATACTCCCATGGATAGCCACTCGGGCTCTTTCGCCAGACACCACACCATGACAACAGAGTACATGAACAAGATTTATTATAATAACAACACCCCAGAAGCTCAGCATGTGTCTCGGCTGCGTGAGACACACTTTAGCTCGAGTCACCCTGACATAACCACTAACTACAATCACGGGAGTGTTGCACCTCATCTACCACAGAATGGAGTGCGTAATACACCTCTATTGTATCAGTACGCTTCACATTTGAAGGCACAAAGTCAACATCTAGGAGGAATACCTCATCATCAGCAAATGCAGGCTCAAACTAAACGGAGACCAGACAGTGTCCGTCGGCACACTTTACAAAGGACTCAAACCTACCACTTGACTTCTCATAGTGACTACAATCAGCATTTAGAGAATATGACTGATGCCTACAGGCCTCCTTTGCCAATTTATCAACACAGATCTCAGACAGATATTCAGGAACAACCTCACGTAGTAGAAAGGGCAGTGCCTCTTCGAGAACATAACAGTTTACGCCATCCAATGCATTTACAGCTTCAAGTCTCTACTGATGATTATGGCAATGATAGGAGGGGCTATCCTGATGCAATGAGTCCAGTTAGTATGAAGTCTGGTTACTCAAATTTTGACTCTGTTAGTATGAATAAGTTCTCTCCTCTCTCTCAGAATGAGATGAAAGTGAAAGAGAAGCAATGGTATGAAACCTCTTTAGATTCACCAACAAAATCTGAAGCCTGTCTTCTAAAGAAAAGTTCAAGCTTGAAGCGTACATCCAGCATAGGAAATTCACAAGCCTACGAAGTGATGATTTCATCCGGGCGGCATTCAGCTATGCAGAGTCCTAATTTAATGCACCATAGTCCTCACCAAGTGCCCTACGCTCCTCACCAAGTCCAGCACAGTCCTCATCAGATCCAGCACAGCCCTCATCAAGTACCGCAGAGTCCACACAGCCCTCGTCAAGTGTCACAAACCCCGGCGATGTCTCCCAGTGGAGTCTCACTGGACTCCCCGAAAAACCTGACAGTTATAGAGCAGGGTAAATGCATACCGTACAGAGAGGAAACCAAACCTTTTGAGATGTCAGACTTCTACAAATACTCTACCAAGTTCAGACAACCTCCGAAACCGGCTACAATGAACCCAGTGTCAGGGTCCAATGTCAATCCGTACAACAAGCTGCCGATGGAACTACCACAGTATGCTCAGGACCACTGGCATGGACAAAACAACTGATTTATTAATGTAATTCTTTAATTTAACTTACTCTCAGAACACATAAATTTTGAAAAAGAACATTTAGCAGAATTTACTAGATGCAAAAATTACCTTTTAGAAAAACATCTGGAAATAATCCGTATGTATAGAAAAACAGGTACAGTACATATCAGAAGAAAATAATGATCATAATATTTTGTTTATCAATAAATTATGACATAAACAAAATGCCTATAAAATATTTGAGCCTATTTTGTTTAACTTAAGAAATGGATCATTATGAATTTTTGCCCCAATATTTTGGAAGAAAATTGTAGAGAATTTTCTTAAGTTATACCTACAGAGTTATGTTCTAACTTAGCCATAAAACTCAAGTCACATTGTATTGAAGCATACTAAGTGTGTTTGTATGTGATTAAGTGGACTTCTTTTTAAAGATACATGCTGAAATATGCTGCTATGTAACTTGACTTCTACCTAGCTCATAGAATGTACTTATTAAACCCTGTCAATTTTGTGCAAGTACAAATGTACAGTTCTGTATTAAATTATGTAGTTTAGAACTAAAATATATGCACTTGGTGTGTTTATTAGTTAATCATGATTAGGAAAAGACTAATATTTGTTGATGTTAATCAATTAATGCAATTATGGAATTTAAATTATTAATGTATGTCTAAAAAGTCTGGTAGAATGTGATAATTTTTGTAACACTTTATTATACAAGTAGCAATAGTATTTTGTCATAATATTTTTGCCAGCAAATTTTATTAGTTATTTCATAATTATAGCTCTGTCTTACATTTATAATGCTTACCCGCCGCTTAGTCTAATCTTTTACACCAAATATCTCTTGGGCCGTGATGTTTCGAAATAATTACGTTTAAAAAACTAAAAAGAAAAACGACGAATCGAAAAGTCAAAGGACGATATTAGTTTTTTAAGTTTTATGGAGGAACTATTAGTCCTACATTAATATAATTTAAATGAGAACAAATTGGAATTATTCTCAACACAATAGAAAAAAAAACATTCGAAATCGGATCACCAAGTAAATTGATATTCGCGGTCATACATAAAAAAAAAAAATCTTCTGTCTATACCATCTTCTTTCTATAAGTTTCTGTATTAAATATTACATCATCATCTTGTCCATATCCCACTTTATTTGGGGTCAGTATAACGTGGTAAAGGATTTTTCTATAAAAAAAATGTACCTAAAAGGAGTTACAGAAACATTTTAATTACAATCTTTATTGTTTTCTTGGGCTACAGTGTATTAGAAGCTCTCTTAAAGAATCTTATTTCTCTATGTTATATGGCGGAGTTGCCTTTTCTGTGTGATATTGTGATATTATGACATGTATTATGAAACTATATCATTGTAACATTTTCATATTGCTATGTACTGAAAGACTTAGATGAACTTGCCAAGCAACTTTGACCTTAACTGCCATGTGCCTAGTATCGTCCAATTACAAAATAGCATTTAGTGTAAATAAGTCTTATATTAGTTTGTTTAATTTTACACCTGGATTTGGAATTTAGGATTTTCTATTGTTTTTTTTCGAGTTAACAAAAATCCTTGCGATTCGAGTTAACCAAGTATTTTTAGTAATTAATTAGAATATAATTAAATTAAAAATGCCTTAATATTAGTTTTAACTAAAATAGTATTTTTATAAGAATTTATGTTATAATTTGTGCTATAGGCACAGATTTACTTACCTATGTATAAATTAAATGTAATAAAGATAAATAATATACCTACCATAATTTGGTTTTGATGTTAGTTAAAATGACGAATCGTCAAATAAGTAGGTACCTAATGATGTAGGTACGACCTATAAGTAAATAATTTCGGCGATTTGTTTTTTTGTAGATCGCATAAATTATTCAAATTTTTGCAATAGCTTTAATTTTATTGCATGGTTAACTATATTCGAATTCAATACAGAAACACGATTGGTACCTAAAACTTTTTTAGATAGATATTATTCGAAAATGGCTCCTAAAACATAGATTTCTAGTTTTAAACCCATTTCTAAAAATATTTGACATAATGACTTTTTAAATAATCTACGCGGTTTCTATAGGTATAGACATTACCATAACATAACTTGGTAGGTACAAGTAACACGGTAACAACGTGCAAAATGGCACGAAAGGATGGATGGCTGCATGATGGCCAAAACTCTTTTATCGAGTCGTTATTCAAAGTCAAACCCGTCCGTTGTCGACAGCTGACCATTTGCAAGCTCGTAAATCTGACTAAATACCTACCTACCTACCTTTCTAGGTTAGGTAACCTATGTACCTAGGTTTTCAGGGATTTCAGACTAGAGATTCTGGCTTAGACTAAAATAAAAACCCGTGGTAAAATAGTTTCAAAGTTTTATTTCAGATCACAGTGAGATGAAAGCATTGGTAAATAGGAAAGGTGAAATTGACAATCCAGAAGACCAAACATCTGTATTAGATAACAAACTAAAAATACAAACAAAACTTAATCCTTTCAAGACTATCGTTTGAAAGAAACGAAAGAGACAAAACATAAATAAGTAAACAAAGAAAAAGAGATGGGCACAAGTTGAGATAGGTCTTCACATTTGATGGCGCTGGTTGCTTTGCAGTTTCTTAAGCAGTTCGTGCAGAGAGCGTTTGCCTGGATTGAAGCCGCCACTGCCACCTAGATAGTAATCGTCACCTCCTGAAACATAGGGAGTTGAAAAAGTCCCAGTTACGAAGTGCGTTTTTTACTTACAAAAGCTTTTATTTAGCTTCGGTTACTATCTACCACCTACCCCTACAAGAACCAAATTATTTCATCTTGAAGGATTTTCATGTTCAGGTATAAATGATTTGAGTTAAATCTTTGCAAATCTGTAAACAGCTGTTTTTAAATAGGTTTTTTAACTACGTGGGTGTACACCCTTACCCCTTATTTTAATTTATGATATTCACCTCCTCTGATAAGTACCTAGGTAGGTAGGTACATGTCTTAGTTTTTAAAAGATACCTACGTTGAAATATCTCCGCTACCATAACTACAGTTTGTCCCACCATCTCGCAAAGGGTTATGATTTTCAAAATGCTACATTTCCCCACGTGATCTACTCACCAGAGCCGCCAAGTTGTCCGTTGATACAGCCCTCGTCCCACATGTTGACGCATCGTTTTCCAGGGTTGAAGCCTCCTCCGTTCAGGAAATAGTCATCATTGCCTAGCAAAAATACCGCATTGGCAACTTACAACTACTTACAAATATAAATACTTATAAGTAGCTAAGTAGAAATAAATAGGTTCACAAATGTCATCCCATCAGTAAACATAGGTACCTACTCTCAGATCTTTAGGCGTCAGAAGTACCTATGTCCACACGTGCCTACATTTTGCCATAGAAGGTACCTAGTTAGCATTCTATACGTGTCATATTGCAAGACCATCGCAGCTTATAAGAATACTGTTTTCCCATAGTATTTTCTTTCACCGTTTTGAGCACGTTAAGGCGTGTAAACCTTTGTACACATTTATACAACTAAAGACTGAATTTGACTTTAAATGTTCCTAAATCAAAATTCGAGCTTCCTCTCATTTGGGCAACGGCCGAAAGAAGCAGCCTACATTGGTTCCATTATCAGCTGTAAGGAGACGACCTACAATTTAGCAAGATTTTTCCGACCTCAAAGAGGTTGAACCTTTGAGAAAAACCTTACGCTTAGGTATTGGTACTGAAATTTTGACCTTGGTTTTGGTTGTTACCTGAAACTAATATGTGCGAGTATGAACTTATATTAAACAATCTGGTTGTTTTCTCATGCAAATTTCGTTCAACAACAAAACGGGGTGCCTAAAACCAGGTTTAGTTTTAAGCCCTAACCCACATCTGGGAAATTCGTGCCCATTTCTGAACGAAATTATAAATATTTGTTTAGGCCTTCGCAAATGGACGTTTCAGAAATTGAGTGTTTAGCTTTATTCAGTTGAGTCACGTTGGGGTAAACAAAGCTTTTTTATAAGGATAGATAGAAGTACTTATTCATGAGCTTTTTGCGGAGCTTCGAACTTTTTTTTAGTATCTTGGCTTTGGTTGACACCATTCTATAGGATTTTATGAAAGTTTTAAAAATTAGGTAGCGACGACGGACTTGCAACCTGTCACGTGTGAAGTGCTAACTACTGCAAAATGTGGGCAGGTGCCAATGTAATATTTGGACGTGCCTCTGAGGCACGTCCAAACATTGTGTTTGCCACATGCCCACATTTTGCAGTAGTCAGCATTCCATACGTGACAGGTTGCAAGCCCATCGCCGCTTATAAGAATACTAACTGGTTTCCTCACGATGTTTTCCTTCACCGTTTTGAGCACGTGTTTTTAAAAGATCCCGTGTAAAAATCTAAAACTTGGCTTACCAGATCCTCCGAGCTGTCCGTTGACACAACCTTCGTCCCACATGTTGACACATCGTTTTCCAGGGTTAAAGCCGCCTCCATTCAGGTAATAGTCGTCACCACCTATTTACAACAACAAAAATTAAAAGGCATATAAAAGTTAGCATAGAAAAATTTAAGTGTTGATTTTTTAACATGCCAAATAATCTCCTTAATGCCATCTACGAGCACTTACCATGCATAATATGAAATAAATATGAAGCACTAGCAAACCCGCGACAGACATTGTCCTGTCTAAATTTAGATAATCGCATAGAGTAACAGACGTTGCTATGACGACTGATGTTAACACGTATGTCAGATTTTTTGCACACCAGCGCCATCTATACTAAAATCATTCCTTTTGCGTTTTATTATCATTTTGGGGATGTTTTTCATATATTTAAAGTATTTATTCGGGCATTATATCTACATCTACAGTAAATTTCAACCCAATCCGTTTTGTCGTTTAGGCCTGATTGAGGAACAAACATACATACAAACTCACAAACTTTCACATCACTACATAGTATAAAGCAAAGTCGCTTCCAGCTTCCCGCGTCTGTATGTATGCTTATATCTTTAAAACTACATAACGGATTTTGATGCGGTTTTTTTAATAGATAGAGTGATTCAGGAGGAAGGTTTATATGTATAATAACATGCTTAATATAAGTATTAGAGAATCACTGACAATTTTAAGATTTCTAATATGAAGTCGTAAAACTATCTGTCCCCCAGCGAAGCGGGCACGGGTCAGCTAGTTTATAATATTATGAAGTACATATAAAAGAAAATTTTACCGAACCGAAAACCAAAATGATATTCAACAAATTATGGTAGGTATTATAAATTATTTTATAATTGTTGGGGCAGGGTCTTACCAGAACCACCGAGTTGTCCGTTGATACAGCCTTCATCCCACATGTTCACGCATCTTTGAGCAACTTAAAAAATATAATAAGTGTTAAAAATATCTTCAGTCTGCGTTCATAGTATTAAGGCGCTCCCAGTCGACGGTTGTTTTTGTTCGAAACGAAAAAAGAAATACTTGTGAACAAGCCACATCTCCTATTTTATAATGTATAGTATATGTGAATAAAGATGTACCCATTTTTAATCACTTCGATAAATAATCCTACCGACCGCTGTAATGACGACAAACACACGTCGGCGCGTAATCTGCCTTTGCTTTTCGAATAAATTAATGATATAAATTATGTATAATTACTTATCAAAAATCTATTCTAATAGAAATCTAGATCTACATATTACCTATCTTTAACAATAAATCACAAGTTGATTTTAATAGTAGGTATATAAAATATTTCGATCATAAATTCTAAAACGTATCATTTTGAAATAATATCTTTATCTTGAAAAGTTTCTGCTATTATGTTTTCAGCTTAATAGAAATCTAGGTAGGAACCTGACGTAATATACTTATACAAATAGGAGATGTGGCTTGTTCAGAAGTATTTCTTTTTTCGTTTCGAAAAAGAGCAATCAGCGACTGGGAGCCTCTTAAGGCGCTCCCAGTCGACGATTGTTTTTGTTCGAAACGAAAAAAGAAATACTTGTGAACAAGCCACATCTCCTATTTTATAATGTATAGTCTATGTGAATAAAGATGTACCCATCTTTAATCACTTCGATAAATAATCCTACCGACCGCTGCAATGATGACAAACACACGTCCGCGCGTGGTCCGCCTTAGCTTTTCGAATAAATTAATGATATAAATTATGTATAATTACTTATCAAAAATCTATTCTAATAGAAATCTAGATCTACATATTACCTATCTTTAACAATAAATCACAAGTTGATTTTAATAGTAGGTATATAAAATATTTCGATCATAAATTCTAAAACGTATCATTTTGAAATAATATCTTTATCGTGAAAAATTTCTGCTATTATGTTTTCAGCTTAATAGAAATCTAGGTAGGAACCTGAAGTAATATATTTATAAAAATAAGAGATGTGGCTTGTTCAGAAGTATTTCTTTTTTCGTTTCGAAAATGAGCAATCAGCGACTGGGAGCCTCTTAAAGGTAGACTGAAGGATGTACTAGACTGAATAGCGGCTATTCAATAGCCAGTAATCTAGGCCGTGTCTACGCTGCATCTACGCAAAGTCTACGCGACGTCTACGCGGCGTCTACGCAACCTCTATGAACAGTTTAATTTCAAAGTTATCGCATTTGCGAAAAATAATAAAAACCGGCCAAGTGCGAGTCGAACTCGCGCACGAAGGGTTCCGTACCATTATCTATAAAAACGAAAAAAAAAACATGTTTGTTGTATGGGAGCCCCCCTTAAATATTTATTTTATTCTGTTTTTATATTTGTATGTATGTATTCTGTTTTTATATTTTATATGTATTTGTTGTTAGAGCAGCAACAGAAATACATAATCTGTGAAAATTTCAACTGTCTAGCTATCACGGTTCATGAGATACAGCCCTGTGACAGACAGACGGACGGACGGACAGACGGACGGACAGACAGACAGACAGACAGACGGACGGACAGCGAAGTCTTAGTAATAGGGTTCCGTTTTTACTCTTTGGGTACGGAACCCTAAAAAAACGCAACAACGATCATAAATTCATTTTCGGGTAAAAGTTATATATATAGGTAGGTATCTAGATTAGTTATTTAACTACGTAGTAGCCTGTAACCCTCGTATTCAAGAACGACACTATGAGAACACGCACCCACAGTGGACGAAATCTTTTTTCATAAACATCACTTTATGTGTTGTGCGACACTGCATAGTGTGACTAGAGGCACACTGTCGTGTGCCTATAACCAAAGTTGGGCTTGGTTATAGGCGCCATAGTGTCGCACAACACATAAAGTGATGTTTATGAAAAAAGATTTCGTCCACTGTGGGTGCGTGTTCTCATAGTGTCGTTCTTGAATACGAGGGTAAGTCAGCTAAATCGGGGGTCTGAAGCTGAACTGCCAGACTGTTTATTATTGTAAGCAAGATATGCAAAACAGATGTCGTAAATTCGAATGTTTTCTGAAATTCAATTTTTACTCACAATGTTTAGGGTGCGCCAAAGTTTTGCCATAAACCAGTGAAATTATACTCAAGAGCACGATAAATGCCTTCATTTCGAAAATTACCAACAACTTTTCTATTTGTAAGAATAATGAAATGAATACATTTTTGGTGATTGTCGATGCTTTTATAGGACTCCCGGGCACTCGAGAATTTAATTTGGGATTGTCATTGAATTCAATTCCCACTCGAGATAACTCGATTAATGAGATGGGTGAGATAAATTGGATGGAATTAAATTAAGTTATTTATATAATACAAGTAGCTACCTCATTTATATTTCTGGCCAGTGACGATGGAAAGAGGAAGGCAGAAAGAAAAAAAGAAAGAAAGAATATTATCAGAATGTTAAGGATATATTCAGTGTCGGATTAAGACGAGTAATTTTTCATGATGCAGAATCATTTTTTCTCAATAACCGCAAAACATAAAGATTTTTTATGACAAAAATAACTTAAGAATTGATCTATATATATATAAAAATCAATTGCTGTTCGTTAGTTAACTCGAGAACGGCTGAACGGATTTATCTTATCTTGGTCTTGAAATGTTCGTGGAGGTCTAGGGAAGGTTTAAATGGTGAGAAAAATTCTAATAATTGCCGGGAAAACCCTAAAAACAGCCCTTTTATTTTTCCAATACACTTTTTTTTTAACTAAACCGTAGAGTCAATTTGAGCTTTATTGCTATTGTATAAAGTTCACTGTTGTCTAAGCAATGTAGGTACGGGAATGGGAACGGGAACGGGAACGGAACTTCAAACAACATTTGTCAATTGCGATACGAAGTTCGCCGGGTCAACGGTTCGGTAGTTCTAGATAAATTATAGACCGAAACACGATTGTTGAAACTTTTCTCGATAGATTTATTTACCAAAGTTGGCGCTTCCAAAACATAATTTAATTTTTACTCAAAACTATCAATAGCTCTTTATAATTCGTTAGATAATCATACTAGCTGTATAAATAAAAGACAGTTTCTTTTTAAATTTGATGGTTTTCAAGATAATGCGGTTTTATTGTTTTTTCGTGTTATACTACCCAGCCGGACCCTGAGGGATGACTGAGAGTGTTATAAACGTAAGAGTAGACAAATATAATCAGAAAGCTTCGAACTGCTAAGCTATCGGGAGTTACACGTGTTATTGTGAGTCAACCATAAAAGATAGACATATGCTGTCGTGGAATATTTTTTATATAATTTTAAGGAGAACATTTCCGTCATACATGAATTCTGTGTAGCTTTAACCATTAAGGTTGCACACGCGACGGAAGCTTAAAAAATGGAGTAACTTCTCCCGTTTTCCCAACATTTTCCTTCACTGCTCTGCTCCTATTGATTGCAGCGTGATAAAAAGTATACTATAACCAGCTCAGGAGTATGAAAAATAATTGTACCAAGTTTCGTTAAAATCCGTCGAGTAGTTTTTGTTTCTATAACGGTTATACAGACAGACAGACAGACAGACAAAAATTTTACTGATTGCATTTTTGGCATCAGTATCGATCCCTAATCACCCCCTGATAGTTATTTTGGAAATATATTTCATGTACAGAATTGACCTCTCTACAGATTTATTATAAGTATAGATTAGTATCAAACAACAAGCATGATCTAGCATAAAATAATAATTAGAAGAAAAATAAAAGTAAAGTTAATAAAAATCTAAGGTAGGTATTTTGTTATTTCATCATGCAGTTCATGCAAGACTATATAAATATATAGATAAGAGAAGCGCAAGTCATCTAGGTATAAATTATGTGATCTGATAAGATAATATGGGCCAGTTGAGCTACTTATGGATTACTAGTTTCCGCCCGCGGCTTTTCTAGCCTGGTTTAAAAGTATATGCTATTCCAGGATATAAGTTATGTTTAAGTAGGTAATGCAAGTTTTATCTAAATCCCTTTGGTAGTATGATTCATACATTCTTACAAACAAAAAATATTTGTTAGGTACCTACTAATAAAATACATTATGACAAAACGGTAAGTATCGTTTTTTTACAAGCTCTTATTTAACTTGCAGTTTATGTACATATTTATGTATGTATGATTGATAAGGTGGAATCTTGCAACTTAATTTTAAGCAGTTATCCCCAATCGATTGAGCTGAAATTTTGCATACATAATATGGTGACAGCGAGCTGATCTGATGATGGAGTCGGAGCTGTTCAACGGAACTCTTCACTAAATAGTCGAATTGATTATACAAATGTTATCATTAGTTTTGCATGTCCAGTATTTTACCCCAGTATACGGTTATGTAAGACCTCCCCTAAATTCTAAGAAAAATGTGACGTAGACGTGCTTCCCCGAGCGCGTCTGAGCGCTAACTGACGTGCCGACTTGAGGTGAATGTGAGTTTTGTATGGAAAAAATGTATGGAGAAATTTTATTGCATTTTATATTGTTCATAAATGAAAAAGTAAATTATTTGAAAACAAGATAATGCCACGCGATATAGAGGAATATAAAATCTACAATTTCGTATTATTTTCAAATAAAAATATGCTGTGGATTTAAAGATATTGGTACCTAACCAGACCCCATTTTTCGACATTTTCAGCGGTTCTTGCGACGGTAAAAACGTATTTTTTTGAAAATGTTGTATAGAATTAGCCAGTTTTTATTATTTACTATTAAATATGAATATATTATCAGTAATTTTGTATCATTATATCCTCACAATTGTGATTCCTGGTTTTTAAATCGGTACCTGAAATACATTGATTTTCGTGAATACGTTCTGTAGGGATGTCTAACAATGATTTTTAGGGTTATACAACCAGCCAGAACCATAACAGTATGAACAGAGCATGGCATATTCGGTACTAAGCTGACGACCCTCGGAGACCTGAACCAACACTTCGACCTGATCATTGCTGAGTGGATGTTTTGTGAACTTTATTCAGTGTATGTATTTGAAATAAAAATTATGCTTTTGTTTCTTACGAACTCGAAATATAATATTTATTTTGTTTCAGTCTTTCAGCCGTCTTTGACGTGCCTTTCATCTGGTTCTCCACCATAGAATCGCACTCGTTGATTCTGAATTTGGTGGACGAGAATCTGAACCCAGCTTGAATTTATCAATTACTAACGCTTTAATGCTCCGACATCTTTGCGGGTTCTCTTCTGAGACGGTAGCTTTGCTTTGACAAGCTATTCAAAATCATACCGGGAGCACTGCTCTTTTCAGTACAGAGCTCACTCTGATAAAAAGAAAATATAGGACTCTTATTTTCTCGCTTGGTTTAAACTATTCAAGTTATAAAAGTCAGCTCGATTGAACTGACTACTCCTGAAACCTTTAAAAGATTTGATGATTTATACTCATCATTGCGATTATTGTGGAATTCTTAACAAAGTAGCCTACCTATGTATATTATTTATGGTTTTCAGCTCACCCCAACTGCATCCTGTTCATCACCCACGGAGGTCTCCTCTCTACCACAGAAGCTGTGGCTCTCTACCACGAATACTGGGACGCCAATCATTGGGATTCCAGTCTACGCTGATCAGTTCGCCAACGTAAATCTCGCCGTCAGCAAGGGATTCGCAAAGACAGTGGCACTTTCTTACACAATGGCAAACGAACTGAAGGAAGCAATTCAAGAAATTCTGAGTGATCCTAAGTATGAAGTTAAACTAGTTATAGCAAGGAAGGTTAAGGCAATCACGGAAGGTAACGGGCATTAGCTCGTTACGTATCGCAGCGATAGTAGAAGACGAGAAAAGTTGAACGAGGCAGGACAAATGTTTACATGATCTGTGGCCTAAGCACGATTCATTATCGTATGGTTCTGTTTCGACTCCTGTTTTCTGTTCGCGCTCAGGCCACTGAAAATATGTATTCTGGATCTAGGTTTTGTAGTACCACGGTGCACGGTGGTCATATCACCCTACAACATAGGTAATCCTAGTGTCACATGGCAACTTGTATGTATGTGACTGTAGCTAGGGAACTTCCCACAGAACGTTTCTCATGATGTAAATGTATTTCTTGCAGGTATACCCAAAACGTCAAGCTGTTTTCATTCATCTACCATGACCGTCCCGTAAAACCTGGTGCAGAGATAGTACACTGGGCAGAACACGTTATCAAAACGGGTGGCGCGCCGCATCTCCGCTTCCCGCACTTCACGTGCCCTGGTACCAGAAGATCTTCCTGGATATTATCGTTCTATTTACCGTTACTTTATACGTCCTCATAAAACTGTTCAAATTTGTGAAGCCTTTAGTTTTTAGAAAAAAAGCAATGTATAATAAAAAGAAGAACTGATTACAAATAAATAGAGGTATTGTTTTAAATTGTTTTTTTATATGGTTTAAGAACTATGGCCAGTTGTTGATGATAACGAAGTCTAAAAGGAAGTAAATAAATATAATTGAAAAAAATAAAAAAAAAAAAAAAAATAAGGTGTCATATCATGAAAGAGCTTTGTAGGACATTTCAAAATATTTTGTCTGTTTGAAACCCTCGAGGATTGTTTTTCGGATATAACTTAATTCATTGCAATCGAATCGGCCATTACAAAGTGAATCACTACATAGTATAAAGCAAAGTCGCTTTCCGCTTCCTGTATGTATGTACATTTGCTTATATCTTTAAAACTACACAACGGATTTTGATGCGGTTTTTTTTAATAGATAGAGTGATGCAGGATGAAGGTTTATATGTATTAAACCCGTGCGAAGCCGGGGCGGGTCGCTAGTAAGTAATAAACATACAAACATCCCATATTTTACATTTATAATAATTACAATCACAGCTTTAGATAAAGACGGTGTCACGTTTTATCTATCTAAAAAAAATATTTGGATTTATTGTTATTTCATCATGACTGTGCGTCGGTAATTGATTTTACTATTTATTAAAAAATAAAAAATAAAAACAGAGTAAAATAATAATAGTTTACAGTTATATAGTTAACAGTTATTCTGCACATGGCTTTGCAAGCGAGGTACTCGTATAAAAAAGTTGCCTATATTTTATTCTAGATGATGGATGAAAAAAATGATAGGCTCCAAGCCGTGTTTGTTTCCTGATTCTTCTAAGCTTGGTCGCGAGGAACAGGCGTAGCTTCACCTAGCTCCTAAGACGTTTCAAAGTGATCCTGTTGATTTTATTGAAATTAGGTTACCGTCTCATCGGATTCGGTTCTGACGTTAGGGCTTGTAGGTACGATGCATGTAGGTATAGTGAGTAGCGAGTGCTGGGTCCAGGGATTCCGTCAATGGAGAGACGCGGCCCAATCAGAATGCATTTTTTACCGCTCCCCCTGACCCGCACACCTCTACTGATAGAATTGTTTGTTTGAAGAAATAAAGCCAATACGCCATATTGGGCTTTGTGATCGATACATGAAGCGAATGAAGTCGCGTACAGGTGCAGTTAGTTGGCAGATAAAAAGCGCCGATTCATGATTAGATCGATATTTTTATGTACTGAGTCAAAAATATCCTGCATAAAATAGGAATTAAAGTATTGATGATATCGTTATTAAATTTAGTAGTGAGTAAGATTTCTTACTCGGTATTGTGTGGTCAAAATAGTTTATTGTTTTCTAGAAAAATGGCGAATATTGTCTGGGTTTTGCTGAGTTTACTATCTGTGTCATATGTCAGCGACGCGTACAAGATCCTGGTGGTCTTCCCTATTCCTTCAAGGAGTCATGGCATATTGGGAGATGGAATGGTCAGGCATCTGCTAAATGCTGGACATGAGGTCAGTTTCAACAGTCTTTTTAACGTTAGGTCTACTATGTTTGTTTCATCTGAGCTACCATTTTCTCTACATATCATAATCCTCTTTTTCAGGTGACATATGTCACACCCTTTCTAAAAACTGATCCGCATCCAAAGTTGACGCAAATTGATGTCAGCGAAAACTTGAAATTATTTCCAGGTAATTTTTTAAACTTCAATTTACAAGAGACTACCTTATAACTGGATTGGACCTTGGTGACCTAGAAATCGGCAGAGATTTAACTGACATTGATAATTTTAGGGTTTAATCAGTTACCTATCTGAAACCCGACTTGGGCTACGCACTTTTAGGCATAGTTGTATGATACAACAAAAAATTGCTATAGCTAAAACATTAACATAAAATTAAAATACAATAAACAGGATCACGACTGTAATCCCCAAGTACGGTAGACATCCTCTCAGATCTCCAGACGCTTAGATCCTTTAAAGATGTCTAGTGGGGTTAGTCAGAGGCACGTCCAAACATTATATTTGGTACATGCCCACATTTTGCAGTAGTTAGCATTCCATACGTGACAGGTTGCAAGCCTATCGCCGCTTATAAGCATACTAACTGGTTTCCTCACGATGTTTTCCTTCACCGTTTTGAGCACGTGTTTTTGATACTCATATAAATTTTTCGAACAGAAAAATCCATTGATGCACGCCGTGATTTGAACCCACGACCTTCAGATTGAAAGTCGAAGTACCTCACACTCGGCCAACGCGGCTTATTTACATTAACATAGTTCTTATTGATTGCAGAGGTTATTGTCAATATGAAAGATATAATCGACGGTTTGAATATGGACATAACATTCATGTATTTTACTATGCATAATTTTGCCAGTGAAACTCTTGCGAATGAGAATGTTAAAAAAATCTTCGGTGACCCGAACCTACACTTTGACTTGATCATCGCTGAGTGGATGTTCAGTGAACTTTATTCAGTGTAAGTATGTATTCTTAATAAAAAACATGCTTGTATTCTTACGAACTTTGAATATAACATTTATTTTATTACAGCCTTTCGGCCGTCTTTGACGCGCCTTTCGTCTGGTTCTCCACCCTGGAACCGCACACCATGATGCTGTCCTTGGTAGACGAGAATCTGAGCCCAGCTTACGAAGGATTTTCCGTCCAAAACTTTCCTCCATTCACCTTCTGGCAGAGGATCCAGGAGATCCTGTTCATAACTAAAATAACGTTATTTCGGGAGATGTCAGTACCTATTGAATGTTTTAATAAGGGAATCAAGACGTTAATAAGATTTTTCCTACTAACGCCGTTTGCCTACGCATATTGACTAGATTTTGCTGCAATGTTGCCATTTATTCGTAATGTAACTTACCAATTGGAAACTTAATAATGTAAGCCCTTTCTGCTCATATATAGTTATGTATGCATAATTATTTCAAGTTCACTGCACGTAATCTGTAATCGTATTAAGTAATTGTTGTTAAGGCGCTCCCTGTCGACGATTGTTTTTGTTCGAAACGAAAAAATAAATACATCTGAACAAGCCACATCTCCTATTTTATAATGTATAGTATATGTAAATAAAGATGTACCCATCTTTAATCACTTCGATAAATAATCCTACCGACCGCTGCAATGACGACAAACACACGTCGGCGCGCGGATCACGCGCCGACGTGTGTTTGTCGAATATTTTTTTTTAAACTTTGCTTTTAGAATAAATTAATGATATAAATTATGTATCAAAAATCTATTCTAATAAAAATCTAGATCTACATATTACCTATCTTTAACAATAAATCACAAGTTGATTTTAATAGTAGGTATCAAAATATTTCGATCATAAATTCTAAAACGTATCATTTTGAAATAATATCTTTATCGTGAAAAGTTTCTGCTATTATGTTTTCAGCTTAATAGAAATCTAGGTAGGAACCTGAAGTAATATACTTATAAAAATAGGAGATGTGGCTTGTTCAGAAGTATTTCTTTTTTCGTTTCGAAAAAGAGCAATCGTCGACATACAGCCCTTTAATGTGTTGCTTCAATGCATTCTTATCAGCAGGTACCTACACATTACACTTCAGAAGTACCTAAGTACGCTACACAGACGCTTTTATGCAGCTCTTCGTTCGAGTTTAGATACGCGAAAAACGCCTTATAGACAAGTTATCTAGAAGAATCGTCATATGAATAAATATTCTAGATATAAATCACTTTCTGCAATTTCAGTATCATCTCCTTTCTTCAAGTTCGTTTTTACAATAATAACATTGTCTCGTTCGTTGAGCAACGTGGCAGAGTTCCACCTTCCTTCTCGGAGTTGAAGTACAACACATCATTGATTCTGGGAAACTCTCATGTGTCTATGGGACAGGCCACGCGGTTACCTCAGATTTACAAACCCGTGGGCGGGTACCATATAGATGAAGATATCAAGCCCTTGCCCGAGGTACTGAAACAATTGTTTGTATGTATGTATATGTGTGAACGAATATATGTTTGAGCATAACTGTCGAAACGTTGATGGGATCATAAAGTTAGAAAGGCGAATAGGTTGTACCTTTTTTCCTAGTTGGTACTCGTAAATTGGTCAATCTATCTCCCGATAAGAGCAGTGTGAAGGTGAGTCGGGCGCGAACTTATCGGGGTTCAAAAAGAGATCGCAAGATCTCAGTACCGAGCGAACCACTAGTTAGAATAGAGACTGAAAATAAGCACTGATGCGAGACAGTACTGACGAACAAAGCAAACAGCTAACCTAGACTAACTCTGGTAGTGTCGTGACAGCGTCTGATAATAATAGTTTGCGTACTGAGTTCTGTACGCAAACTATTATTATCATACTAATTTAAATTGTCATTGCTTTTAGGATTTGCAGAAATTTCTGGATGACGCCAAAGAAGGTGTGATCTACTTCAGCATGGGTTCCATTCTGAATAGTAAAGACCTGCCGGAAGAAATTAAGACAGGCTTGGTAAAAATGTTCGGAACCTTAAAGCAGAAAGTTCTGTGGAAGTTCGAAGAGGTGTTGCCTGATACACCGAAAAACGTCAAAATTCTGCAGTGGGCTCCACAAATGTCAATACTCTGTGAGTATCTGAGTACCTAATCATTAGAGGTTTTTGGCTCAAAGACTGTGGGAAGGCCAAGAATAACAGCATTTGTTATTTTGGGCGCGTGGCTTGAATTCAGGTCTTGGGAGAACCACCATCCGAATAATCAGTGCTTCTAACGTTATAATGCCACAACCTCGTCTCTCTCTGCATGTTGTACTCTGATACAAGAGCTTTACTTTGATAGCTTGTTATTTAAAATCTTACAGGTGAGCCCACACACGCGATAGAACCCTGGATTCCTCAAAGAACTCGCATATTGAGATCATTTCTCTAATTGTCAAACAAGTTTTTAAATGGGCTACAGAAATTTTCACGCTCAGTTTCGAATACAGTACAAAGAAATTTATGGGATTGCGATTTTTTAAATATTGTTGAGTAACTTAGTTTACTAGGTATGTATATTGCTTATGATCTTCAGCTCACCCTAACTGCATCCTGTTCATCACCCACGGAGGCCTCCTCTCTACTACTGAAGCTATCCATACTGGGACACCGATCATCGGGATCCCGGTCTTTGCTGATCAATTCCTCAACGTAAATCGCGCCGTCAGCAAGGGTTTTGCAAAGACAGTGCCACTTTCTTACACCATGGCCGATGGGCTGAAGGAAGCAATTCAAGAAATTCTGAGTGATCCTAAGTAAGAAGTTGAACTGCAAATATTGAAAATACTGCAAATAGTGTTGTAGTGCTATGATACTTTTCGTTTCTGACCCCCAACCCACAGTACAAAACCCATATGGGGTCACATGACTACTCGTACCTATGTAAATGACTGTTTGGTGATTATTTATTTGTTTATTTTTATGATGAAGATTAGCTAGGAAACTTCTCCCACTTAAAATTCCTCATGATAGAAACTCAAGATGTTAATGTATTTTCGCAGGTATACCCAAAACGTCAAGCTGTTTTCATTCATCTACCATGACCGCCCTGTGAAACCCGGTGCAGAGGTAGTCCACTGGGCAGAACACGTCATCGAAACGGGTGGCGCGCCGCATCTCCGCTCCCCTGCACTTCACGTGCCCTGGTACCAGAAGATCTTCCTGGATATTATCGTTTTATTTACCGTTACTTTATACGTCCTCATAAAACTGTTCAAATTTGTGAAGCCTTTAGTTTTTAGAAAAAAAACAACAGATTGTAAAAAGAAGAACTGATTACGTTCTAATAGTTTTAGTAACAGGTATAAGATCCATGGCAATTTTTCAGACATGTAGATCCAAAACATATAATACAAGATATATCAATTGGAAAAATAATAATTAAGTATGGTGTCATAATGATTATTATGAAAGAGCTTTATAATTGTACATACATTTCAAAATGATTTTTATATTTGTTCTGTCTTTATGTACTATCATAGTTTTATTGTTAACTAGCGACCCGCCCCGGCTTCGCACGGGTGCAAAGCTGATACCAAAATATATTACAGAATGTCTTTGTACACACGTTAACAGCATTTAAAATTAAAAAAAAAGTTGCGCTGATTTGAAATCTTAAAATTATCAGTCGTTCTCTAATATATTAAGCATATTATTATACATATAAACCTTCCTCCTGAATCACTCTATCTATTAAAAAAAACCGCATCAAAATCCGTTGTGTAGTTTTAAAGATATAAGCAAACATACATACAGACATACATACAGACGCGGGAAGCGGAAAGCGACTGCTTTATAGTGATTTAGAAGATAATAAGTATTTAATAGTGACCAATATAACATGGCCTCCCATTTGTTATAGTTTCAATAATTTCGTAGTTCAATTGTTACGTTTGGCGAGCTAAAACTTGGGGATTACAGTCGTGATTCAATTTTTTTTTCAACCCTTTAAGTAATAATTTAATAGGGGCCTGAAAATGCAGCGAAATGGTTACAGTAAAGGATGGTACGGCAGTGTTTGCTTCGCGCTCGACTTGGCGGGGGCACTGCCGTGCCCCCAAATTAATAACAAAATAAGTTTTCTGTTGAAAAATAGTTTTTCAAGACACGATTTTGTAAAATCCTCCTTCGAGCTAGAAATCTGAACAGCGCCGCTATAACCTGTCACCTGTGCCGCTATAACGGCTATAATATTACATTGTCATTGGGACTTGACAGGTATGAAATTCGACTATTTACTAAGGAGTTCCGTTGTAAGTGTCTGTTGAACAGTTCCTGACTCCACCATCAGATCAGCTCGCTGCAACATATTATAGTACTAGCTGCTCGCCCCGGCTTCGCACGGGTGGTACCTAGATAAAAAGTAGCCTATGTGTTATTCTGATGTATAAGCTATATTATTGTAAAGTTTCAATACACACACACATACACACACCCACTCACTCACAACTAAAGGCAAAATTTCGAATACCAACAAATGGTCAAAAAACCTTTTTGTAAATTTTGACGAACAACTTACAAACAAACAAACATATGAACAGTGTAAGTTAGGTAGAAATAGTCAACACCGGTTAAGTATCTTCGTAAACATGTTGCTATCTGTGTATAGCTCTCATTTACTTATCTATTTATATTTATATACCTATTTTTTTATGATTACAGCACTTGTGTGTTTGAACCAGATGGTGAGTGTCGCGAAAGTTTTAATAATCAATAATTAAGTAAATAAAATACAAGTAATTAAAAAGTAAGGCATTTATATATGGAAAATTAATTAAGAATTAATACAAAAATTTAGAGAATTTTGAATTGGTAGGCAGAGTGCAATTAAAAGGTATATTTTTAGCTAATTATTGCCAAGCTATAAAGTATATAATAACATAAATGAATTTAAACATGTTATCCATTGATGTAAAAACATAACAAAAATACTTTTCTAAATTTACCTATCATTCAAAAATGTATCCGAAATAAAAAAAAGCGGCCAAGTGCGAGTCGGACCCGCGCACGAAAGGTTTCGTACAATAAACGGCAAAAAAAATCACGTTGCTTGTATGGGAGCCCTACTTAAATATTTATTTTATTCTGTTTTTAGTATTTGTTGTTATAGCGACAACAGAAATACATCATCTGTGAAAATTTCCACTGTCTAGCTATCACGGTTACTTGTGAACCGTGATAGCTAGAATGTCAGTCGTCTGTCTGTCACAGGGTTGTATCTCAGTACAGCCCTACGACAGACAGACGGAGAAGGACAAGGTTTAATAAAGGGGAAAAATATTTCCTGAAACTACTTTTTAGGGTTCCGTACCCAACGGGTAAAAACAGAACCCTATTACTAAGATTTTGCTGTCCGTCTATCCGTCTGTCTGTTACAGGGCTGTATCTCATGAACCGTGATAGCTAGACAGTTGAAATTTTCACAGATGATGTATTTCTGTTGTTAAAAACAGAATAAAATAAATATTTAAGTAGGGCTTACATACAACAAACGTGATTTTTTACCGTATTTTTTATAGATTATGGTACGGAACCCTTCGTGCGCGAGTCCGACTTGCACTTGGCCGGTTTTATCAAGCATAATAATTATGAAGGCGCGTTTCATAAAAATAATAAAAATAAATAGGCGACTGTAATCCACAAGTACGGTAGACATCATCCTCTCAGATCTCCAGGCGCTTAGATCCTTGAAGATGTCTAGAGGGGGTAGTCAGAGGCATGTCCACACATTACATTTGGCACATGCCCACTTTTGCAGTAGTTAGCATTCATGCACGCCAGATTGAAAGTCGAGATACCTCCCACTCGGCCAACACGGCAATACGTGGACGTATATTGCGTAAACTTATGCAATAACAAAGAAGGAGCGTGCGTGGTCCGTACATAGCCTTGATTTTTCGTTTATGAACTAGTGGAATACCGCGCGACTTCATTCGCTTGATTTTTGATAAAATTTGATGTCTCATTTAAAATAAATCCTGCTGGGATTGCTATTTACGATAAAAAGTACACCTAATGCTTTACCGTTGGCCGAGTGGGATGTACCTCGATATTCAATCTGAAGGTCGTCAATTCGAATCCCGGCAATAGATTTTTGATGCATCAATGGATTTTTCTGTTCGAAAATTTATATGCGAAAAAAACGTGCTTACAACGGTGAAGGAAAACATCGTGAGGAAACCAGTTAGTGTTTATAAGCGGCGATGGGCTTCCAACCTATCACGTATCAAATACTAACTACTGCAAAATGTGGGCATGTGTTAACAATAATATTGTGAGGACGTGCCTCTGACTACCCCCACTAGACATCTTCAAAGGATCTCAAGATCTGAGAAGATGTCCACCGTACTTGGGGATTACAGTCGTGATCATATTTTTTTTTATTTCGTCTCTCTAATATGTAGGTATAGGCAATGACGTATTATATATAGACACGTTATCAACCAACATCTCGGCGCTTAAAAACGGCGAAAATACTAGATAACTACTTATACGCGTAAAGAAAGGGAAAGAAAATATGACACCGTACGGCGGGATGCCTGTTGCTAGAGGGAGATAAATAAAATCTTCAGTTACGCCACAGGATAAGTAATAGTCAAATTACCTACATTAAAAACAAACATAGCGTCGCGCGACAGGTTGGTGCGTGACTGAGCGCAATGTGGCCAATTGGCTTCATTTCATGTTGCCATTTTAGAGTGCGGACAACGTATCT
This sequence comes from Hydriomena furcata, assembly GCA_912999785.1. Lineage (NCBI taxonomy): Eukaryota > Metazoa > Arthropoda > Insecta > Lepidoptera > Geometridae > Hydriomena > Hydriomena furcata. Next base: position 4,378,496 of record OU538820.1, on the reverse strand, counting down.
ATAGTTTTAATACATCATTGGGTATAGGTACTTACCAAATTTCATCCAAATTGATTCGTTTACGTGATTAGGTACGAGTAACAAACATACAAACCTCCAATCTTTCGTAGATACTCGTATTTACCTATAATAATAATATTATTGTGATGAAAATAACATTATTTTACGCTTATCATATCTATAGGTATATTTTTATACAATATCTAATGTATGATGAAAGAATGAAAATACTAAGATTTTTATTTTTCTTGATACTATTTTGTGCTAGCTTCTGCGCCTGGCTTCGCTCTCATGGTTACTGCATATCGTATGCTGCGTATATATATATAGTAAAAACTAGCCTATTATATACTAGATTCCAGATCATGGATACCTACTAGTAATTTAAGCCTCACGGGATCGTTGGGCGTAATTGAACCGTAAATTTTTGACGTTTTGAAAAAAACCGGCCAAGTGCGAGTCGAACTCGCGCACGAAGGGTTCCGTACCATTATTTATAAAAACGGCAAAAAAACATGTTTGTTGTATGGGAGCCCCCCTTAAATATTTATTTTATTCTGTTTTTAGTATTTGTTGTTAGAGCAGCAACAGAAATACATAATCTGTGAAAATTTCAACTGTCTAGCTATCACGGTTCATGAGATACAGCCCTGTAACAGACAGACGGACAGCAAAATCTTAGTAATAGGGTTCCGTTTTTACCCGTTGGGTACGGAACCCTAAAAAGGCCAGGTCAAGAGTACTCTAAACCGACGAGCATGCATGAGGAATATGATGAGAGTAAATGAAGCTAAAGAAGTATGTCAGGATCGTAGCAAGTGGAAAGCCGTGATCTCTGCCTACCCCTCTGGGAAACAGGCGTGATTTTACGTATGTATGTATTGAACCGTAGACATACAAACTTACAAGTCTTTGCATATGAATAAAACTATTCACGCTTCAATACAAAGTCCACAAATATCCGGTTAATAATAATAGAGGTAGGTAGATGTTGATGATATTACATTTATTAGTAGCGAGTAGAATCGCTCACTTGAAGTCGGCTCTCAGTAAATAATATTAATATTACAAAGTTTTTGTGGTAAAAATAGTGTTTTTTTTTAGAAAAATGGCGAAAATTGCCTATGTTCTGCTGAGTTTAATATCAGTGTCGTATATCAGTGATGCGTACAAGATTCTGGTGGTCTTCCCTATGCCTGGAAAGAGTCATGGCATATTGGGAGATGGAATGGTCAGAAATCTGCTGAATGCTGGTCATGAGGTTAGTTTCAAACATTATTTTTAACGGTGAATCACATATTGTAGAATAGAATAGAATAGTTTATTTCAAACCACTTAAAAAAACATTTGTATAACTTATATTGTATGGTAAGTAATATTAGGTACATAGGTAAGATGAACATAAAAAACTGGCCGGTAAATAAAAATAAATAAAAAACAGAAATTGAAGGGTACATACAGTTTAAAAAACCTTTAGCACCCGTGCTAGGTAATGAAATGAAATGAAATGAAATGAAATAACTAACTAACGAAAATAATAACTGTGTTAAGACATTATTGCTTGAAAAAATACTAGGATTTTTTTTAAACATTTTTATTTCTTAGATGTTTTTTTCGGCCACATTTATTTATTCCAAAAATGTAAAACCTCATTGTTGTTACAAAAAAAACCGTATTATCCGGTTAAATTGAAAATGCTCTGTCAGTTAGGTACTAACTTAACTTTGTAGGGATAATTCTATTATGCACTAGTGTGTAATATTATTATGCACGCGTGTGTTAAGCTCGGATTATGGCCCTAGAAACGATGTAAAAAGGCTCACTTAACGAACAATTGTATTGAAATAATATTATTAATGTAGATGACTACATAAATAGAATTTGGCTAGCGTGTTCGTGGTGTCTTCTAACGGAACCCTAAACAGCCTCAACTATCCCATGTTCTTTTTTTTCAGGTTACGTATATCACAGTTTTCCCAAAAACTGATCCACATCCAAAGTTGACGCAAATTGATATCAGCGAAAACTTGAAGATCATGGCAGGTAAACAGCTAACCTAACCTAACTTTTTTTTTTTTTTTTTTTTTTTTTTTTTTTTGCGGACTTTACACACAACGCCATCTAAGCAAACTAAACAAAGCTTGTACTATAGGAACCAGATAACTGATAGAATACTTATATCCTTTTTTTTTTGTAAATACATACTTATTATACATAGTAACACCCAGACACAGAACAAACACCTATGTTCATCACACAAATGTTTGCCCTGGGTGGGGATCGAACCCACAACCTACAGCGCGGAAGGCAGAGTTACTACCAACTGAGCTGTGAGGCCTGTCTTGAAGAAAGACTTTGAAGAAAGGGGTGTTTAATTTGTTTTAGCATTCCTAGGCAGGCGTTTTTCTATACAAACGTATTTAGCTGTTAACTTCCTGGATGATGACACTAGAGCAAATGTTTTTCTACCATACAATTTACGAGAACCACTGCATGCCTCTATGTCTTATTTTTATTCATAAACTAGCGACCCGCCCCGGCTTCGCACGGGTGCAAAGCTGATACCAAAATATATTACAGAATGTCTTTGTATACACGTTAACAACATTTAAATTTTTTTTAAAAAGACGCGCTGATTTGAAATCTTAAAATTATCAGTGGTTCTCTAATATATTAAGCATGTTATTATACATATAAACCTTCCTCCTAAATCACTCTATCTATTAAAAAAAACCGCATCAAAATCAGTTGTGTAGTTTTAAAGATTAGTTAGTTATTATAAGATTTAGGAACGTTTAAAACCACAAAAATTGGCCAGTCAAACCACCCTCTTTAGACGTCTAGTGAACAAATTTGACGAATATCACTATCAATACATAGTATAAAGCAAAGTCGCTTTCCGCTTCCCGCGTCTGTATGTATGTTTGCTTATATCTTTAAAACTACACAACGGATTTTTATGCGGTTTTTTTTAATAGATAGAGTGATTCAGGAGGAAGGTTTATATGTATAATAACATGCTACCCGTGCGAAGCCGGGGCGGGTCGCTAGTAATCAATAAAAAAAAGACATACACGCATAGACTCTTTCTTTATTGTTATTTTTGAAAAAATATTAAAATCGATCCAGTTTTGAAGGAGGAAACAGGTGAATACGAAATAGCGATTTCGTAATTTTTTAATAAGAATATTGGGTCCGCGCTGTTGTTCTCTTTCACCACTCATACGTTTATATCTTGGGCACAGCGCAACAGCAATAGATTTTTTAAATATCTATTTTTCAAATTTGTCCGTGGACCTCTTAAGGGTGACTCTTGACTAGGCAGTAGGCAAGCTAAGCTAAGCTACCAATGATTCGGTTGTAGAATATTTTAACAAAAAAATGCTAGAGCTAAAACATTATACTCGTAGGTACTATAATAACGATTGTTTTCTTTGAAGGTTCAGAAGACATGATAAATATAAAGAATATTATGAAAAACGGGTTAAGCATGAATATAGCTTTCATGTACTATTTTATGAATGAACTTGCCACTACAACCTTTGAAAACGAGAATGTTAAAAAAGCCCTTGGAGACCCGGATCTACACTTCGACTTGATCATCGCCGAGTGGATGTTCAGTGAACTTTATTCAGTGTACGTATTCGAAATAAAAGAAATTCTGCTTTTATCATTAGCTTGGTATATATGTAACGGAAACTTTGAACGTGATTTTGACCTACTTTAAAACATTAATTTGAAACTATGCAAACTAATTATGGAACGATAACGATGCAAAAATATAAAAAAAAAAAATATTAATATATATATCTCATGACTGTTTGTTTGACGTTTGGCATGACACAATACCCACATTTTGCAGTTAAATACTGCAAAATGTGGGTATTGTGCCAAACGCAATGTTTGGACGTGTCTCTGACCACCCCCTTTATACATCTCCAAGGATCAATGCTCTTTGTGATCTGAGAGCATGTCTACTGCACTTGAGATCACAGTCATGAGATATATATAATAATATATTTTTTTTAAATATTTTTGCATCGTTATCGTTCCATAATTAAGTTTGCATAGTTTCAAATGAATCCGACGTTTTAAAGTAGGTCAAAATCACGTTCAAAGTTTCCGTTACATACATACCAAGCTAATGATAAAAGCGTGTTGATAATGCTGTTGTGTTCATACGAACTTGAAATCTCATTTTTTTAAATAATAACATTTATCTTCTTTCAGTCTAGCAGCCGTCTTTGACGCGCCTTTTATCTGGTTCTCCTCCATAGAACCGCACTCAATGATTCTGTCCCTGGTGGACGAGAATTTGAGCGCAGCTTACGAAGGTTGGTCCATCCAAGACCTTCCTCCTTTTACCTTCTGGCAGAGGGTCCAGGAGTTCCTGTATATAACTTACGCAATAACACTTCGGGACACGTTAGTACCTTTTGAATATTTCGCTGAAGAAATTGTTAAAGAAAGATCTGTTTTTTTGGTAACTGTTTCATAGCGCGGAAGGGCTGCTGCCAAAAATAAGAACAGGCAACATAATATTAATTTGAGATGTATAGGATAACTAACTTACCCTCGTATTCAAGAACGACACTATGAGAACACGCACCCACAGTGGACGAAATCTTTTTTCATAAAAATCACTATATGTGTTGTACGACACTGCATAGCCAGACTAGAGGCACATTGTCGTGTGCCTCTAGCCAAAGTTGAGCTCTAAAGGCACACGGTAGCGTGCGCCATAGTGCCGCTCAACATATAAAGTGATGTTTATGAAAAAAGATTTCGTCCACTGTGGGTGCGTGTTCTCATAGTGTCGTTCTTAAATACGAGGGTAAAGCGCTGGTTTTCAGACAGAGGCAGTGGTGTGTTAAATCACAAACGATTTTGTGAGATACTTGAGGTTCATGACGTTTACATGTAGTCGCAAGTTCTAGAGAAGTTAACTAGAAAAATAATAATATAAATAAATTTTTCTGCAATTTCAGAGTGTTCAACTTTTTTCAAGCTCGTTTTTACAATAATAACATCGTCCCGTACATTGAGCAACGTGGCAGAGTTCCACCTTCCTTCTCGGAGTTGAAGTACAACACATCATTGATTCTGGGAAACTCGCATGTATCCATGGGACAGGCCACGCGGTTACCACAGATTTACAAACCCGTGGGCGGGTACCACATTGATGAAGATATCAAGCCCTTGCCCGAGGTACGAGTATCTACGGCTTGTTAGAATCAGCATTCGTATGTATGAACGAGTATGTTTGTCTGAGCATAACTATCTAATCGTTGATTCGATCTGCATTAAATTAGAAAGGTGAAGTAGGTTGTACTCTCATTCTTTGTTAGAAGAGCTAAATTGGTCAAGGAGTCGGTATTTATCTTATCGGATTCTAAAAACTGATCGTGCTATATTAGTTCGGGGCGAACCACTAGAAGTATTAGATCATGCATATAGTACAATTTTGGATCCGCTTTTCCACCTGCCACGGGCGTTGCGTGAATATGTGAATTGCTTTAGGTAAATGCAAGGAGTGGTTTAATTTTGGAAACTGATAAATTAAAGGCAAGATAATTCTACAGACATGTGATACAGACTTGTGTCAAATTATGTTTTTCTTTGTAATTTACAAAAGTTTGTTGTACTATTGGTATCTGATATCGCCGAGAACACAGGGAGTCTACCACCAATGAGCTCTGTACGAGAATATTATGTTAGTAATTTAAATTGTCTTTGCCTTCAGGATTTACAGAAATTTCTGGATGAGGCCAAAGAAGGCGTGATCTACTTCAGCATGGGTTCCAATCTGAAAAGTAAAGACCTGCCGGAGGAAGTCAGGATAGACTTGCTGAAAATGTTCGGAACTTTGAAGCAGAAAGTTCTGTGGAAGTTCGAAGAAGTGATGTCTGAAACACCGAAAAACGTCAAAATCCTGCAATGGGCTCCACAAATGTCTATTCTTTGTAAGTTTTAGAGTACCAAATTCTAATCTATATTGAGGTTCTTGGATTCTGAAAAACCCAAAGAAAAACAGCGTGTGGAAACTTTAATTAAGAAACGCTTGTCATTTCGGGCTTGTGGCTTAGAAGAAAAACCAGATGATAACTTTGTCAAGAGAGAGCTTTGTTTTGACAAGCTATTCAAAATCATAACAGGGTTGAAATTTTAGTGCTGTCACTGATATTCCCAGCACAGAGAGTATGCTCACAGACGCAGTAGAACTTTGAACTCTTGAAACAAATCGCATCACGAAATCATTTCCCTCATGGTCATACAAGGTTTTTTAAATATCGATGTTAAATCTATGTAGGTATTTATATTGCTTATGATCTACAGCTCACCCTAACTGTATCCTGTTTATCACCCACGGAGGCCTCCTCTCTACCACTGAAGCCATCCATACTGGGACGCCGATCATCGGGATCCCGGTCTTTGCTGATCAATTTCTCAACGTAAATCGCGCCGTCAGCAAGGGTTTTGCAAAGACAGTGCCACTTTCTTACACCATGGCCGATGGGCTGAAGGAAGCAATTCAAGGAATTGTGAATGATCCTAAGTAAGAAGTTGAAATGGTTATAGAAAGCCTAACGTAATAGAAGACGATGAAAGAAACTATGAACCTATTGGCTCATATTAACAAAGCCTGTATGGTGGGCGAATGCTTTGTAGGCAGGACAAATGTGTGCATGATCTGCAAATATTAATTCTGAGTGTTGTAGTACCATGTTGCTCGTCGTTTCTGATACTCCCCTTTACAACACAGGGAAGCCAAGTGGGGTTACATGACTACTTGTGTAAATGTATGTTTTGCAGGTATGCCGAAAACCTCAAGAAGTTATCATTCATCTACCATGACCGCCCCGTGAAACCCGGTGCAGAGTTAGTCCACTGGGCAGAACACGTCATCAAAACGGGAGGCGCGCTGCATCTCCGCTCCCCCGCACTTCACGTGCCCTGGTACCAGAAGATCTTCCTGGATGTTATTCTTCTATTCATCGTTATTTTATACGTTCTTATAAAACTGATCAAATTTGTTAAGCCTTTAGTTTTTAAGAAAAAAACGACGTCTAATAAAAAGAAGAACTGATTATCGACCAGGTACCAGAAGATCTTCCTGGATGTTATTCTTCTATTCATCGTTATTTTATACGTTCTTATAAAACTGATCAAATTTGTTAAGCCTTTAGTTTTTAAGAAAAAAACGACGTCTAATAAAAAGAAGAACTGATTATCGACCAGGTACCAGAAGATCTTCCTGGATGTTATTCTTCTATTCATCGTTATTTTATACGTTCTTATAAAACTGATCAAATTTGTTAAGCCTTTAGTTTTTAAGAAAAAAACGACGTCTAATAAAAAGAAGAACTGATTATCGACCAGGTACCAGAAGATCTTCCTGGATGTTATTCTTCTATTCATCGTTATTTTATACGTTCTTATAAAACTGATCAAATTTGTTAAGCCTTTAGTTTTTAAGAAAAAAACGACGTCTAATAAAAAGAAGAACTGATTATCGAATATGAATATACATACGAGTGTATACAATTTATTTAATAGCCACTGGTTATGATATCGATGTCGAAAAGTAGGTACAAATAAATAATTGAAAATAAATTGATCAAATAGGGTTTTAAATTTATGAAAGAGTTCCTTATTATTTTACCCATAATTTTTGTATATCTTATTTTGTTGTAATTTCATTGTTTTAGAGTTAGATGATAAGAAATATTTAATAAAACCAATAAAACAATAACTCCCATTTTTAAGAGTTTTGTTTATTGTCCTATTATTTTATTTAAGTAACTAATTATAATTACTTACATATTAATTTATCAAGAAAATTACATTGAACACTAACCATACCATAACTACCTACCTACTTATCTGTTTGGACACGCCTCTGACTAACCTTTACACATCTACAAAGATCTAAGCGCCTAGAAATCTGAGAGGATGTCTATATTGTCTATCTATCCTACCTACCGTACTTGGCACGGTGTGGAATTTTACCTCAATCGCGGTCGCCTATATTTTATCCGTCCATCGTATAGATCCAAATCAGAAATAAAACATTTGTAAAGGAAGCATGCCTTTTTTATGTTTAGTTTTAAAGTTATTAAAGAATATGCTGACGTCAGCAAAAAATAATATTATTTCTATTTTCCAAAATAATAACATTATATACTCTATTTAATTATTTACTATTGTAACGACATAATACCTAACTCCATACGAAGTATAAGTGTTGTATCTACGATACACAAAGAGAAACAGCATTTTTTTGTATTTACACAAAATTTTGTTTATCTTCATAATCCTTTGGATTCCGCATTTGGATTTAAATGCAAAACATGCACATTACATTTATATACATCTCACAAAAAAATCAAATACGTAAACAGTGGGACTTGGGAGATATTACATTTCTAAAGTTTCCATAGAATTTCTATGGAAATAGGGTTGTCAAATTTCAAACACTTATTTTCAATTATTTTTTTTAGTTAAAATTTAATAATTCTATACCGATTTCATGAAGAAGTAAGATCTATTTTGTTCATTATGGATAAGCTCTGAAACTACTAAATGAATATAATAAAAAAACTGGACAAGTTCGAGTTTAACTCGTGCACCGAAGGTTCCGTACAGAGTTAATGTAAATGACAGTTTGTAATCGCAATAAATAAATTTAGTGATGTACAGTGAACAGCTGCTGTCCTTCATCGAAGAAAGTATACAATACAATGTATTATTGTAATGAATACATGAGAAAAAACATCGAAGGTGATGTGCATTTTTTGTAAACGACACGTAAGTATTATTTAAAATGAATATTAAAGGCGACTTGCGATTACGTTTATTTTATCCGTTACCCGACGAATTGATACTGCCACCAACAGCGACAACAGTAGCGCCCTCCCCCTCTACATCCTTGTTGGCGTTGTTGTTTAATATTCATTGTGATGTGCAATGTATGATTAATAGAATTTCCTATTATATTTTTAACTCTGACGTGAAAGGAGTCGAAAAAAATCATAACATTTAATTTTACATCGAAAAAAGTAGTAAATTAGGAGTCAAAGTTATCTAAGAAATATTACAGTAAAAAAAGTGACAACCCTAAACTCAAAATTTAAAATTAAATAACTCTGGAGTCCCGCATCAATCACGCCTGATTTTTTTTTATAATATAGTGGACTATAATGTTAAACTTTTCTCGTTTAAATAAAATGCGGAATCAATGGGAATCACCAAAAAAAAAAAATTTTGAAATTTCGAAAATATAATTATTTTCGTTCTGATTTGCGTTTTTTTTTTACTTTTTTTATCTGAATTAGTAAGTTTAACAGCTTTTCATAAGATCCCATTATAAAAATTGCTAAATTGATTATTTCAAGCGAAATAATACAATTCTTTGATTTCTATGGAGTTTTCTCGAGTTTCTAAATAATTCCAAAACTAAACATAAAAAGATTATGGTTACTTCCCAGAAGTTTTAGTTCTTTCCTAGATCTATAGGATGAAGTGATTAAATATACATGACCACAATTGAGGCAAAATTTCACAGTGTGCTTGGGGATTACAGTCGGGATTCTATTTATTATTTATTTATTTTAGTTTGATGAACTAGGAAAGATAAAAGAACGCCTAACAAAAACATCTCTGTTGACCACCTGTACTAGATGAATGCAAATTACGATAGTTCAATGCAGGAACTAAGAACTAAGCGACAAACTGAACTAGATGAACTAAAACCAACTAACCAAAACTGTATTACCCGGTCAAATTGAAAATGCTCTGTTTACTCGCATATAATTTGCAGTTAGGTACTAACATAACTTTGTAGGGATAATTATTTTATGCACGCGTGTGTTTGGCGCCAATAACGATGTAATAAGGCAGAGTAAGGCTAAACCGTAGGTTTCATGGCACTGATCTACAGATTGCAACATTGACTGCAACCGTTGCGATTGTTCGAGAACGTCTTCATACTGAGCATGGAGTGAGGAAAGTTCTTTCTTGAGGGATTGATCCCCAGCATCTCAGCTTCACTCTCCTCTCGTTCTTGTAGCAGCTGCCTTCGAGTTCGAACCTCATTTGATTCTTTGAGCTCCAATGTAACCACTTTGAGTTTTGCTTCCAAGTCGCATGCCTTCCGAGTCATCGTCATTCTGATGCAGTCTGAAACACAGTAGTGAGCAAGTGTGAATGTATGAAAAATTGTGAAAAGAGATTGAATTGGTTCATAATAGCTAGGGAAAGATATACATATATGAAAAGAAAGGGGATAGAAGAAAGTGACCAGAACAAAAGTATTAGGTTACAAAATGATATTTTTTTTTTATTTATCACTTTTTAATTAAGAATTACATACCTAGATTATTTATGTATCCTTTTTCTCACTACATTAGGATGTTCTTATTTATATAGGTACACTAATAAGGAAAAAAAATAAGCTAATTAGGCACTAGTAACTTATTTGTATTTACAAAGCTCACAGGTTCAACAAGTCCAGGCAATTACTGGGCTACCAATGTACTTAATAAACAAAGTAGTAAAAATGTCATTAAAAAACTGCTAGTAAGAACTAGTTTATCTATCTATCAATTAAAAACCTATAAAGTAATCACAAAAATTAAGTTAGATAGGTATTTATTGTTAGTAGGTAACTGTGATAGTGTTATGTAGTTGTTTTTCTTGTGTGAGGCAGACGTTCGAACATCAACTCAAGCTTCCACTGAATTGTCAAGCTGAGAGAGAATAAACTTAGCATTTGTGTTTTGAAAAGTGACGTGACTCATCGAATCCTTTGAGCAAGTATGATGTGATTGTGTCGTGGTTTAGGTTATGTTAAACTAATAAAAAAGAACACAAATACTTTGATTAAATATTAATAGATAAAATAATTAAAAGATAAATTAAACCTTCCTTACACAAAACTACAGATAGTCAGAACTGGAACATATCACATGTCCATTCAAATATATAACAAGCTCCCTTAAAAATTAAAACCAATAGAAAAAAACTCAATATTTTTAAAAAATCTTAAAACCTTTTTAGTGTCTAAATGTTTTTATAATATGAAAGAATTTATGGTAAATTAAACAAAGATTTCTAATTTAATTATATAATATTTTTAAGATTAGTAGGTAATGGATCTGACAAACGTTTTTTTTATACATGCCAAATCAATCTTCAAAAAAATACGAGAAAAACCGTGTATTCAGTTTTTTCATATTTTAAAAAATGCCTGAGATATTTACGATCAAAGTGCGTATTTCCGTCCGCCGCCGAAGGGTTTTAAAAACGCGGGCGGGCGCTCTAGACAACGTCACATCCCGTCACGACTCAGTTTTTAGGGTTTCGTACCCAAAGGGTAAAAACGGGACCCTATTACTAAGACTTCGCTGTCCGCCTGTCCGTCTGTCCGTCTGTCTGTCACAGGGCTGTATCTCATAAACCGTGATAGCTTGATTTTTTTTCGATCGTAATATCTTCTGAATGGAATAGCCGATTTGAGTAATTCAAAAAGTTATCTATAGGTAATGAAACAGTTTTGAATATGAAATGATTAATTTAGATAAATATTAATACGAGTTATCATGGTTTGATTTTGGTCAGCTTTAGTATTAACTTTTAAAATGTAAAAAGTGATTATAGTGACATAACTACAATAGTTGGACAAATGGTATCGCAAAGTTTTTTGTAGATATTGATATGTTCTCTAATATTGTAGAACATTTCATTGTTCTATCTTCAATAGTTTCCGCAGCGTATGCCAGTTTTGTGTGGCCCATGTACTGGTAGGCTAACTCTTATCTATTAATTGCTTACATATGCATTATGCATTACATATCGTCTGCTTACTGGTAAAAGTGAGTAAGTGCACTTTTTTGCCAAATTGAGTTAAATATGCAGTTCTTTCTATTTTTTTACGCTCTATCTACTGGTAAAACCTAATAACTGCTACGATGTACGGTTGCAGAGATAAGCAGTGTAAAAAAGTTGTAAGTACCCACATTTTGAAAAAAATTTACCAGTAGAACGTCATAAAAATTCTTATTGCCTAAACCGTTCCATGTTCATTCAGTGAAAAAGCAATAAATATAATTATTGGTTTTTACATTTATAGTATCAATAGATTATTTGATTATTTGAACAGCGTAAACGTTATAAAGTTATTTATTTCATTTTACTAGTTGTAAACTTTAACACTTGTTTTAAAATGTATGGGCAAAAAAATAAATAAATGCATTTATGCTTTTTTACCCGACAACAGATCCAGAAGGGTTGTTAGTTAGCAATATATGTATGTAACCGTTTGTAAGCACCAGTGAAATTAAAATACATACAAGGGTCATATTAGAAAAACTAAAACTTAAAATTGAGAGGCACATAACTCAGAGAATTGTCAAGTTTGAGTAGAAAGTTTCACGAGTGGAAACCATGTGTCAGAAAGCACAGCACAGGCCCGCTGCTACTAAACAAAAAGAAGACCTAAAAAAGGCTGGAAGCCGTTGGTGTAGACGGTACAAGAGCATTCGCTTTGGAAATCTATGGGAGAGACCTAATATGTTCAGCAGTGGATGTCCAACAACTGAAATGATAATTATGATTCATAATAATAACAGGCAGAACAACGTCCGACGATGCACTGGACGTTCAGGAAGTCACATTCATTCATTGGAAGGGCATTCTTGTGTGATAATGATAACACTTCAACATCACTCAGATCCTACGAGCTTCTTTATCAAGATGTTCAATGAATCCTGTCCCGAGTCACCGCAGGCTCGCCAGATTTAAACAGTTACATTCTGATGCAGATCAAAGCATTGTGATCCACTGCACCGTTATCATCGATGGATGCTAGCATCTATCATCATCGTGTTCCACTTGTCTTGTCTCACTGTAACAATGACCATTGCTGCCTTCATCTTCTCTTCCGGTCTGGAGAGCGTCGTCTAAATCAACACAATATAAATGCTTGCTCATCGCATCGATAGAGATAGACTTTCTACAACTTCAACCATCACAGTTAGTGAAATCTATGAAGAGTTTTCATAGATTTTTTAACCAGACTTTACAATGTTAAATCGCGCTAAAGATGTAATTTCGATGTTTAAACATAAATAACTCATACAAACATCAACCACACTAGAAAATACATTAAGGTTTTATAGGAAACAAACTCTGAACTACAATAACTATACAGTTATTTTCAAGTGAAGATGCAAAACCATCTAAATATTCGATTCTAATCAAAATAGCCTCTGACTAAAAATATATAAGTAAAATAACTTTATAATAAAACCGTGGAGTTGGTCTATATTTTACAACTTGTTTCTAGCGTTTAAGTAGGTATTTAGACAGTTTTAAGTTTTAAAACTTTTAATTTAATTCACTGGTCACTTTTGTATGGAGTTGTTTGTAATAAGTCACTTACATTTACTGAAAACCTACAGGTAAAACAGGTTATATTAAACAAAATAGGCTATATTTTGGTTAATATTCTAAAAATAATAATTTCAATACTGTAGTTAGTCTAAAATACAGTAAGATATTATAGGAAACATAGATAAGTACCGTATAACATCAAACTAAGAAGATAGACCAAATTTACTAATTACAGGTAAAACGTAATAAATGCCTACCTCTCTGTATATTAATTTCGTTTAATTAAGTTTTTACTATGAAAATAATATGAAATATGAGTAAATCTTATAAGAAGGATGTTCAACGCAACAATTTGCATTAGCAGTTTTCTAATTATTGATTTTTAACTAGGTTGAATAAACACTCAAACTTTCAAATGTAATTTACTCGAATTGTCAAAAACTGCACTTACTCACTTTTACCAGTAAGCAGACGATATGCATATTACATATGCATTATCAAACAAGGTGCTTGTATGGTCTGAATGACCTTGGTTTGCTGCCATTTTCCTGGTTAAAGAACTAGTAGCCTATGCGACTTCGTTCGCTTGGTTTTTCATACCAGTTAGATGTCTAATTTGAATCCCGCTTGGATTATTATTTGCGATAAAAGGTACTTAATGCTTTAAGACGGAATTTAATTTATGGAATTTCGACGTTTTGAAAACCGTTTGTTTCGTAAATATAAGGAATTTAAATTTTGAAAAAAGTATATGTCATTCTACACTCAATGTTTGATGTTTTCATTTCTGCCATATTATTACGAACTTGTATTTTACGCCTTCAAAAAAGATTCGTTTACGTGATTAGGTACGAGTAACAAACATCCTATCTTTTGTAGGTACTCGTATTTATTAGTATGATAAAATTACATTAAGTCGGCAGTCAGCATTAAGGAAAGGATCATTAAAAAAAAAGGTAGACCCCAAGCCGTGTTTGTTGCCTGATTCTTCTAGGCTTGGTCGCGTGGAATCGGCGTAGCTTCACCTAGTTCCTAAGACGTTTCAAAGTGATCCTTGAAATTTTATGGAAATAAATGATTAAAAAAAAAACAAAAAAAGTCACTCTTATCTTTAGGTATATTTTATATGCCATGCATTATAACTATTACTAAGACTTCGCTGTCCGTCTGTCTGTCACAGGGCTGTATCTCATGAACCGTGATAGCTAGACAGTTGAAATTTTCATAGATTCTGTATTTCTGTTGCCGCTATAACAAAAAATACTAAAAACAGAATAATATAAATATTTAAGAGGGGCTATTTTGCTGTTTTTTATAGATAATGGTACGGATTACGGATCCCTTCGTACGCGAGTCCGACACGCACCTGGGCGGTTTTTTAAATTTTTCTCGATATGATTTTTGAGCTTCTTCGTTTCTTCACTCTCATGGTTTCTGCATAAAAAGTAGCCTATATTATATACTAGAACATCATGGATATCTATTACTATTTACGTCTCACTGGATTCGGTTCAGAAGTTATTGGTCGTAATACGAACCGCAGACATACAAACTTACAAGTTTTCTCATGTGCATAAAATTATTCGCGTAATAAAAATGTCGCGTATATAAAACCGGTTTTTAAATAGCAACAGGTTTATTGATAGCATTTAGGATTGCACACTTGGGATCCTGCTCTCAGTAAGTCTGAACATAAAAAAAATTGTGGCCATAATATTATTTAATTTTTCAGAAAAATGGCAAAACTTGCCTATGTTCTGCTGAGTATACTAGCAGTGTCGCATATCAGCGATGCGTACAAGATCTTGGTCGTCTTCCCTATGCCTAAGAAGAGTCATGGCATATTGGGAGATGGAATGGTCAGACATCTGCTGAATGCTGGACATGAGGTCAGTTTCGACAGTCCTTTCTAACGTTAAATGTACAAAATTTTAAATATATGTTAGCGTTTCTTAGTTTTATAAGGAATAATTATTTTATTGTTGTCAAAATTATTATATAAAGTTAATGCTTAATTATATAAAAAAAATTGGATCACGACTGTAATCCCCAAGTATGGTAGACATTCTCTCAGATCTCCAGACGCTTAGATCCATCGAAGATGTCTGCACCCACTAGACATCTACAAAGGATCTAAGCCAAAATGTTTGCCCATGCCCACATTTTACAGTAGTTAGCATTCCGTACGTGACAGGTTGCAAGCCCATCGCCGCTTATAAGAATACTAACTGGTTTCTCACGATGTTTTCCTTCACCGTTGTGAGCACGTGTTTTTGATGCGCTTATAAATTGTTTGGCCGCTACAATAGCTTGACTTTCAATCTGAAGGTCGTGGGTTCGAATACCGGCGTGCATCAATGTATTTTTCTGTCAAAAAATTTATGTGCGCATCAAAAACACGTGCTCACAACGGTGAAGGAAAACATCGTGAGAAACCAGTTAGTATTCTTATAAGCGGCGATGGGCTTGCAATCTGTCACGTATGGAATGCTAACTACTGCAAAATGTATGCATGTGCCAAATATAATGTTTGCACGTTTTCTGACGGCGGTCAGAGGCACGTGCAAACATTTTGGCTTAGACCTATTTTTGGCTTAGATCCTTTGAAGATGTCTAGTGGGGGCACCCACCATGTTTTCCTTCACCGTTGAGAGCACGTGTTTTTAATGCACATATTATTTTTTTGTCAGAAAAATACATTGATGCACACCGGTATTCGAACCCACGGCCTTCAGATTTAAAGTCAAGGTATTGTAGCAAATGTTTTATATATTTATCTATATATATATATATATATATATATATATAAATCAATGCAAAGTGGCATTGATTTGGCGTTGTAATTTTATAACTCAAGAACGGGCTCACCTATCCAAACCAAATGATTAGGCTTTGCTCGGACTATTTAGTAGATGGTTTATGTAAAGTCTGCACAAAATCGGTAGAGCGGTTCTTCATTTATCACATTTTTTTGAACGGGAACGGGAAATTAACATACTAAAGCGATACGAAGTTCGCCGGGTTAGCTAGTTAAATATAATTTTCGGTTGTTAAGCCCCACGATTGGTTCGAAAGTTTCACTTAAGTGGCGTTGGCCAATCACAGAGCGCCACAAGCTATGTATAGCAAATCAAGTCAAGAACCATTCTGGTTCTGACTATAAAACGAGTAATATTAGTTTCACCTTGGTCTTAAGAATTTTTTGTTAAATTTTACCTCATTTCTACGTAGTCCTGATTTGGTTTACCTACCATCTGGTACCTGGTATGGTACACGTGTAGGACTACCAGTCCTACACATGTATGTACATTTTTTTAGGGCATATTTTTACCGAGTTTTGTTTGAAAGGTTAATAAATTTATTTATTTATTTATCGATTTTTTTCTAAATATTTATGTATGGTAGATCAATAAAAATAAAAACATATGTCAAACAACTTAAGACGATAATGTATTGACCAATCGCAAAGTCATGGGACGATATTCGTTTTTTTTTAAGTTTTTGAAGGAACTGTCAGTCCTACATAAATAATAATTTAAATGGGACCAACTTGGGACTATTCTCTACACAATAGAAAATATTATGCGTAGGTTAGGTATACATAACAAAAATAAAAAAAATACACTTCGACTTGGGAACCTCCTCCGTTTTACGTCGGTTAAAAAATAAGGTTTTCAATTTGGATGCATGTATAATATTTTCATGATAGCTACTGAAGCCGATACAGGCAAACGATGAAGATTAAAGCTACATTTTTACAAGGTTATATTTAAGGCGATACTTGAAATTTTTGACTTTTTGTATGGGCTGAATTTACCCGGATAAGACGGAAAAAGTGCTAAAACTGCAATATCTTGAAAACCATCAAATTTTAAAAGAAACCGTCTGTAATTTGTTTAGCTAGTGTGATTATCAAACGATTTATATCAAAATGAACTGTTTAGCTATTCATAGTTTTGATTAAAAACTAAACTAGGGTTTTTGAAGAGCCAACTTTGGAAAATAAATCTATCGAGAAAAGTTTCACCAGTCGTGTTTCATTCTGTAATTTATCTAGATTATTATCCTTAAGTTATCTTTGTCGTAAAAAACAACACTGTATGTTTTGCGGTTATTGAGAAAAAACGATTCTGCATTCTTCAAAAACATTTATTACTCCTCTTAACTTGCAATGTATGTAATAGTATGTATGTATGTATGTAATAGTATGTATGTACGTAACTATGTTTGTTAAGGTGGAATCTTGCAACTCAATTTTGAAGCAGTTATCCCCAACCGATTGAGCTGAAATTTCGCATGCTTATGTAACATCGGTGACAATGCAATAATATGGCGACAGTGAGTTGATCTGATGATGTACCTTGTCAGGAGCTGTTAACAGATACTCACAATGGAACTCCTTATTAAATACTTCGATTGAGTAAAAACTTTGCATACATGTCAAGTTCCGATGACAATTTTTATAATGTGACATGTGATAGCGCGCTGGTGCTCAATTGTTTATCACTACATATGTATGTTTGCTTATATCTTTAAAACTACACAACGGATTTTGATGCGGTTTTTTTAATAGATAGAGTGATTCAGGAGGAAGGTTTATATGTATTAAACCCGTGCGAAGCCGGGGCGGGTCGTAAGTGATTTTATAAAAGGTTGTCATTGAAAAACATTTTCAACAGAAAACTTATTTCAGGTGACGTTTATCACACCCTTCATAAAAACTAATCTACATCCAAATTTGACACAAATTGATATCAGCGAGAATCAAAATGTCATTAAAGGTAAAAAAAATAACTTTTTTTTATGAAATTTAAATTTTCAAGTTTACACCATACCTGGGTACCTACCATGGTCCTACACCTTAAAACTTGGCAGGACCTAGGTAGCTTTAACTTTGAAAAAATGGTTGTCTAATATTGTTCTTTTAAGGGTTACCTGAAACTTGATTAGGCAAGCAATGCCATCAACGATTCGGCATAGTTGTAAAAATTATAATAAAAAACTGCTAAAGTTTAAACATTATACTCGTACTATAACTATTGTTCTCGTTGAAGGTTCAAAACAAATAATAAATTTAAAAAATATAATGGACAACGGGCTAGACATGGATATAACTTTCATATACTTATTTATGCAAAGACTTGCCACTGCAACCCTTGAAAACGAGAATGTTAAAAAAATCCTTGAAGACCCGGATCTACACTTCGACTTGATCATCGCCGAGTGGATGTTCAATGATCTTTATACAGCGTATGTATATAAAAATCATGCTGTTGTATTCATACGAACTTGAAATCTCGAATAACATTAATTTTGTTTCAGTCTTTCAGCCATCTTTGACGCCCCTTTTATCTGGTTCTCCTCCATGGAACCGCACTCGATGGTTATGTCCATGGTGGACGAGAATCTGAACCCAGCTTACGAAGGATGGTACATCCAAGACCTTCCTCCTTTTACTTTCTGGCAGAGGATCCAGGAGTTCCTGTTCATAACTAAAACGATGGTATTTCGGGAAACGTTAGTAACTTTTGAATATTTCGATAAAGGAATTGGTGAAGAAAGATCGGTTTTTTTTGGTAACTGTTTCAAAGCGAGGGCTGATGTCAAAAATAAGAACAGGCTAGTTAATGCTTATTTGAGATGTTTTAGATAACTAACTATATGTAACTAAATGTACTTTACTATGTGAGTCAAACATGCCCCATATCTTAGCTTGACGCTGCTTCAAATGTATGAATCATGAAGAGAAGGCGCTGGTTTTTAGACAGAGCCAAACGAACGATTTTGTGAGATAATAAAGTTCATTACATTCACATGCAGATGCGAGTTTTGATGCTAGCGCGTAAAACGCCAAGTTAACTAGAAGAATAGTAATATGAATAAATATACTTAAAATAAATAATTTTCTTACTGCAATTTCAGAGTCATCTCATTTCTTCAAAATCGTTTTTACAATAATTACCTCGTCCCGTTCATTGAGCAACGTGGCAGAGTTCCACCTGACTTCTCGGAGTTGAAGTACAACGCATCATTGATTCTGGGAAACTCTCATGTGTCCATGGGACAGGCCACGCGGTTACCTCAGATTTACAAACCCGTGGGCGGGTACCACATAGATGAAGATATCAAGCCCTTGCCCAAGGTACGAGTATCTACAGTCTGCATAAAATTGTAAAGGTTGATAGGTTGTACCCTCATTCTGTGTTATAAGAGGTAAATTGGTTATGGAGTCGTTTTTTATCTTATCTGGGTCAAAAAAAGATCGCGATATATCAGTTTGGGGCGAACCAATAGTACCTATCTGTATTTGTTCATGCACATAGTACAATTTTGGATCTGCTTTCCGACCTGCAATAGGCGTTGCACTTGGTCAAGCGGCGCATTATGGTGTGTGGCTGGAGTCAAATTAATATAAATTTTCTTTGTAATTTACTTTTGTAGTACTATTGGTGTCTGATACCCACCCTACTCACAAAGAATCTACCATCAATGAACTCTGTCTGAGAATATTATAAATAAAATTAAATTGTCATTGCAGGATTTACAGAAATTTTTGGATGAAGCCAAAGAAGGCGTGATCTACTTCAGCATGGGTACCAATCTGAAAAGTAAAGACCTGCCGAAGCAATTTAGGGAAGATTTGCTAAAAATGTTTGCAACCTTAAAGCAGAAAGTTCTGTGGAAGTTCGAAGAAGTGATCTCTGATACACCGAAAAACGTCAAAATCGTAAAGTGGGCTCCACAAATGTCTATTCTTTGTAAGTGTCTGAGTACCAAATTCTAATCATTTGGGGTTCTTGGCCCAAAAGAAAATCAGCGCGAGGAAACTTTGTCATTTCGAGCGTGTGTAGATGGAAGTCAGGACTTGGGATAACAACCATCATCAAAATCATCAGCGACACTAACACCCTAATCCCGTGACATAGTTTATCCCTGCATGTTTAAAACCTATTTAAAATCATACCAGAGTTAATGTTTTAGTGCTATGACTGTCCTTCTCAGCACTGAGAGTAAGCTGACAAACAAAAAAGAGCGATAAAACCCTAGATTTCTCAACAAATCGCATCACAAAATCATTTCTCTCATTGTCATATAAGCTTTAAAATTGGCTACTTAAAAGTTTCAAATTGGGTCTGTTCCGGCACTCCCGAAACCCTCAGAAGATCTGATGATTTCAACCTACCATTGCGATTATAATGATTACGGGTTTGGTAATTTTAAATATCGATGGTTGAACTAAGTACAATTGTATATTGGTTGTGATCTACAGCTCACCCTAACTGTGTCCTGTTCATCACCCACGGAGGCCTCCTCTCTACCACTGAAGCCATCTATACTGGGACGCCGATCATCGGGATCCCGGTCTTTGCTGATCAATTACTCAACGTAAATCACGCCGTGAACAATGGTTTCGCAAAGATAGTGCCACTTTCTTACACCATGATCAACGAGCTGAAGGAAGCTATTCAAGGAATTCTGATTGATCCTAAGTAAGAAGTTGAAATAATTATAGAAAGCCTCACGAAAAGCAACGGGATCTTGCCCGTTGCATTTCAAGAGCCATAACAGAATACCAGAAAATATGAACTTATTGGCTCATATCGTCAATGGGTTACATGGGGGTCGAGTGCCCTGTAGGCAGGACAAAAGAGTTTGCATGCTCTGCAAATATTTATCTCGGGTGTTGTAGTACTATGGGGCTCGTCGTTTCTGATACCTGGGGTAGGTATCAGAGGGAATCTAAATTTTGAGTCTAATGACTACTCGTATGTATTTATGTACTGTGACTGTTTGGTGATTCACTGTGATGATTATTAACTGGGAAACTTTCCAGAAAACGTCATCAAAACGTTTCTTATGATCGAACTCAGAATATAAATGTATGTTTTGCAGGTATGCCGAAAACCTGAGGAAGTCATCATTCATATACCATGACCGCCCTGTGAAACCTGGCGTAGAGTTAGTCCACTGGGCAGAACACGTCGTCAAAACGGGCGGCGCGCTGCATCTCCGCTCCCCCGCACTTCACGTGCCCTGGTACCAGAAGATCTTCTTGGATGTTATCCTTCTATTCGCCGTTATTTTATACGTTCTTATAAAACTGATCAAATTGGTTAAGCCTTTAGTTTTTAAGAAAAAAACGACGTCTAATAAAAAGAAAAACTGATTATCGAATACTAGCGGCCTGTCTCGGCTTCGCACGGGTATACTTATATTTTTAATCGTTTTGAGGTATATTTATAATTTTATCTTTATAAAGAACATAGGTACTTATGTATTTTTTTTCTTTAAATTTTAAATTAGTAAGTTAATAATTAATTTTCTTTAAATTTTAAATTACTTACTTGCTAACCTATTTTTATTATATTTTTTATAACATAACAAGCAGGCTTGCCCCGGCTTCGCACAGGTGTACTTTTATTTTTCATCATTTTGAGATATATTTATAATTTTATCTTTATAAAGGAATGTATTTTTTTCTTTAAATTTTAAATTTGTACTTGTCAACCTATTTTATTTATTTTTATAACATAATTATACATTTTTATTAAAATTGCCTTTTTTTAGTTTTATGTACTCAAGTAATAGACGAAGGTATGACAAAGTGAACGTTCAGCGCTACATTCCCTTGCTCGTGCTTGAGAGTTTCCAGCCCTATTTCCAGCCAAACCGCTGTAAGTGTTCAGCGCTCGACTGTCGTTCTGTAAGACTGGATCCTGGACTTGTCTTAAAAAAAAACAAGTTTTATAGAAACACAGATTTATTAAACGATTATAAATTTTATTTACACAACTTTGAACTTAGACTTTGATCTTTGTTGGACCAAGAACATAGGTACTTATGTATTTTTTTTCTTTAAATTTTAAATTAGTAAGTTAATTATTAATTTTCTTTAAATTTTAAATTACTTACTTGCCAACCTATTTTTATTATATTTTTTATAACATAACAAGCAGGCTTGCCCCGGCTTCGCACAGGTGTACTTTTATTTTTCATCATTTTGAGATATATTTATAATTTTATCTTTATAAAGGAATGTATTTTTTTCTTTAAATTTTAAATTTGTACTTGTGTTGGATGTAGTTTTCAAAATTTATGTTTTTCTAAGGTTATTTGCTTTATAATTGGATGTTAGAAGCTAGGTAAGATCAGTCGCAATAAAAGTTTAAACAGAGCACACGCATCGTGGTTTTCTATAACAATATTTCCCTCAAGCAAAACTACACCTTAAGTACATCAACATATGGTCGTAATCGAACCGGATCACTAGCGAGCTACGGAGCTTCGGCCGGCCTACGAGAACAATAGCACTGCATTCCTGAGCGGAGATAAGGACTCAGCGCGACGATGTCTATACAAGAAATTATCAATTTATTGGAAGATACTTCATTGTTACTACATAAAACTCGATCTAATTTGAAGAAATGTCCGAAGACAAGAATGACAAAAGGTTACATCGAAACTAGAATAAAAGTGATAGAAGAGTATTGGGCGAGTTTCAAGAACGCACATCAAGATTTAGTCAAAGTAACACCGAAAGAACAAAAGGCAATATTACCGTATTTTGTGAATGAAGAGTTTTACTTAAACGAAGATTTATATCTTTGTTTACTAGCGGATTTACGCGACTTATTGACTGCCACATCGCCCGGACTTGCCACAGTATCGCAGAATTCCAGTTGTAGTACGGATACAAGTACGAATACGAGTACAAACCAACTCGTGAGGCTGCCGAGGATAGAATTACCAAAGTTTAGTGCGAATTATGAAGAATGGTCTACATTCCATGACTTATTTACTTCATTGGTGCATGAAAATAAGACGATTAGTGACGTGCAAAAGTTGCATTATTTGAAAACTAGTGTGACCGGAGAAGCCCAGACATTATTGAAACACATCCAGGTAACACACCAAAATTATGAAGAGGCATGCAGCATTCTCAAAGCGAGATATGGAAACAGAAGATTAATTATTAACTCGGTCTTGAAAAAATTGTTCAACCAAAAGAAGATCACTTCTCAATCTTCTACACAGATCAAAAATTTGCTCGACGTCACTATGGATTGCTTGAACAACTTGAAGAATTTGAACGTAGCTACTGATTCATGGGATCCTATAATCATTTTTCTGATAGTACAGAAATTGGACCCTGAGTCACACAAAGACTGGGAAGAGAATGCCTACCAAGACGAAGCTAGTGAACTGCCTACCTGGAGTGATTTAAAGAAGTTTCTACAATCAAAATATCGAACGCTGGAACTAGTCTCATCATCAAACGCCCGTGACAAACCTGTCAAGGAACGTTCATTCCACGTTGCTGCGGCTGCTACGTCACCTACACCCACGTCAACTGCGTCGTCGTCATCATCAAAGAAAGAATGCTTTTCATGCAAGGAGAACCACACTTTATGCCATTGCAAGGAGTTTATCAAACTGCAACCTATAGAACGAAGTGAGTACGTAAAGAAGAACAATTTGTGCTTCAATTGTTTAATACCAGGTCATTCTGCCTTCCAATGTAGATTGCAAATGACCTGTCGCATATGCAAACGACGTCATCATACTCTCCTACACCGTAACCACGACTCGGATACTTCGGAATCATCAGGAACTAATCATCCGAAAGCATCACACCACAGTGCAGAAGAGCGAGAGGAAATTCAAGTCAACACAATGATCGCGTCACACAACTGTATTGAACAACGCACAGGAGTAGCACTGCTAGCGACAGCAACGGTGATAGTAAGAAGCGAGCAAAATCACACCGTTGTCCTACGCGCGCTGGTAGACCAAGGTTCGCAGGCATCATTTATAAGCGAAAAGGCGACTCAACTGCTCAATCTCACCATACAGTCAGCAAGAGGAAGTATCATTGGAGTGGGCTCTACAAGGACAAACGTCAATCACGTGGTACAGTTACAGGTTGGATCTCGTTGGGATTCCAGCTTCAAGATGGACTTAAATGCTTACGTAATGAGCAAACAACTTACCACAAAACTCCCCTCCAAAGCTGTAACTGTCAATCAATGGATACACCTAGAAGGACTCAAGCTGGCAGATCCAAGCTACCATACACCAGGGCCAATTGACTTACTTCTAGGCGTCAAAGAGTATGCACAAATAGTGCAACAACCACTTATCAAAGGTCCTTCAGGTTCTCCGTGTGCTCAAAAAACAAACCTTGGTTGGATCTTGTTTGGAGAAATCAATTCGACAAACTGGAAAGAGGAATCATTTCTGGTCCTTCATCATCAGGTCAATATGAATAATATGCTGAAGTCACTGTGGGAAATAGAGACAGATTACAAAAGAAAACAAACACTAGAAGAAAAAAGATGCGAAACAATCTACGAAGAAACACACACTAGAACAAAAGAAGGAAGATACGTAGTAAAGTTACCGTTTAACACAGAAAATCCAAAATCACCTGAAGGAAATACTAAAGATATTGCAAGAAATAGACTGCTACAGTTGGAAAGAAGATTCAAAAGGATGCCACAGCTAAAAGAAAACTATAAGAAAGTTATGGAAGAATACATAACACTAGGACACATGGAAGAAATACCCGAAGAGGAAACCAAGAAAGACAAAGTAGTGTACTTACCTCACCATGCCGTAGTCCGTGATGACAAGGAAACCTCGAAGACACGCGTCGTATTTGATGCTTCGGCGAAAGGATCGAACCACGTTTCCCTCAATGATGAACTGCTTGTTGGTCCTCAGCTCCAAGATGACCTCAGGAACCTAATCATGAGATGGCGGATGAAACGTGTCTGCTATGCAAGTGACATTGAGAAAATGTACCGACAATGTCTAGTATACAAAAAGGACGCCGACAGCTATCAGCGCATTTCATGGCGCAAAAATGAGTCAGAAACAATTAAAGAATATCGTATGCTTCGAGTCACGTTCGGCACAGCGTCAGCACCATATCTTGCAGTAAGAACTCTTCATCAAATTGCTGACGACGAAGGTCAAATTCATCCAAAAGCTGCAAAGATAATAAAAGAAGACTACTATATGGATGATTTGATGTCAGGAGAAGACACTTCAGAAGAAGCTTCAACCACGGCCCAAGAAATAGCTGATATACTAAAGAAAGGCGGCTTCAATCTTTCCAAATGGTCCTCGAACTGTCCTAAATTCATGAACTCTATTAAACCATGTGAAAGAACTACTCACCAGCACTTAGATTTCAAGCTAGATGGAACTGTAAAAGCACTAGGAATCATCTGGAACTTGGGACTGTCTGCCGACAACCACAACTAATGTAACGAAAAGAACAATCCTATCTGACGTTCAGAAGCTATTCGATCCTCTAGGATGGATTGCACCAAGTCTCATCCTGGCTAAAATACTAATACAAAAATTGTGGCTTGAAAAAGCTGGTTGGGATGACAAGATAAGCCCACACCTAGCGGATGAATGGAGAAAGGTACGAACAGATTTCAAGAATGTAAATGAGGTGTACATCGATCGATGGCTCGGCACATTAAGCACTGAAATAAAGAAGATACAAATCCATGGCTTCAGTGATGCGTCAATGCAAGCTTACGCAGCAGTGGCTTACCTAAGAACAGAAACTCAAGACGGCTCTGTAACAACAAATATCATAGCTTCAAGAACTAGAGTAGCGCCGTTACGTACTGTATCTCTGCCACGTTTGGAATTATCAGGAGCGCTGTTACTATCGAAGCTACTAAAACAAATAGAACAAGCCATGAGAATACCTATGACACAGATGTTTGCATGGACCGACTCATCGATTGTTATTGCATGGTTGTCTGGAGAACCACACAGGTGGAAACCGTTCGTTGCAAATCGGGTAGTAGAGATCATTGAGAACATAGACAACAACCGGTGGTATCATATCCCTTCAGAGGAGAATCCAGCAGACATAGCATCCAGGGGTATGCTACTTGCTAATTTGAAAGACGCAAAGTTGTGGTGGAGAGGCCCAGCGTGGCTATCTGAAAAAGAAATAACATTAAAACACACAAAAGTAGAATTTACAGAATTAGAAATGAAAAAGGATAAAAAACAAGCTAATCTAAAAGTACACAATGAAGAAGAAATGGTAGAAAACGTCACATCACAATTTGAACAATTTGAAAACCTAAAGGAATTGATAAAGGTTATAGCGTACTGCAAAAGGTTTTTGAATTTTAAAAGAATATCAGATGGAGAAGGAAGTTTAACTACGAAAGAATTGGAAAAAGCATTGATAGCATGCATTAAACTAGTACAAGCAGAAGAGCACAGCGCTGAGATAGAAAGAATAAAACGAAGCAAACCTATGAAAGGAGACAGTAACATAAAAACACTCAACCCTTACCTTGACAAAGACGATATCCTCAGGGTGGGCGGTCGGCTGCGGCACGCGAATCTCGATGAACAAACGAAACACCCTATAATTCTAGGAAACAAGAACAAATTAGTTACCATGATTGTCGCTGATGCTCATGCACAAACTCTGCATGGAGGAGTGCAGCTAATGTTGTGTTACTTACGTAACAAATACTGGATCATAAAAGCAAAGGGATTGGTGAAAACATGCATATACAAATGTTTAGTGTGTGCAAGACAAAGAGCAATGACTAGAACGCAGATAATGGGAGATCTGCCGAAAGAGAGTGACTCCAACACGTGCTTTTCTGCACAGTGGAGTTGACTTTGCAGGCCCGTTTCAGATAAACACATCAAAAGGAAGAGGCGTGAAGACCCAGAAAGCATATATTTCTGTATTCATCTGCATGACAAGTGGTCCTCGGCGTAGGCAGCAGCCAGAGATATGGATTTGCAAGTGCTTGTATAGAAGATGACAACATGTTCACGGGTGATATATTGTTGCAAGAATCCTTGGAAGGTCCTGAAAAAGCACAGTGGTTAGCGGCAGTGCAGGATGAGTTACAGTCGTTCGAGAAAAATAGTGCATGGGAACTCGTAGATGTCCCAGTAGATGGTACTATAGTGCAGTGCAAGTGGGTTTTGCGGAAAAAGTACGATAGTGATAACAATGTGCGTTACCGTGCTCGTCTAGTCGCGAAGGGCTTCACCCAAAAATATGGTGTAGACTATACAGAAACATTTTCGCCTGTAGTAAGACATACAACTCTTAGACTTTTATTTGCATTATCTGTAAAGTTGGGTTTAGTTGTTAACCATTTAGATGTAAAGACTGCGTTTTTGAATGGTGATTTAGAAGAAACCATTTACATAAACATGCCAGATTGTTATAATAGTGGTAGTTCAGATTGTAAAGTATTGAAACTTAAAAAGGCCATTTATGGGCTTAAGCAGGCCTCTAGAGCCTGGAATAAAAAGGTTGATAATTGTTTAATCAGTAATGGTTGTAACCAACCAAGGTCAAAAATTGAGCCATGCATGTATATAAAAGATATTAACAAATGTAAGACCATTGTAACAGTCTATGTCGACGATTTCTTTATATTTTCCAATGATGAAATTGAAACCAAGAACTTGAAACACATTTTGTCTAATAACTTTAGCATTAAGGAGTTAGGTGAAGTTAAACTATGTCTTGGAATGAATGTGACCTTCAATAAAGATAAAGGATATGTAACCTTGAGTCAGGAAACTTATATTGACCAACTTTTAAGCAAATTTAATTTAAGTGATTGCAAGACTGTTGATACTCCGATGGAGGTCAAACTAAATATAAATAAAGGACAGGTAGGTGTAAATAGTCATGTGCCCTATCAACAACTAATTGGTAGTTTGATGTACCTGTCAGTCTTAACTAGGCCAGATATTAGTTACTCTATTAGTTTTTTAAGTCAATTTAACAATTGCCATACAAAGGAGCATTGGGAATATGCAAAGAGAGTATTAAAATATCTGAAACGAACCAAATGTTATGGAATAAAGTATTGTAAAGAAGGTAATTCAGAAATAACAGGCTATGTAGATGCTGATTGGGCCTCTAACTCTGTAGATAGGAGATCATATACTGGAATGTGTTTTTTGTTATCTAATAGTGTTATATCATGGGAATGTAGAAAACAGAAATGTGTAGCTCTCTCTAGCACTGAGTCTGAATATATGGGCCTATCTGAGGCATGTAGAGAAGCGTTATATCTTAAGGGGTTACAATATGAAATAACAAATAAGATGTACACAATCAGCCTATTTAATGATAATCAGGGCGCACAGAAGCTGTGTGCAAACCCAGTCTATCACAAACGTACAAAGCATATAATAATAATAATAATAATAATAAAAATGTTTATTCATAAAAGTCTTAATTTACAGACAGTGTTCATAGAATTATAACAGGAGAAGACTTAAAATTACCTGTAGGAATATTGTTTACCTCGTTCTAACTAAGCTATAGCTTGTATGTAGAAACGGGGATCACAGATTCGGCTAGAAATTTCAAAGTTTTACCAATTATTAACATGATGGTTAGTTAGAATGAAAACATGAGTTATTTATTTAAACTAATATTAGTAGCTATATAAAAAAGATGACAATAATGTTGTTAACTATAACCTATTTCCTATTTGGGTTCCAACTTCCAACATATTTTTAATTTTAGTGTTATATTGTGTGAAGGGTGTGTTTTAGTTTAGTTGATTTAGTTGATTTAAAAAGTGTTATGTAGTGTGTAGTGTTATATGTGTGTGTGAGGTGAGAAGTGTGCGTAGTATTTGATACTTGCAAAGTAAGGGATGTGGGTATTGGCATGAAATAGCGAGTTTTAAGAATTAATGAAGAACAGCTCTTCTGTCTTATGATAGTTTAGAGTTAGCAGGTATTTGAATAGATTAGTTCTACATTCACTATAAGATAGGTTTTGCATAGAAATCTGTTTATTTACCTTGTTAAACAAGTGCGGTGCCAGGAAATTGTAGTGTTTTTGAGCAAACGAGGTTCTACAATGAACCGGAGTTGAGATATAATTTCTACGCTTTTTTAAGTTTATGTTTAACAAGGGGGATTTAAGACGCTGTTTTAATAAGGCCCTCTGAATAAAAAGTTGTCTAACACTTAGTAGCTTAATATCATTAAAAAGCTGCGTTGTTGGGTATCTATATGGTCGGGATAGAGCAACTTTAAGGACTGCTCTTTGGGCTCGTTCCAGTGGGAGCAAATGAGTCTTAGAAGCACCTCCCCAGGTAGTGTTACAGTACGTAAGCAATGATTGGCAGAGAGCATAATATATTGTTTTTATTTGAGATTCATTTGCTGCATGCCTAATACTTTTGAACACATATATGAGTTTTCTAACCCTGGATGTTAGTAGACTAATGTGTTCCTGGTAATTCAGATGGGTGTCAATGGTTATTCCTAGGTATTTAAATGATTTCATATTTTCGATCACCGCACATTGACAAGGTATAGGACGTGTTTGATGACAATTACTGTTGTGTGCTTTCAGAAAAAAATCCCCTGGATTTGGATATCAAACATCATTTTTGTCGTGATCTAGTAAAAGATAAAATTGTAAAGGTGCTGTATTTGCCAACAGCTGATATGCCGGCTGACATTTTAACAAAAAGTTTATGTTCAGCAAAACATTATAAATTTATGTTGCTTCTTGGTATAGTTTGTATAGAATAATTTTGTATAAAATTGTTTAGTGAATATTGCGATAAGTGGGAGTGTTATTTTTAGTCTATTTTGTATCGACAATATCTTTTATTCAAACTAGTAGCGCCATCTGCCATAGAATATGTAATACTGTAGGTTATTAGAAATAAAGTTAGTTCTTGTCTGTGATTCAAGCGTTTTAATTATTAGACCTTTCAAGAACTGACTGACTGAAATGATGTAAAAAATTGGGTTTATAAAGGGAAAATATTTCAAGCTTGTAAAATTAGATTGACGTCAATTAGTCGATGTGTGAGTGTGGTCACTCATATGATCAGCAGATAATAACTACAAGATCAGCAATATCAAGATTCTCTGGCCCGCGTTTGCGACGCGTACTCTCTTTGTATATCTCTCTCTTTGGTCTACTTTAATTATTTTTAAGCAAATAGTTATTTTATCTGTAAGTTTTAATTCTAAATCAAGTGTAGCGTGTGTTGCTTTTTGAATTTGTGCTGAAGCTCTTTAGTTATTTTTTTTTTATTGCTGTACCTACGTACTTGAGTAGTAGGTACTTTTAACTTTTAATTATTATTCTTGTTTGAGCCTTCACCTTGTTCGATTGGCACCACACTGGAGCTCTACATAGCATTAAGGAAACGATCATAAAAAAAAAGGTAGACCCCAAGCCGTGTTTGTTGCCTGATTCTTCTAGGCTTGGTCGCGTGGAATCGGCGTAGCTTCACCTAGTTCCTAAGACGTTTCAAAGTGATCCTTGTGATTTTATTGAAATAAATGATTTTTGAATTTGAATTTGAATTTGAATTTGAATTTGAATTTGAATTTGACTTGTGAGACGATCAAAATTAAAAATAAAAATTAATAGGATCACGACTGTTATCCCGAAGTACGATAGACATCCTCTCAGATCTCCAGGCCCTTAGATCCTTTGAGTATTTCTAGTGGGGGTAGTCAGAGGCACGTCCAAACATTACATATAGCACATGCCCACATTTTGCAGTAGTTAGCATTCCATACGTGACAGTTGCAATCCCATCGCCGCTTACAGGAACACTAACTGGTTTCCTCACGATGAGGATGATGATTTTTTACCGTTTTAAGCACGTGTTTTCGATGCGCATATAAATTTTTCGAACAGAAAAATCCATTGATGGACGCCTGGATTCGAACCCACGACCATCAGATTGAAAGTCGAGGTACCTCCCACTCGGCCAACGATAAAATTTTCAGAAGAAAGTTCACCAATACGACGTATCTTTGCTAATTTCGCTTGAGCACTGTGTTTAGATAGTTGCGACCTTACGACCAACCAAATATTTCGTGATTTTTGCCGAATCCCCTCCCTCCCTTCCGAGCCTCACGTGATTTATGAACGGCCTCTAATTCGAAAAAAAATACGGTAAAAAACTATACTGAAAAACAACAAATACCGCGGTAGTCAAATCGCACTTATTCGAAAACTAAATTTAAGTTCCTCTAAAAATTTGTATTGATTGTTCGTTGCAAATAGTCTATACATATAGACAATACATACAATAGGTATAGACTATTTGCAACGAACAATCAATACAAATTTTATATATCAATATAAATTTTATGTAGATAGCCTAACTGATCCAGATTACTACCAGTCGAAAGCGGTTTCAAGGCTCAGGTATTGCTACGTTGGTTGTAAATACTGATCTTGTATCAGATATGAGTCAGCTGTTGATTATTTACATCATACTAGACTGTATTACCAATTATCTATCTACTCTTGTTATGGGAACGTGGAAACTGGTTTTTAAAAATTGAATATTCAAACTAATCTATAATATAAAAATGAATCGCAAAATGTGTTGGTAAGCGCATAACTCAACAACGCCTGGACCAATTCTTTTTTTAAATGTTCGTTGAAGTTCAAGGATAGTTTTTACGGCGAGAAAAATTAGAATAATTGCCGAAAAACCCCTAAAAACAGCCCTTTTCTTTTTCCCATACAAAAGTTTTCTAACTAAAACGTAATGAAAATAAAAACAACAACTCTTTGATGTGTTTGATACTACGGGAACGGGAACGGGACAGGGACTTATTTTAAAGCGATACGAAGTTCGCCGGGTCAGCTTGTCTATAATATAAAAATGAATCGCAAAATGTGTTGGTAAGCGCATAACTCAACAACGCCTGGACGAATTTGGCCAATTCCTTTTTTTAAATGTTCGTTGAAGTTCAAGGATGGTTTTTACGGCAAGAAAAATTCGAATAATTGCCGGAAAAACCCTAAAAACAGCCCTTTTCTTTTTCCCATACAAAAGTTTTCTAACTAAAACGTAGAGTCAATTTGAGCTTTATTGCTATTGTATAAAGTTCACTGTTGTCTAATCAATGTAGGTGTGTTCCTAAGAACGGGAACGGGAACGGGAACGGGAAATTCAAACATTATTTGTCAATTGCGATACGAAGTTCGCCGGGTCAGCTTGTCTAATATAAAACTAGTTTTGATTACGTCCATCCCGATTTGTGATGATTCGGTTATTGAGAAAAAACGATACTGCATTCATCAAAAACATTTATTACTCGCAGAGAGGTGAGAGGTTAGATACCTTTGCCTATACTTATGTAATAATAAACCAGCTTTGTTTGTTATCATACGTAACAGCAAAGAATTCAAACATCCTACGACCAGAATCAAACTATTTGAAACCTTAGTCCGTCCTGTAGTTGAATACTGCTCAGTTGTCTGGAACCCTCAGTACGAAGTCTACTCGAAACGGATTGAAGGTATACAGAGGCGCTTTATGTATCATCTATCTTACAGAGATAATCTAGCAAATAAAGCATTAGGCTATAAAAAAATACTTAAGCACTACAAAATGACTGCTTTATCGTGCCATAGAAAACAAATTGATCTCTTTTTCTTGCAGAGGGTCTAAATTGCATTAACATTACAAGTAGTTTAAGTATTGCCGCACCGTCTCGATTACCTAGAATTAAGGCTTTTAATTTGTTTAGTTTGCCTTATGCACGAACAAATCTCGGTAAGCACTCCGTTTTGCCAAGAATCTGTGGGCAGTATAATTATATTTCAAAAACAAGCAATTTGGACCTAACAGACTCTCTACCAAAATTTAAAATACAATTAAAAAAGATTTGTCTTGCTTCATGTCTCGATTAAATAATGTAAACAATCAAGTACACATATATTTTTAACAAAATTTTCAACAAAATTTTAATTGGTTTTTTATTTAGTTTTATATTCTTTTATATTGAACATCTTTCTCTTATTGTTACTTTAGACTATTAAGTTACCTTTTATATATTATATTTATAGATATATATTTTTAAGTTGTTAAAAACTCTTCGCATGCTGTGGTACCCTATAATTGCGGGAGCACTTTGCTTTAACTTTTTGTATTACTTTTTCTTGAATGTGAATGTGTACACCTGTGTTGGGCATCCTTTTTAATAAATAATAAAAAATAATAATAATAATAATAATAATAATAATGCGTGTGTTAAGAATATAAAAATATATTGATGCACTACTTGAATTCGAAATTATTTCCTGATCAAAAATCAAGGTAGTTAGCTCCAATGTTTCTTTAAAAAATAAACAGTAAAAAAACCTTATTAAGACGATTTTTTTTTGATGAATGCAGATTTTTTTGATTTTTTGATTCAATGAGTAAAAACTAAAAAAGACTGCAAAACAATTTTTTTATGACAAAGATAACTTAAGGATTTAATTAAGATAAATTAAAGACTTAAACACTTGGTGAAACTTTTTTCGATAGTTTTTTTTTCCAAAGATGACTCTTCAAAAACACTAGTTTCGTTTTTAATTAAAACTATGAATAGCTAATTCATTTTTATATAATTCGTGAGTTAATCATACTAGCTACATAAATGAAAGACATGACATGACAACATATGTTTGATGGTTTTCAAGATAATGCGGTTTTATCACTTTTTCCGTCTTATCCGGCTAGAATCACACCACACCGCACGGTTTAGTAATTGATTAATCAGCATATAGTACTTTGGCATTCAGAATACCAGCCCTATACGATGCCCATTCATCTGGTTCTCAACATTAGAACCCAGTGGGGTTGTTAGGGTTGTAGGTTGTAGGTTGTTAGGGGCTGGTGAGTTGAACACCATTATATAAACAGATTTCAAAAAAAGGTTTTCTGTTGGTTATTATGTTTTTTTTTGACCGATTTGAAAAATTCTTTTACCATAAGAATCCTACATTATCCCTGATGAAAATAAGCTATTTTTATTAGGTACTAGAAAAAAATAGGGAACCTACTAAAACTTCAATAATGTAACACAAAGTGTAAAAAAAATGCCATAAAATCATCAGTACACAGACTAATAGACAGCTACTATCCTATAATCAGCGGGACGTTCTATTGAAGAAGCTTTTTGTTTACTTTTGTAGTGGCCTTCACCATAATTGCCAGAATGCAGTAGTAGATGATGAGATGATTTTCAACCTTATGCTAAAGTAATAAGACGGCAATTGGTCTGTGACTCTGTTAATTATCCTTTACATGATTTCCGTATATTAGAGTACCGTCTATGTTTGTAACAAATAATTTGCCTTCTGCGCTGTCGGTTGTGGGTTATATTCTCACCCAAACATTTGTGTGACTAATATAAGTGTTTGTTCTGTGTTTGGGTATTTATTATTCCTTTTTTTTAATTTGCAAGGTGACCAAGCTGATTGACGAACCCCTGAACCCAGCTTATAATGGCGACATTTTATCTGATACAATTACCATACGGCTTCATGGAGCGGTTGGAAGAACTATGGATCCAGATAACGGGGGCTATTAGATATCATTACTGATATCTAATAGCCCCCGTACCATAGAGAATGGACACAACTGAATGAAAATTCCCTGTCTACCCCTTTGGTCTTAGCGCCTGGAGATCTGAGTAGATGTCTACAGCACCTACTTGGGGACTAATGTCGTGATCCTATTATTTTTTATAAAACAAGATAATTATGAGTATAATAAATAATTAGGAAGGGTGAGATTAGAACCTACGACCTACAGATTAAAAGTCGAGGTACCTCTCACTCGGCCAACGCGGGTCTTATTGAGGGCTTTGTCAAAGAAGAGTGCCCTTAAAAGGATTTCTATACTTTAGTGAGCCTAGTCGTTGGACCAGCTAATCTACCTTTGTTTCTTGTATTTGATTGTCAATAATTTTCTTCATGTCTAACTATTAACAAACGTGTATATTTACAGGCGGTTCAGAGTAATACAAAATAAAGTCTACCAGAAAAAAAATAAAAATTCTGTCACTTATTTAAACCTACATTATCCAGCCATGAACCATGTACATGACAATATAGAACATGCTATATTGTAATAGTATTAGTAGTTAGCACATGATACAGAATACTTACAGCAGCAGATGTTTGTTATAATTATAAAACCATTAGCTGTCCCAACAGACGTTTTCCTGTAAAATGTATATAATCCCATAGTAAAAAGCACTTTCAGTTTTTCCCGAATTTTACGATTTTCAGGCAACTCATCCCATTAATTTAAAATTTTAAACTAGCCCAGTATTCAATCATACAAAACAAAAATAAATATTCAATCGGTTAAGCCGTTTTTTAATTTTAGCGAGACTAACGAACAGCAATTCATTTTTAACAGAGAAGATTTGAAAAAAGAAGATAAGGAATGAATAAAGTATGTTTAGATAATAACACTACTGTCTTAATTTGTGTCCTTGGAACGACATAAATAATCAGATGAGACTTATTTTGCAATACAAACTACTTAGTCTTATTCATATCCGTAATATCACGGTATCTCTGTAGCAACACACTAAAGCCGAGTTTCTTGCAATCTCAATGCCGTCAAAATTAGTTTTCTAAACATTCCGTCTCAAATGATTTCAAAATTCAAATTCAAATTCTAAAATCATTTATTTCAATAAATACAGAAGGATCACTTTGAAACGTCTTAGGAACTAGGTGTAGCTACGCCGATTCCACGCGACCAAGCCTAGAAGAATCAGGCAACAAACACGGCTTGGGGTCTACCTTTTATTTCAATGATCCTTTCCTTAATGCTATGTAGAGCTCCAGTGTGGTGCCAATTGAACAAAGTGAAGGCTCAAACAAGAATAATAATGAAAAGTACTACTCAAGTACGTACAACAATAAAAGAAATAACTAAAGAGCTTCAGCACAAATTCAAACAGCAGCACACGCTACATTTGATTTAGAAATAACTTGACTTGATTTTAGAAAAACAATGTTTGCTAGTTTTGTTAAATAAATTCTTTGCTTTTCTCAAACCGCACACTTTTATAAGCTGTAACTACAATAAACTTCGAAAATCATGAAAATCGAATTTAACCAACATGTATTTGTTGGATCATTATCTGATGACATATTATTAGGATATCAACTTGATGATGCAACCGTGACCTCACGAGAGAACTTCTCAACAGCAAGCACCAAACTTTATATACGCAAATACACATTCAACTGTGACAACTATACCTACATAGAGCGTGTTTTTAGGGTAAAAACGGGATCCTATTACTAAGACTTCGCTGTCCGTCTGTCTATCCGTCAGACTGTATCTAGACAGTTGAAATTTTCATAGATGATGTATTTCTGTTGCTGCTTTAACAACAAATACTAAAAACAAAATATAATAAATATTTAAGTGGGGCTCCCATACAACAAACGTGATTTTATTTTTTTATAGATAATGGTACGGAACCCTACGCGAGTCAGACTCACACTTTGTCGGTTTTTTAATTTTATTTTTGTCTATATTTTTACTATTCGTCAAACGTGTTGCTCAAGAGACAGATGACGGAACACGAGCACTACGCCGGACCGGCAAATCTGCCGGAAACCGGACACCGGACAGAGTGTTCACATTACATCGGATGCCGGAAGAAATTCAGACAGTCAAGTACTGAGTGACAACACGTAGTGACAAAACGCTCGGTAAAAATGCCGGGCTCGGCAAAAATGCCGGACCCGGGATAATGTGAACAGATTCATATAAATTGTACAGCCACTAGCCCTTCCGGCAGATTTACCGGCGCGGCAGATTTGCCGGTCCGGCGTAGTGGGAATGCAGCCTAACAGGAAACGCGGCTTAACAATGACTGTCTAGTCTACTACTCGTATCAATGATTTAAGTACCTAACATTAAATTACGAGTATGTTTCTACCAAACAGTGCTTCCAGATTCACTGTAATTACAGTAGATTTACTGTATTTCAGACTTTTCTACTGTATACTGTAATGATAAAATACAGCAGTGAAATTGTTTAGTCACAAATACTATCAAAGGCAACATGCTAGCTCAGCAAGCCATTCGGCGGACTTCCGAAAATTGCGTGAATTTTAATCCAACTAAGAAAATGATTTCAAGGATGACAGCAAAGATTTATGAAAATCACGAGAAAATTGTTCTGGAATAAGTAAATAACATAAATGTTTTTTTTGACTAAATGTGCAAAAACTTTGCAATTTAAATATTAGCAATTCATTTTTGTTATTGTTACAAAGCCAGTTAAAAAATTGCCCTAAAAAACCCAAAGGAAGGAGATACACTCTGCATAAAAAAATTATGGCTTTAGTCATTTATAAAAAGTCACCTGCCTGCTACAGACTTCTCAGAAGAATGTTTGCATTGCCATGCCAAAGCAATTTAAATAAGTTGCTTAATAGAGTACCCCTGAAAGCAGGAATAAATAAACATATATTTACTTCCCTAAAGAAGATGAGCCAAAAACAGACAGATGAACAAAACCTTTGCTTGTTATCATTTGATGAAATGTCAATTAGAAAACATTTATATTACGACTGTAAACTAGATGAAATACAGGGCTTCCAAGATCATGATAACCATGGTAGAAGCAATGAAATTGCTTCTAAAGCCCTTGCATTTATGCTTATCGGTTTAAGAAAAAAATGGAAACAGCCCATTGCATTTTATTTTTCACACACGTTAAACGCAGATAGATTGACTATGATTATGAAAGAGGTAAAAAAATTTACTATGTTATGGGTTACTTTCAAAATTGTAAAAATATGTGTTGATAGTATGTTTCATTTCTTTCAGATACTGACAGAATGCTTCAATTCAAATATGAATGTGATTGCTACTGTGTGTGATTTGTCAACAGTAAATATTAGAATGTTAAAAACAATGGGTGCAACCACCAATGAACCCTTTTTTGTGCATTGTGGACGGGAAATTGTAGCAATTCTAGATCCTCCACATCTTCTTAAATGAACTCGAAATCTTCTTATGAAGCATGATGTTGAGTGCACCACTGATTTAACATGCAATGATGAGACTGTAAAAGGTAAACAATAACTTCTATGTCATTAATTTTTATTAGGGTTCTGTACCAAAATGTTACAAAAAGAACCCAGTGCGGCTTTGTCTGTCGGCACACTGGATTATT
The DNA here is from genome assembly GCA_912999785.1 of Hydriomena furcata. NCBI lineage: Eukaryota > Metazoa > Arthropoda > Insecta > Lepidoptera > Geometridae > Hydriomena > Hydriomena furcata. The sequence goes on along the minus strand of OU538820.1, from coordinate 4,340,081 downwards.
CCAGCAGATACTAACGACTTGAAATGCAGCAACATGTAACAACATGTAAATGAAAGAATTACAAGTTTTTGACTGATGAAAAAGAATAATAGATAGGTATAGGAATAATACAGAAAAACTAAAAAGGTGTCTCTACCTAGCACAGTTTTTTAGAATTCCATCATAAATACTTTACAAACCTAACTTAGTAATGTGGTCTGCAAAATTAATTTTATTATGTACTAGGTGTGAGAGTTTGACTCACACTTATTTTATCATTGAGGTTACTCTGTAAATGTTAGACAGAAAGGTACAATGTGAACAAACCCTGCCAATCAAGTTTTTAGTGACAAAAGTTACTTAGCATGAAGAATTTGTGTATTAGAGTTGTGATACATAGTTATATTCAAATTCTATTTATGTTTGTTTTAGGCACAGTAAGATGGAGTAATATTGAGAAATTTTATAATCTGGATAAAAACAACCCAAATGTTGTTTATGCTCCAGCATTGACAGACTATCACTTACATCCAAATGTAAAGCAGCAGATGAGAGTGAAACTTGCAGCGCAAGTATTTAGCCATTCGGTCACAGCTGGCATATTAGCAAAAATTGCATCAAGTGAGTGAATATATCAATTTGTTAATTACTATCTTTGGAAAGCTAAGAAACTACCTTTTTGTAACCTGTAAATTTCAGTTTTTGACCAAGCAAATATAGCAATTTGTTAAAGAAGTTTCATGTTTTGTTCATATTTTTTCACAGATGAACTTCCAACTGAAGCCCATGCGACTGCAATGTTTGTCCGGAGGTTTGACGAGATTTTTGATGCTGTTAATGCAACAGCCCAGACCTGCGTAGAGGGAAAAAGTATTCAACAAACCTAACTGCACGGAGTCCTCACATAGTGATATTTGGGGAGATGAAAAAATGTATTTCCTCTATGAAATATTTGGGGAGTAAATCAAAGCCTCCGCAATTATCCTTTTTTATTGCAGCCATGAATACCACGGCTCGTACATCTGCAGACGCATATCCTCGCATTGTCCACTCACTGATGTGCCACAGACAGGGTGGAGAAAGCGAGGATTTTGCTAAATGTGCCATCGAGTCTCTTGTGAAGAAGATACAGAAGAAACGTGTCGAGTTGGACTCATTGATCTCGGCTATAATTACCAATGGAGCACATCCTAGCAAGTGCGTTACAATTCGGAAGACCCTTGATGGCAGGTTGCAGGTAAGAAACAATTAAAAAATAGTTTATTAGGCTCACTGACTTATTCCGCACTATAGGTGCTTTATGTATTTATGTCTAGGTCTCAATGATGTGCGAAGCAGACTGTAGATTGACCAACCACAGAGCTTGAAATGCTGTTTTTAAAGAAATACATCATCTGTGAAAATTTCAACAGTCTAGCTATCACGGTTCATGAGATACAGCCCTGTGACAGACAGACGGACAGACAGACGGAGAGAGAGACGGACAGACAGACGGACAGACAGACGGACAGAGAGACGAACAGACAGACGGACAGAGAGACAGACGGACAGAGAGACGGACAAACAGACAGACGGACAGACAGACAGACGGATAGACAGTCGGACAGACAGTCGGACAGACAGACGGACAGGCAGACGGACAGACAGACCTGCAGACAGACAGACGGACAGACGGACAGACAGACAGACGGACAGACAGACGGACGGACAGATGGGCGATGGGCTTGCAACCTGTCACGTTTGGAATGCTAACTACTGCAAAATGTGGGCATGTACCAAATATAATGTTTGGACGTGCCTCTGACTACCCCCACTAGACATCTTCGAAAGATCTAAACTAATGAAAATATGAAAATCGTAATCCATAATTAGATAAGAGTCAAAAAATTAAAAAAAAAAGATGTAATCATTTTTACCCGGTATAAATAGGAATGAATGGGTAAAAATTATTTTTACCGGGTAAGTGCCCATCTCTGGTAAGCATTGAAATAGAGACCGGATATATTTTGTGTTCCAAATTCAAACACCAAAATATTGAATAAAAACAAAACACTGAGTAAAAAGCCTTTTCATTTCACTGTTCACACAAGTGAATAAAATAAGCTTTTTAGGTATGTTATAAATAAATTTATTGTCTTTGAGCCGCCAAAACGGCCAAAATGTCGCTTTCTGTTTTGGTGAATTTTATATGGTTTTATATTTGGTGAAATTTATGGTTAAATTATAGTTTAAGTTACAGGTAAATCCTACAGAGTATTATGAAATTCTACTCAATTTTAATTAAATAAACATTGTGCTGACTAGTAAAGGCTATTCGGGAAACTTGAATAGCCTTTACTAGTCAGCACAATGTTTATTTAATTAACATTATAGTGTGATTTATTCTTATTTAGGCACTCCTCATATGAGTCCGGGACCGCCTCAAATGGGTCCTGGTACTTCTTATTTAGGCACTCCTCATATGAGTCCGGGACCGCCTCAAATGGGTCCTGGTACGCCGCAAATGGGCCCGGGCACGCAGCTCACACAGGCATTACCGAGTAAGTCATAGTCGAGTTAATAATAAAAATAAAATAAAAATAATAGGATCGCCAACTGTAGATCCCTAAGTAGGGTAGACTCTCAGATCTTCAGGAGCTTAGATCCTTGATGTCTAAAGGCAGAAGCACGACCTTGCACTAAATTTGACATATGCTCACATTTTGCATAATAAATAAAATGAAATAGGATGACGACTGTAATCCCCAAGTACGGTAAACATCCTCTCAGTTCTACAGGCGCTCACATCCTTGAAGATGGCTAAAGATGGTAGTCAAACACGTCCAAACATTAAATTAGTATGGTATTTGTAACTTTACAGCTGTCTCCCCCGGGCCCGGTTCCGGGTCGCAGCAGAACGGGTATGCATCAGCAGCCAGTCCGCCTGCGCAGCAGCCGAGTCCTCGCATCAAAAGATCTAAAAAAAAGACGTGTGGCACTCGGAGACTGCCGCGGTAAAGCTATTGCATAACATTTTTTATCAACTTATGTATTTATAATTATTTATTTATTTATTTTATTTATCCTTTTTTCCTTTGTTTTTCTTTGATATTCAACTTTTTGAGCGTGGTGACCGATAAGAAAAGAAAAAGAAAAAAAAAAAATTTTTTTTTTTACATCCCTAGATTGCGGGGGAAGAGGGGGATTAGGCATGCGCAGTAACGCCGATACAACCAATGCCACCTATTGGCGAGTTGCTAAACTAAAGAGACAAGCGTGATATTTCAAAAAGTAATTAAAAGTTCTGCTATTCATCGATAGATGTCAAAATCTTTAACCTACCTATTTACCTAACTACGTAGTTAGCATTCCACACGTAACAGGTTGCAAGCCCGTCGTCGCTTTCAAGAATACTAACAGGTTTCCTCACGATGTTTTCCTTCACCGTTATAAGCACGTGTAACGCGCATATACATTTTTCGAACAGAAATATCTATTGATGCACGGCCAGGATTCGATATTTACCTAACTACATGAATTCAATAATTCAATTTCAAACTTTTTAGTCGATCATGTCTGTGAAGTACCACCTATTTACCGATAGTGGTAAAATAGCGCCACCTGCCAGCGGAATTGCGAACCTCTCAAACCCCGAGCTTTCGCATGAGACCGCGAAAAGCACCTATAATAACGTAGTATCATCAAATGAAACTAGATGGCGCTGGAATGCGAAAATCACTCTAAGCAGGCATGACATGAGTCATAGGGATGTAATATTGATTGAAAAAAATCTATTAATTAATAATCGATTTTTTGTCCCTACAAATAAATCGATTTTCCAAAAAATCTAATTATATGGTTCGGATCGCTTTCGGAGAGACGATCGATGGGTCGGTTCCCGTTTGTGAAGCGACTATTGGTCGGATCACGTTCGGAAAAACGATCAATGGTTCGGTTGGTTATGGAGTCGTTTTTTATCTTAAATGGGTCAAAAAAAGATCGCGATATATCAGTTTGGGGCGAACCAATAGTACCTATCTGTATCTGTATTTGTTCATGCACATAGTACAATTTTGGATCTGCTTTTCCACCTGCAACGGGCGTTGCACTTGGTCAAGCGGCGCATTTTGGTGTGATATAGGCTGTAGTCAAATTAATATAAATTTTCTTTGTAATTTACTTTTGTAGTAGGTACTATTTGTGTCTGATACCCTCCCTACTCACAAATAATCTACCATCAATGAACTCTGTCTGAGAATATATTATAAATAAAATTAAATAATAAAATTGTCATTGCAGGATTTACAGAAATTTCTGGATGAAGCCAAAGAAGGCGTGATCTACTTCAGCATGGGTACCAATCTGAAAAGTAAAGACCTGCCGAAGCAATTTAGGGAAGATTTGCTAAAAAATAGACTGCAATTTGCAAATCATGTAATGAATGTGTCAAAGAGTTGTTTTTATCGCCTTAGAGTTATGTATAAGGTTCGACATTTACTTAGTGAAGAGATAAGGCTTAGGTTATGCGAATCTTTAGTCTTATCCAAATTAAATTATGGAGACATTGTGACAGGTTCATGTTTGCTAGCAAAGACGAAGAAGCTCATTCAGCGTGTCCAGAATGCGTGCATTCGTTTTTGTTATAAAATTCCACCAAGAAGCCACATTAGCCCCTATATAAATGGTGCCAAATTATTGAATATGACCTCTCGAAGAAATCTGCATATGGCTGGCCTCCTAAACACAGTCATAAAGTATAAGCGACCCGAATACTTACCTATTTACCAAACTTAGATGGCGTCATCGTAACTGTGGATGGGGGATCCAAGGTCTATAAATAAATGTAAGTTGGTCACTCCCTATCACAGGACACGTGCTTTTGAAGGGAGTTTCCGGTACCAGGCCACTAAATGCTGGAACAATTTGCCGCCGCCATTGAGAAACACTCTTTCAAAAGCAACTTTTAAAGTAAGGTATAAAAAGTTTCTCATGGAGGAACAAATTGGAACCGGCTAGCTCCGAACACAAACTACGCACACAGCATTTCATACACACATGCAGCCACTTTACGCATGCACACACGCGCGCACACATACACACACATTCATTCACTCTTACTTTCATACAGTTCACTCACATATTTTACACGGGTAGCATGTTATTATACATATAAACCTTCCTCCTGAATCACTCTATCTATTAAAAAAAACCGCATCAAAATCCGTTGTGTAGTTTTAAAGATATAAGCAAACATACATACATATTACATACAGACGCGGGAAGCGGAAAGCGACTTTGCTTTATACTATGTAGTGATTTGATCTTTATAAAGAACATAGGTATGTATTTTTTTTCTTTAAATTTTAAATTAGTACTTGCCAACCTATTTTAATTATATTTTTTATTACATAACTAGCGGCCTGCCCCGGCTTCGCACAGGTGTAATTTATTTTTCATCATTTTGAGATATATTTATAATTTTATCTTTATAAAGGACATAGGAATGTATTTTTTTCTTTAAATTTTATATTTGTACTTGTCAACCTATTTTATTTATTTTTATAACATAATTATAAATTTTTATTAAAATTGCCTTTTTTTAGTTTTATGTACTCAAGTAATAGACGAAGGTATGACAAAGTGAACGTTCAGCGCTACATTCCCTTGCTCGTGCTTGGGAGTTTCCAGCCCTATTTCCAGCCAAACCGCTGTAAGTGTTCAGCGCTCGACTGTCGTTCTGTAAGACTGGATCCTGGACTTGTCTTAAAAAAAAAACAAGTTTTATAGAAACACAGATTTATTAAACGATTATCGATCCTTTGGAAAATTGTTTCGGCTGTATCAGATACAGTTGTGGGTCAAACAATAATCCAACAATTCAGCAATTTGTGGCGGGTGTTAAAACCGCTATAATTTCCAATTTAAGGCACTCTGGACAAAAAAAGAATTGCGAAGACGACACTGCTATTTTAAGCAATAATTTGTCCGAGTTTTTAACCTGCCGCGGTTAAAAACTCGGACAAATTATTGCTCAGATAATTCCCAATTATGCGAGAGTGTCGAATTAAATGCCAATGAGCTTCAGATTGCATTAACTGATGCAGCCGAAGCAGTAGAGCAGGCGACGTCCGAAGGACAAGCTTGTGGATATGTGTGTGGTTTTATTTAAAAAAAAAATAAGCACAATGAGTGTGCAGATTGCCGAAAAGCATTTTTGACTGATAGTCCTGAAACCATACACATATTCACAAGTTTTAGACCAATATTGCTGGCGGGCAATGAACTCAGGAGGGTGACAAAAGTTTAAATATCTGGGTCACTGGGTCACCGACACTCTCGGATATGCTGGATATTGATAGGGAGCGAAGGTCATTATCAGTCAGAGCTAATATCGTCACTGGAAATATGAAATGCTGTAAAGGACAATTTGTCGAAATTGAGTTTTATATACAGTTCGATTGCAAATTTTCCGCTCTATCCAATGGTATATTTAGAATTGGGATATCTTTAAAAATGATGTCCTTTACATCAACTGATTTAGTAAAAAATAAACTTAAAATGTAATGCATAGTACATTTAAGAACTGTGTAGAATTCTTGATTAATGTAACGTAGTATTTTGTAGGATTTTACTGTAAACTCACTAACATTGTTAATGTATTTCTTACAGTAGCTAAGCTACTGATGTTCTACAAAACTGTTCCTTACATTATTCGAATAAATACATTCAATGTTTTTTTTTAAAACAAATTAATGTAAAGGAATCTGATGTAGCTAGGAGTCATTTACATCAAAATAAGTTAATTAATTGCCGTAGAAGTGTACGTTACATCAATTTCTTGAATTATGTTTGAAATACGGTTCAAGCCTTGCTGTTACTTTCTGGGTTGATAATTTAGATTATTATAACAGTTACTACTATGTAACTTATTGTATTCTTATTATTTTACTACCCCAAAGTCCGAGAAAATAGTTGATTGTTGAAAAAACGAACATTTGTCTTCTTTCTTCTCATGCTTGCAACTCAACTATTGTCTCTTACATTATATATTTTAGAGAAGCTAAAAACAAATAGTTGATGTTAATATCGACTGGTTGATGATAAAACAAAATAAGTCCATTACGCTAAGCTTTTTACAATATTTCGTTAAAATGTACCCTTTACAGCAACGAGAAATTAAAGAAAAAAGTATTTTTGTCCTTTACATTAAACATTTTGGAGAAGCTTAATAGTTATCTGGGCCCTTACTTTAAATTTGCCATTATTTCAATTCACTAAATGATGCTTACATTACTTACTTGAATACATCTACTCTTAGTACAATAGTTTACGTTAAAATGAACGGACCATAATATTGCTTTCCTTTTCTCTCTGTACCGCTGCCACCACGGGTTAGAGTGAGACATTTTGCGCGCGAATCTAATAATAACAATGAAGCGCCCGAGCAAGCGGCGACGTGTTTGTTTTCGTTTTGATTCATTGTAATGTTAATCCTTGACACGTGCGGTATTGGAACGACAAAGTTATTTTGAAATAATTACGTGAAGTGTTCATGATTATTCAGAGTGCAATTTATTGATGTAAGAGTACAATATGAATGACGAAAATGATATGAACACTTTGAATTCATTATTAGCACGAAAAACAAAGCTTTTGAATTTAAAGAAACGAGAGATAGCCCGGAATCGGTGAGTAATTTATCCAAAATTTTTTATTTTACTAATTTATTTTATGCCTGACTGGGACCGATAGAAAAACGGAATGTTCCAGCTGCTTCTTTCTCTTCCCGGGTATCTATAGCCAGTAGAGGGAAACTAAGGATCCGGGTAGGTATCTAGGTATTGCACCTAAAGGCGTTGGTATTAATCTATACCTACTTACTAAAAGTAAATATGTGTGTATTTGTATGTATGTTTGTAATGTTTACACACGGGTGACATAGGCTATGTAGGTAGGTATGTACCACCGGCAAAGCTGGGACGATCCACTAGTTAGGTAGATACTTCTAATTAGGTAAGCTGGTGATTTCGAAACGAGCATACTATTAATGTTCGAGTCCTCTGAGGAAGAGGCTGATCGACCTCAGACATCACGTCGCGCTCATAACACCGCGCCACGATCATCAACATCGAAACCAGACAACACACATAGCAACACTCCTCCTGCCACACCATCAAGCAAGAAGCGCAAACATCGCGTAAATCCGATCGCTCCTAACAAGTACTCAACATATGATCTATTTGGGACAGATAGCGAAGATGAAGAAAGTGAAAAGCGAGTCAACAATACTGCCGCCATAAGAAAGAAGGACGTATCTCTAACACTTTTTGCGAAAATGAGTTAAATACATATTCGGAATCAGAAAAAAATTACGCATCTTTTAGTATTTGAATTATCTTCCTAAAATAACTAGAACCTTATTATTTTCACTAATAAATGAGACTTAACTGCAATAAGTCTTGAAAGATACTAAATAAAAAAGGCTGTTCTGACTTATACTACGTTAAAAAAACGTATATACGTAGAAGCGTCTTATTTGTCTACAAAAATTTTATATGGCTATAGATAGAAAAGACATTTCTGATTTATCATAAGGAAAGACGTTTATTTGTTAAATATGCCTTTTCATCTTAGTATCATTAAAAATACTCAGACGCAAGTGGGAGAAGCGCCTTTTTTACTTGGTATTACTACGTTACAAAGTGGAAGTGGGGTGCGCGGTCACTACTCTGAGCATTCAGTTGCGTCCAAGCGGTCAAGGCGACTCCACGCGCGTTTCGCACTCGGCGCGCGGCGGCTTTGACTACGGCGGACTATCGCAAGGTAACATTAAATCAATTTGAATTGAGGTAGAAGTAGCTACGTGCAAATGGAGACTTTATAATAGCCGTTTTCAGTGATAATACCTACTGATGTTTAGGTTCAAGTTAACGCTCACGAAAATTTACGATAAATTATAAATACCTACCTTCCTACTATGTAATACGACCAATCAAATCAAATTAGGTATTTATTTTGTTTTAGGGTGACAAAATGAAACGCCACAGATGCTCAAAAATAATTTCGATGGTGCCATCAACCAGCTCTTCACAACCGCAATTCAATCACGATGAGTTGCTTTTACCTATAACAAACGAAGATAGCTATTTCCAGGATATGGATTTTGATTCGGACGATTCCGTTTTCGACAAGGATTATGTACCCCCACATTTAGATCTGAAAAACTTACTAGATGATTCAGATTCTTCTACCAACACGATACCAAACTCACAGCCAATTAACTTTTCTGTGTCCGAGTCACCAGAAGATACAATGAATGAAGACCCTCAACAAAATCTTACAAAAAAAGGAACGATCAGAAAACGTAGAAAGTATGATACACCAAAGATCCAGAGAAAGGAACTAAAAAAAATCAAGATATGGAAAATAAATACCAACTGAAGCCTGGGTGTGATACTGATATGTGTAAAAAGAAATGCCATAGCCAGTTCACAAAGGAAGAAAGAAAAAAAATCAATTATCATTTTAGGAAACTATCTTGGAAAGAGCAACAATATTTCATAATCAACAACACGTCTAAAGATAAGCCTAAGAGAAAAACTGTTAATGAAAACCGAAAACATGCAAGAAACGTAACTGTGTCATATTTTATGACTAATGAAGCAGGTACAAAAGTAAATGTTTGCAAAATATTTTTCCTGGAAACGCTGGGCTACAACAGAAGAAACGATAAATCTATAAGAAATGCATTAAGCAACCTGACTAATAATATCCCAGTGGATAGGCGAGGAATCAATCCTAACCCGAAAAAGTTTGATGACACAAAAATTGTAGAACATATAAATTCATTTAATCCCTCGATATCCCACTACCGACGCGAGCACGCCCCAAACAGAAAATATCTACCATCAGATTTATCAGTTACAAAAATGTATGAAAACTTTTGCGAACAACATAACATGAAGAATCTTCCCATTGACCAACAGATTTCATACGACCACTATAGGGTTCAGAACCGGGAATTCCCGGTACTTTCGGTACCGGGAATTCCCGGTTCTTTTGTCAGTAAAAAGGAACCGGGAAATCTAATTTGATTCCCGGTTCTTACGGTACTTTCGGGAATTTTATTTTTATAACTCGGCGGGCCTCGCAGGACTCGCCACGTGCGAAAAGTAAGAAAAAAGTGTCGCGCGTTTGACTCCAAGGTAAGTATTACGTTGTTCCTCACACCAAACAATGGTGACAGAATGTAATTTACTTCAAATACGACGTATTATCATACTCCTAATATGATTTTTGTGATATTATAAACAAAACCACAGTAATTTTAAGGGGGCCGGTATCTTATCTTAGCCTATATCGTCCCACTGCAGGGCAAAGGCCTCCCTTCTTTTCACACCTTTCGATCTCCAGCTAAGTTGCGCCAGTCATTTAAATGACTGTCGAGATCGTCCTGCCATCTCCTCCGGAGTCTGCCTCGAAGGCGTGTAGTTTGTGGGGACCAATCGTTTGTTATTTTGGCCCAAAGATCGTCCGGCATGTGAGCGACATGCCCTGCTCAATCCCATTTGAGTTTGGCCGCTTTATGGGTGACGTCAACTATTTTTGTTTTGGAGCGTAATATCGTGTTTCGTATGCGGTCTGTGAGTCTGACTCCTAAGATACTGCGCTCCATGGCTCTTTGGCAAACCTCGAGTTGGTATCTCTCATGAGCTGTCGGGTCGGGAACCAAGTCTGTGCACCGTACGTTAGAATTGGGCGAATGCACATGCCCATAAGTCTGCGCTTATTGCAGAGTGGCAGTTCGCCATTCATACGATGTTTCATCGACCAGAAGCTTCTCTAGGCGCGTCGTCGAGCAACTTCGTTTTGTTGTGCCTGGAATGAAACTATCTGGCCGAGATACACATACTCATGGACATACTCAATCTCCACATTCTCGATGTACAATCTCCTCTTCGTGCCATTGGTCATCAGCTTGGTCTTGCTCATATTCATTCGGAGTCCCACATCTTGGTCGGCTTGCTTGGTTCAGTCCTTGAAGCATATCGCCTAGTTCTGCAGCTGTGGGGGAGAAAAGGACAATATCGTCGGCGAAGCGCAGGTTTGTTAGCCTGCTATCTCCGACGACGATGCCCTTCTCAGCCCATTTGGGCTTCAATCGCTTGAACACTTCTTCCAAAGTAGCTGTAAACAATTTAGGAGAAAGCGGGTCTCCCTTTTTCTAAGAGCTGATTAAGGGAATGGAAATAATCCGTCGTGGAGAGGCCACGGCGGAAACCCGCTTGTTCTGGTGGTTGATGTAAATCGAGCTCACCGGATATTCGATTTTCGATAATTTTCATGAATAGTTTAAAAAGGTGTGAGATAAAACTGATGCGACGATAATTGCCAATGTCGGACTTTTCACCCTTTTTATGTATGAGTATAATGGTGGAGTGGCAGAAATTATGAGGAAAAGAACCGGTCTGAAGAATGTAGTTACAAAGGTTCGTAAGGTGTGGGAGTGGTACTGGTTCTCCGATTTTTAAGGCTTCGGTGGTAACACCATCTGCACCTGGGCTCTTGCTATATTTCATGCTGCAAAGCGCGCGAAGAACCTCTGGTCCTGTTATCGGCTCAATATAATTTTTCTGATATATATTCATTCTTAATGTTATCTATTCTCGTCGATCTTAATTGTAGTTGACTTTTGAACCTTATCACTTGTTTTATAAATCAAAAACTGCCAAGAACCGAAAATACCGAAAGAACCGGGAAATCCCGGTACCGATTTAAAAAAGTACCGAAATTCCCGGTTCTTACAAAGAATACCGGTTCCGGAAACACTAACCACTACAGAAAGAATGTGAAGAAGTTAAACATATCTTTTACAAAACTGGGTCATGAAGAGTGTGAGGTGTGCGAAAGGTATTTCATTCACAACCCGGAGTACAAGGAGAAAAGGCACAGAAATTGTCAAGAGTGCAAAGATTACGATAGACATCGGGAAAATTATACATCAGCCAGGTTAGCGTATAAAAGAGATGCTGAAAAACAAAATAACGCAAGCATTAATTCAGACACGGCTTATTTTGCAGCTGATTTGGAGAAAGTTATTATGCTGCCTCGTATGGATGAGTTTAAAGTTGTCATGTTTTGTCCCAGAATAATTGTATTTAACGAAAGTTTTGTGCCAATAGGTGACAAAAAGAACAATCCCACTCTTCAAACCTATGCTGCGATTTGGCATGAAGCAATTTCTGGACGAAAAATGGGTGATATAGCAAGCTGCTTTAGAGCTTTCTTGCAAGCAAATAGAGACCTGAAAAATGTTGTCATCTGGTTAGATAACTGTGCCGCTCAGAATAAAAACTGGACCTTATACTCATATTTGCTGCATCTTATCAATTCAGTTGACGTTATTTTTGAGACGATAACGCTGAAATATTTAGAGGCAGGTCACACCTACATGGCTGCAGACGAATTTCACCATCAGGTAGAGCTGTCCATGAAAAGGAAGAAACATATCTATGATTTCGAAGATTTTCACCAAGCCGTATTGAACACCAGAACAAACATTACTGTGAAAGTAATGAATGTGGAAGATTTTTGTAAGATTGAAGACTGTTCTTCATCGTACAAGCTTCAAAACTCTTCTCCTCGAGCATATTTAAATGACATGCGTGAAGTAACATTCTTCTTCCGAGGCACCCACATTATTCGTTACAAAACTTGCTTAGATAAAGAAGAAGAATACTCACTTGATTTTCTGCGATTAAAAAATATTAAATGTGGAATTCCAGCTCCATTACCTAAAAAAGAGTACAGAGGCATTACTCAGGAGCGCAAGTCAGCAATCGTTCAGAAGCTGACACCTTTAATGCCCGATAACAGAAAATCGTTTTGGTACAATATACCTACCGAAAAAAATTGTGTTGATCTCACTCAAGCATATGAACAAGACTGATTATTGCTTAACGTACCTACTTCACAGTGATTTTCTATGCTGTTTTTTAATTAATATATATAACGAAGGGGTCTGACCAGCGGGGTTTTTAGAAAGAGTGACGTCAGATAGGCTGACGTCACCTTCTTCATTGCTATCATCGCTCATTGCAAATAACAAAGCAGTTTAAACATAAATCTTTATTAAACCAAACTTATCCAGTAAATAGGGCTTAAGGCTAAGTAAATAAGCAGGTAAATACTCACAGGATATAATCAGAACACTTTCACTTCACTTAAACCTTTTACAATGGTGTCTCGAACAGTAATGTCGTTCTACCCCACTCAACAAAACAAGTGGACCACGTTGCAAAGTCAATACAAATTATTAATCACGATGTTTAAAATTAATTGGTTTTTAAAATCTAAATCTTAATTGTAAATTCACTTTATGAATTTTAAACCTGTTTCTAAAAGAGATAACTTAATTTTATCTCAGTTAAAACATTTAGGGATGAAACATCCGTCGAATATTTCATCCGTAAAGGAAGTTCAAGATAGATTCTGAACCTAACATAGTAAAAATACTTTTGGTGACTTATAAATCAAAACATGATTTTAGAAAAGGTTCTCATGTGACAAAATCAATCTTAAATTAATCACGAGTAATCATTTGGTTTGCGCATCAAAACAAATCATTACACATCTCTATTTTTAAACTAATTACCTACAATGAATCCATTTTAGAACATGTTCGAAAATACAAAATTATTTGATGAATTTTGTAATCTAATAATTAATCTAAACTAGCTAATTAATTAATTAAAAGCGGCATCGCGCCGACACGGCCATTCTGCGAGACGGTGCGTGCTCTGCACCAGTCGCGATTCTGAAAGAAGAAACAATTTTCTTAGCCAGGCATCCATCCACGGGTACACTAGCTGATAACTTGGTTTTAGATAATGTTGTTACACAATGTAAGTTTTTCCTCAGTAAAACTTTATTGTTTATGTACTCGGTGGAAAGGTTTTAACCAAGCTGTCAGTAATGTTTACTTTTTAGGTGATTATCACATGTAACCATAAAGTAGTTCAACAGTTCAATGTTCAAAGTAAATAGAGCTATTCTGTACGTAAGGAAGTGAGCGAGGTAGTACAATGCCAATGCTCCACGCATTCCGCATGTTTTTATTTATTGTATGTGTCAATGCAAATGCTCCACGCATTAATGCATGATCAGTTTCTCGTAGACAAGGATGATGCTGTGGTCTGGGCGGTCTTGTACGCCGTGGTCCACAGGGGCTCTAAAGGATTTGGAAAAGGACGATGCTGGGGTCTAGGCCTTATTATTATTATTATTTTTTTTTGACCGTGGTCCCCAAAGGCTCTGAAAATAATCTTGAAGTAGGTAGGGAATCAAGGAATGTAAATGGTTTGTACAGTTAAAATTATTTAGTGATCATCTAGGCAGACATAAGATGTCTCCTAGGTTTTCTAGGTTCATCTTACCAGTTTATTTGGTAGTGAATCTGGGTCAAGGGTATAAATAAAACGGAAAGAACTAACCGTTTACTTAGGCATCCAACATCTAGACAGCTTGAGACGTGAACAGCTGCGGCTCGTTTGAAGCAACAGCGACGACAGCCGGCTGGGATGTAGTCTGCTGAATGGAATCTGTCGACACGTCATCAGGGCTTCGAGATGTTTCTTGTTGCCGAGGTTCATCATCTAAGCTCGCCGACACGGTTTCCTGATCTCCTGGTTGTGGCGCTCGACGTAACTGGTCGTGGGCCACCTTACGTGGACGTCCTCTACCAGTCACACGTTTCACCATATACCGGTCATTGTCCAGTACTCTGTGGATCTCATACGGTTCACTGTATTTGAGGTCTAACGAAGTCTGGTTTCTGGGATTATTTTTTATAAGTACATAGTCGCCTCTTTGAAACAGATGCATTTTCGCTTTGGGCTTGTCAAACCTTTGCTTGTCGTATGTAGCAGCAGCAGTCATTTTCTGTTGTACATGCTGTTCAAGCAAGTCAAAGTCAACAGACTCATCGTCAATGTTCACCAGTCGTAAAAGTTCAGGTGGTACGCAGTGTTGGTGTCGTGTGAGAAGGGTGAGTGGTGCAACTCCAGTTACTCTATGTGGAGTGCAGTTGAATGCGAGCTGTAAGGCTTCCAGTGCAGTCTGCCAATTTGCAGTGTCATAGTTTTTAATCATTGTAAGGGCATTTTTCAATGTGCTCATCACCCTTTCAACTTGACCGTTTGCTCGGCTTACTCCTGGCGCTATAGAATGTATGTTAACTCCAAAACGATCACAATAGACTTTGAACTCACCGAGAAATTCACGACCGCCATCCACCACGACCTGTACCGGGGTTCCAAACAGGTGAACCAGTCGTTTGAGTGCTGCGAGGCTGCTACTTTGACTTTTGTCGTTGGAGTAACTGAGTAGTATGTACTTGGTAAATGCGTCGATAGCTACGATGACGTACTCGTCTCGTCCATCCGCGTTCCTGGTACCAAGCTTTCCTGTGATATCCATGTGAATGACTTGAAATGCTGCAGAAGGTTTCTGAATCGGATGAAGCTGTGCTTGCACCGGACCTGACGGTCCTTTAGAGGTCCTGCATATAACGCAATTTTCAACGAATCGTCTGACAGTTGTACTCATCTTCTCAAACCAGTAAGACTCTCTCAGCTTTTGAAGGGTCTTCTCCCATCCAGGATGCTGCAGCGACGTATGATAAGAGTTAATCAAACTCCACTGGAATGACTTTGGAACAATGGGTAGTTTATGCCTACCGAGTGTCGAATTGGTGATAATTTTCATCAATAACCCGTTTTCAACGACATACTCTGTTGCTGGGTTATCGGTGGACATGCTGTCGATAAGTGGGCGAAGATCATCGTCGCGTCGTTGTTCGATTTGCAACCATTCAGAATCTTTAGTAATGACATTCATTGTAATCTCGGTGCATGGGTTTCTGCTAAAGAAATCGGCGTGCTGAAGTCTCTCGCCTTTCCTGTACTCTACCTCAAAATCATAATTCTGCAGAAAAGCCCACCACCGGTGAATACGAGGCAGCAAATCCTTTTTATGCTTGGACGCCTTTAAGGCATTACAGTCGGTTATTACCTTAAAGTTTCGACCGTAAAGGTAGTGTCGAAAATGTTTTATGGCCCTCACCACCGCCAGGGTTTCGAGCTCGTACGAGTGGTAGCGGCTCTCGGCGTCCGTAGTGCGCTGGCTCATGTACGCGACTGGGTGCTGGCGGGTCTTGATGGTCTGAACCAGCACCGCTCCATAGCCGAGGCTGCTTGCGTCTGTGTAGAGCTCGATCGGTGAACTTTCCTGGAATAATATAAGGGTAGGCGCAGTAGACAAATGTTGTACAATGCGATTTCGAGCCTCGTCGTGTCTTTCGTTCCATTCCCATTTGGCGTCTTTCTTTGTTAGTTCATAAAGGGGTACCATAACGCGCGAAAAATCAGGAATGAAACGTCTGAAGTACCCGGCGAGGCCGTTAAACTGCCTAACTTGTTTGGCGGTTTTCGGTATGGGTGCCTTAGTTAAAGCCTCCACTTTTCTTGGGCTCGGACTAACGTGTCCGTCTGATACAATGTTGCCCAAGTACTCAATGGAGCGTTTAAAAAAGGCAGTTTTGTCAATGTTAATCGAAAAGCCAGTCTCTTGTAAGGCAATTAGAATTCGTTCTATATGAGAAAGTCCTTCAGCAAACTCTGTACATTTTGAGAGCACGTCATCAACGTAAACCTGACAAACCTGCTCCGGAGAGTTCAAGAGAGAAGCCAGAGCCCTATTCATGCATCGCTGATACACAGAGACAGCGTTACTAAGGCCAAAGGGCATTGCTAGATATTCGTAAAGACCATCCGGAGTAACGAAGGCACTTTTCTCAATTGAACCCTCCGTGATAGGTATCTGGATCTGGTGAAACCCTGCTGCCATGTCAAATGTGGAGAAATAAAACCCCCCTGCTAGCTGATCTATTTGATCGGATATTATTGGCAACGGATAGTGATCTCTCAAGGTGTTCCGGTTCAGTTCACGGTAGTCCACACACATGCGATCTTGACCGTTCTTCTTTTTGACCAAAATTATTGGGCTTGAAAATGGCGATTGACTTTCGCGAATGATGTTGTGTTTGAGTAAGTCTTGTATAATGTTACGTACTTTTTCGCGTTCAACCGGGCTTAATCGGTACGGTCTACGCTCAACACACTTGCTAGGATCTTTTAAACGTATTTCAAGTTGACCTGTATTGACACGTGTGTGTGGGTAACCGCGAACAAATAAATGTTCAAATTTGTTTAGCAAAATTTTCCTTGCATTAATTTGATCGTCATTGTTTAAATCGCAATCTATTTGGTCAAATTTTTCACATTGTGATCGCATGTGGTACACCACCGGTTGCCGAACCAATGTAGCACCCTGAGAATTCACCAGTACGCTCAAGTTGGTTTTATCTACTAGATTCATACCTATCAGAATATCTGAACCTACTTCGTAGTCTGGGACCACGTGAAACTGAAGCTCTACACTTACGTCATCGATAACACAAACCGTAGTTAGTGTTGATAGTGAAACCACAGTATATTGACCTATCCCTTTCAAGTAATTGACAACATGCATTCGTCTTCCAGGTAACTTCTCTGCTAATGATTCGCGCATCACTGAACATTCCGCCCCGCTATCAAAAAGTGCTTTTAATTTCAAGTTACCAATAGTCACCGAAATAGAATTAAGTTTAGGAAATCCTACGCAATTTACGTTGTTCACTATCGTACGCTGACGCTTGTAGCATGTTTCATAAGTGTGACCAATCTTAGAGCAGAAAGTGCAAGTTGGTTTATCTGTATTCTGTGAAGCAGGTTTAGAGTTCTCAGTAAGCGTCCGAGGGTTTTCAGATTTATTACGGTATCTACAATCGCGAATATCATGGCCAGACTTCTTGCATACTTGGCAAAAGAGAGATGACTTATCAGCGAACCGAGGTCGTTTTGTTGGGGCCTGCTGTGAACTAGATGTACCAGGATGAGGTCGCTTAACCCGCTTTATCGATGATGCCACAGAAATTAATTCAGGTACTGAAGTGGCACGGGCATTTAACAATTCGATTCTCATTCGCTCGTCACCAATACATCCAATCACAGCCTCAACTGCGTCATCATCAGAAAGTTTATCTTTGGTAATGCGCCGCCATAATACCCAAGCCTCTGACAAAAACTGCGCAATATCTTTAGTACTTTCATAAACGTGTTCTCTGAAGCGATAAATATCTCGAGAATATCTATTCTCGGGTTCAAATGTTGTTATCAAAACATCACGCAGTTCCTGCCAGGTAGCGGTTGAAACAAGCCAATTGTCAACCCATAACCTTGCACGACCTTTAAGTAAACTACCCACTTTCATTATAATGTCGTAGTCGTTAAGATTATAAGTTTCCATGGCAGTAGTCACATGCTGACACCACTCACGCACACCAATATTCGCGTCCGGATCGTATGACGGCAGAAATATGTCACTAATTTTAATTTTAGGCTCAGGTTGTTTCGTGATACGATCGGATACGTGCTTCATCATTTGCAACATCTGCGTGAAAAACTCCGCTGGTACTCCGTTAACAGAAGCGTTCTTATTTTCATTGTTTGAGTCAGATGGTAGAGAAGTAATCCCACTTCTGATAACGAAGGGGTCTGACCAGCGGGGTTTTTAGAAAGAGTGACGTCAGATAGGCTGACGTCACCTTCTTCATTGCTATCATCGCTCATTGCAAATAACAAAGCAGTTTAAACATAAATCTTTATTAAACCAAACTTATCCAGTAAATAGGGCTTAAGGCTAAGTAAATAAGCAGGTAAATACTCACAGGATATAATCAGAACACTTTCACTTCACTTAAACCTTTTACAATGGTGTCTCGAACAGTAATGTCGTTCTACCCCACTCAACAAAACAAGTGGACCACGTTGCAAAGTCAATACAAATTATTAATCACGATGTTTAAAATTAATTGGTTTTTAAAATCTAAATCTTAATTGTAAATTCACTTTATGAATTTTAAACCTGTTTCTAAAAGAGATAACTTAATTTTATCTCAGTTAAAACATTTAGGGATGAAACATCCGTCGAATATTTCATCCGTAAAGGAAGTTCAAGATAGATTCTGAACCTAACATAGTAAAAATACTTTTGGTGACTTATAAATCAAAACATGATTTTAGAAAAGGTTCTCATGTGACAAAATCAATCTTAAATTAATCACGAGTAATCATTTGGTTTGCGCATCAAAACAAATCATTACACATCTCTATTTTTAAACTAATTACCTACAATGAATCCATTTTAGAACATGTTCGAAAATACAAAATTATTTGATGAATTTTGTAATCTAATAATTAATCTAAACTAGCTAATTAATTAATTAAAAGCGGCATCGCGCCGACATATATATAATATAAAAGACCGATTAAAATACTTGGATTAGTAATTCCTGATTATTATAAGAATAATTTTGTGTTGTTTCTATAATGTTTATTTTATTTGTGATTTTCTAAGTTGTTTTTTTAATAGATATATATATATTATAAAAGACTGATTAAAATACTTGGATTTGTAAAAGATAATTGACTTTTTTTCTTCTATTCCGTTAAAAACATCTGATAATAATGTATTCAATTTAATTTAAGATTGGCGCATCTGCTGGTTATTTCGAAGTTCATTGATAAATTAGGATGGCGTTACTAGTTTGAAAAGCAGTAAATGGCTAGTAACGTTTATTTTATTTAGTTGAGTAGGATCTAATAACATATCAACACTAAGGAAGAAAGACATTTACTTAATTACTAAAGAAAAAGGGCGTTTCTAGCCAGAAACGTCTTTTCATTGCAGTATAATATATTTTCTTGTATTTTTTTTACTAAGAAGAAAGTGAAAATCTTATTTTTTAAATACATAACGTTAAATTTATTAAAATTAATATTGATATTCTGTTAGAGCAAACCATAAAGCCGCATTTACATTTATCTGACGTGTTGTGTTGTGATGCATCAGAACGGTATCAGTTTCATACATTTAAAATGGAAGCGTTCACATTTATTCAATGCGGTGTGTTATGACGGCTTCTGATGTGTCGTGTCACAGGCGATCCCGATCCGCGACAGAAAGGGTGAGGTGCGGGGGGCGGTGCCGTGAGACGTCATACCGCATCAGACTAGTGTGTACGCGCTAGTGTAGTGTTATTACGCGTCAGAAATGGACGAAGAGCAACTAATTGAAATTGTAAGACAATTTAAAGTGATTTATAATCCAAAATGTAAAGAATATAAAGATCAAGTTATGAGAGCAGCTATTTGGGAAGAGATAGGAGAAAAAATGAAACAACCTCGTAAGTAAAGTGCTTTTATTTAATTATACCGAGTTCTACTTTGTCTAATAGCTTGAATTTGCCATGGAATTTGCCCTTCTGGACTTACAAAATAGTTTTTAAACGCTTCGCGAACTTGAGTAGCTTCTTGTGTAGGATTTCTATGTAAAGGGCCAATGTCTACAAAGCCACTGTTGTGAAACTGAATTTCGTCCGTCAATATTTCTTCAGTTTCTTGTGTATTTTGAGTTAAAAAGTTATGGAGGCAGCAAGCAGCAAGTACAATCTTGTCCGCCATGTTCGGCTGTACTTGTAAAGGTCCTTGAAACACTCTAAATCTCGCTCGTAATATACCGAATGCATTTTCTACAGTGCGGCGAGCCCGCGATAAACGATAATTAAAAATTTTGTTTGCATCATTGTTAACTAATTTTACTTTACTGTATGGTTTTAATAAATAGGTTTTTAATGGAAATGCCGCATCTGCCACAATAGTGTAAGGTAAAGGTTCAGTATTTTGGCTTAATAGTTTATTCGGTGGCACATTTAACTGACAATTTTCAAACATTTTCCCCATTAATGACTCTTGGTATATACCACCATCACTATTTCTTCCATATGCCCCTACATCTACTATAATAAATCTGTAATGGGCGTCAACAAGTCCTAGCAACACAATCGAATGCTCATTTTTGTAATTAAAATAAGTTGAGCCGGCATTTATTGGACATATTAAATTAATGTGCTTTCCGTCCAGTGATCCGAGACAATTTGGGAAATGCCATATCTTTTCAAAACCTTTTTCAATCTCTCTCCATGTTTGTTCAGTAGGTTTGGGCATTACAATAGGTGCCAAATTCTTCCATATTGCAGTACATACTTCTTCGACTATGATTTTAACTGTAGCAAAACCCATGCGATAACTGAACCCCAATGACCGATAGGAGTTTCCAGTTGCCAAAAATCTGTAATTAAAATAAAATATGTTATTTTTTGTTTCAGCGGATAAATGTAAAGATGAGTGGACAAAATTAAGAAATGCCTATGTAAACGCCATGAAACGTCGTAAAAATAAAAAAAGTGGTCAGGCCGCTAAATCAATAATACCATGGAAGTATGAAGAGCAGATGAATTTTTTACAGACGTATATAGAATCTCGGGCTACAGTAACTAGTCTTGAGTCACCGCCAAATTCAGTACAATCTGATATTAATTTAGAAGAATCTGAATCCGTTACCATTCAATCTCAATTAGATAACCGCTCACCAACACCACAATCCAGTTCTTCAAATTATAGCAGACCTGTACGCAATAAAAACAACTTACATGAATTATACGATTTGATGAAATCATCGCATGATTTGCGACTTCAAAAACAACAAAACAAGCTCCAGGATAAAGACATGGATGAAACTGACTTATTCTTTCTCAGCATGAGCAAAGCCATAAAAAAACTTCCTAAACTCGAAAAATCCAAAATAAAATTAGATTTGCACACTGCAATATCACAAGCCGAAATACGCATCCTCGAAGCACAAGACCAAATCCGCAGAATGCCAATCAATGTGACTCGCCAGATTATTTCTCAGCCGCAACAACAGAGACTGCAATCACCCGTTCACACATCCACATCCATGCTGTCATTCCCCAGTACATCAACCTTCGCCTACCCACCGACATTCACAGCACCAATGGAAGCATTGACATTGGATTCGGAACAACAGGATTCTCGTCTCTCGGCATATTATTCAAACATACAATTTTCTGAGGATGATAATTGATTTATATGATAAAAATAAAAATCTTACCTCAAACATACAGCAAGTCTTTCTTTTGTTCCAATAGGTTTACGAAATTTTGTACGTATTTTTTTTATGTCTTCTTCAATCAAACGATGAATTTCGGCAAACTGTGCAATAGACATTCTAAAATACTGATGAAATTTTTCTGCATCACTCTCAAACTCTTTAACGAGACAATGAAACTCGCCTCTCGTCTCTCTTTTTCTATTAACGGGATGTATCCAATATCTTCTTCTCTTTCTTTGTTTAGTTATAAGCGTTGCCAACGCCAATAATTGCAACTCTTCTTCAAAATCTGAATCTGAATCGGATGATTCTTGAAAAAACATTGCAAATGTGTGAACTCTCTGGGAGTCAAGACGGAACTGATACAAAAAACCGTCATAATGCATCATAATACGTCATATCAATGTGAACAGTAGCCATCACGACAGAGAGCATCACAACACAACACGTCAGATAAATGTAAATGCGGCTTAATACACACTATCGCATAATAATATACTTAATTTTTGTAGTATTTTTCAGACAGCGAATTTTTTAATTTTCGTTTTACAAAATATTTTTTTTCTCCGTTTTTTGTTTTATGTAGAAACGTCTTTCTTCCTAATGACGGCAGAATAATGGTGATTATTCTATGCATTCATATTTTATTATGTTGTTTTGAAAACGTACGATGCAGATTTAATAGCGAACATTCAGTTGAGTAAATTACCAATCACAGTTTTATTGATCAAGAATAGAACTGATTGTGATACAGAGGCATGGTATTATTTAATAAAATTTATGAATGCAGCTCGAAGACAGATAAAGCAATGCACAATGTATAGTATGTTTGATAATAACCAAGCGCTTTTTTTTCTAGATGGGGTACGTAAAGCTGATCACGAGTCGAAGAAGCATAAGAAAACTTATCAAATAACGTTATGAGTGACACCCATGCCAACCCCCCACACAACAAGAGAACATCGGCCTCAGATATATTCGGGAGTGATAGTGATGAAGAACAGTTGATTTCAGCTAAGCCGGGTAAAAAAACCTCCACCACCAATAAATTCATATTTCAATAAGCGTGTCGCTAACGGAGTATCGCGACAATCAAAATAGGCTCACACTTCATAGAGCTGAAAGTATATAATTGCGACGAAATTCGTAATATCCAACCGATGAATCGATGGCGTCACGCTATCATTACAATAAAAAACCAAACCAGTGATAATACCGAGGCTTGGGAGCATTTGACTCAGTTTATAAAAGCAACTCGTAAAGAGTTTAAGGACTGCCCCTTAGATTTATTCGGTGGAAGTGGTGCATATTCGTACTCATAAAAAATAACTTATTACTCATGTATTAAAACTATACCTACCTACTTAATCCATGTACTTAATTAATATTAGCTAGAGTTATTGCATTTATTCTACTTATCTTTAATATTGTAATCGTTGATTTAATTAATTGCTTTCGATTGAATAAACGTTGAATGGTATTACTACAATATATCTCTATTTTTCTTTCACAGACCTACCTGCTAGTAAAGTCGCTGATAAAGTTGAATGTAAAAAATGTCGAATAGAGTTGACTCAATATGAATACAGATATCATTTGAGAACGAATTTGCATAAATCAAACTGTATATTAAAGACTCAGTTTCATAATATTGGTACAATATAAAATTGTATATTATCAAAACTGAGACCATCAATGTTCATGTTTGTACGAATCTTCCCTAGTACGCTAACCTGTCCAGCACCAATTCCACTTATTTGCATGTTCTCCTTGGTAAAATGTCCCTCGTTCAACGCGAAAAACAGTTCCTCCGACACTAAATTTAAGTCACTACCTGTATCTACTAAACTTTGAACAGTAACGCCACTAATTTCGATTGTTTTCATCGATTTTTTCAACTTCGATTGATTGTTTACGTTCAACACCTCTTTACGTTCACATTCATCGCTCTCCTCTGACGTAGCTCGCTCAATGTTACCAACATCGCGCGCTGTAATTCGCTCTCGCTCCATCGCGTACATCGCTCGTCGTTCACTCCGTTCATTCTCGTTCGAAGATTGTCGATTACCGCTTCCGCCATGCGAAGTAAAATGTCGTCCGCTCCCGCTTCGCTCCGTCATGCTGGTACACCGCGGTGCGATATGCCCCAACTCGCCACATTTGAAGCATTTTTCTCCTTTAGGACATGTAGATGACAAATGCCCTCGATCTCCACACTTGTAGCAGCGCCGCTCGTCACCTCGATGTTGAGATGTTGTTGGAGTTGTAGTCGTTGTAGGACGTCTTGGGGTTTTTGCAGAGTTTTGGCTGTTTTTCTTCATCGTCTCATATATCAGTAACTTCTCTTTGAGGGTAGGATAGGTTTTCACACCGTACAAGATAGATTTGTTGCTTTCGTAGTCACTTATACCATCCACGATGTATTGGATAGTGACGTAGTCTGCTACTTTTCCTCTTTTTCCTAGCTCCTTCATGTGTAGCATGTACTCGTAGAACGACTCATCTTTGGTTTTCTTTCTAGCAGCCAAAAGCTCATGTGCTTCTTTCGAGTTTATCGTATCCGGAAACTCTTTCAATAGGGCATTCTTCAGATCATCGAAACTTTTAAACGCCTTCTCCGTTTTAAGCCATATTGCCGCGACCCCAGATAATGAACGCCGCGCAATAATCAATGTCTGGACGGATGTCCATTGGAATATTATTGCATTTTCTTCTACGTCTTCCGCCCACTTTTCTGCTGTATACGTCTTGTCCACGCCGTTGAATTTCGTTATGATTCCATCATGATACATAGAAAACGCCGGTGCCGCCGCCTCGATAACCTCTTCACCGCGTTTTGTCATCTTGTAAAATCGTCTCCAACTCCGTCTCTAATATCGCCTCAAAAGTATCGTCTTAAAAGTATCACCTCAACGTAGTTTTCTTCTCAAAAAATATTTTTCATCACGCCTTTGATCCGCCATTAAACACGCCACGCCAACAAAATGCCCGACGCGTCCGCTCGTTTCATCGGCTCCAATCCCGGACGAGCCCCCAAGATGTGGGATTGGGAATGAAACGAGCGTGTACTGCACTTGTATAGTTTATTGTTGTCCTCAAATCCAAATTTAAAGCCTTAGTAAATATCTCCTTCACGACACGCACATAGTAAAATCCACCACCATTGAGTACACCGGAAAAAGAGAATGAGTGAAATGTTTTATTTAAAATCATTCATCAAATTGGAAGTTACTAGCCAACCGGATTACACATCCGGTTGCTTCGTTCAGAAATTGCTTTTTTAATAATCCTACATAATTACCACTGCATTTAAAAATCTAATAGTGACTTACCGTTTAAACCCAACTCAGGAAGTCGAGTACCTCACACCAGAGACGTTCCTGATTGAAAATAAGAGAAATCTCATAAAATTAATAAACTTGTCATTAAAGAAGCATAAATGCATAAAATTGAACTTTGAGCTATTTGCTTACTTTACTTTACCAAAGTCAAATGAACAGCAACTTAAGTCGTTTATTACAAAGCTAGAAATTGTTTATCAATGCTCTGATTTAAATGAATTATTTGTTATTATTACAAACATTTTTAAAACAAGGTTTGAGGAATTTGAACAGTGTGAATCTGGTTGGACTCATTCATCTATGAGTCATTTAGAAATTAATGCAAATAAATACAGTCCTATGAGAGGAGGTTCTTACATAGATCTACCGAAATCTATTAAAAACACGAAAAGTTGTATTAATATCCATAATATTGATAATAAGTGTTTTCTTTGGAGTGTAGTTGCCGCACTTTTCCCATCAAAGAATAATGCGTGCAGAGTAAAGTCTTATCCACATTATTCTTCTGTCCTCAATGTAAAGGGGATGTCATTTCCACCCACATACTCAGACATTCGATTATTTGAATTAAATAATTGTGATATAAGTATAAATATTTATGGGCTTGATAAAAATAATCGCATAACTGGACCATTATATCCCACCAAAAACATTCTGTAAAAAACTAGCCAAGTCTCGATGGAGCTGCTTGTTTATCTCTAAAAAGTAATGAAATCTAGACAAAGTCGTGTCAAGTCTGAGGTTCTTTACTGCGATTTCTTTATTATTATAGAATGTTGTGTGACTTGGCCGTTGAACATTCTTTATACGTTAGTGGGTACAAGTCAATTTTGTTTACACGTAATGTTATATCTGTTGTAACTACCTATGTTTGTTATGCAAGATAATAGCCAATACAGGTATTGGTAATTGGACGCTAGTGTCTTAGTTTAGGCTGTTGTTGATCGTGCAACACATGCATTCAGCATTGACAATGCTGACTTCTGCTGTCTTCTTTTTGGAGCGTCAAATCGACCACCGATCTAACATAAAATAGACGTATTTTGACGGCCAAGTCACATAACATTCTATAATAATAAAGAAATCGCAGTAAAGAACCTCAGACTTGACACGACTTTGTCTAGATTTCATTACTTTTTAGAGATAAACAAGCAGCTCCATCGAGACTTGGCTAGTTTTTTACAGAATGTTTTTGGTGGGATTTCACTTCTTTTTGTAGAAACGTGGGCTTATTGATTTATTTTATTAGATTTTCTTATTTGACACAGTTTTTTTTTCTTATTATGAGTTGTTTTTTTATTATAAAAACAAATCGTAAGCGCGTTTAAAATACAGTCAGCGCCATCTAGCGACGTGTGCGCTGGTATCACCGCCGCTCTTAGTCCAATGCATTATATTTTTATCAAATTTTGAGCGAAATTAATATTTTAGTTTATTTAATTTGTTAATTTGTTTATTCAATTTGTGTAATGTTCGATTAGAATAAAGTTAATCGTTCAACTATTTCTTCTTGTAAACTTGTAAGTATAAAAGCCAGTCTAGTCTTATCCAGAGTTTTCCTTTAATTTTATTGCGTACTAGCAGTCCGCCCCGGCGTCGCACGGATGTATGTACGGATGTAATGATAAAGGTAATTTTTTTACACCTTGGGTAACATTATCGAATTTTTCATAAGGATCCCTAATAGTGAGATGTATGGTATTACATACTTTTTTGTAGATATTGATGTTCTCTTTAAAACTGTAGTACATCACTTTGCTCTATTGTCAACAATTACAGCAGCGTACGCGATATAAGGATTTTTTTGGTTTTTTTTTTACACGTTGGGTTACATTATCGAAGTTTTCATACGGATCCCTAATAGTTAGACATATGGTATTACATACTTTTTTGTAGATATTGATGTCGTCTTTAAAACTGTAGTACATTACTTTGCTCTATTGTCAATAATTTCCGCAGCAAACGCAATATAAGGATTTTTTTTTAATTTTTTCACACTTTGGATTACATTATCGATGTTTTCATACGGATCCCTAATATTTTTGAAAATATACTATAGCCTATGTTCATCAGGGATAATGTAGGATTCTAATGGTGAAAGAATTTTTCAAATCGGTCCAGTAGTTGAATATTTTTTGTAAAGGCGGTATGTCGATCTCTAATAGTTTGGTTAGGCTCTTGTGTTTTCTTATCAGGGTCACCAGGTACTCCAGATCTTCGATTATCCTAGTTTTTATGGTTTTCCCTTTATGTGGCCATTAAACCCTAACTCTGTACCAAATTTCAGCTCTCTGAGTTTATGGGAAGTACTAGTTCTATTCTGATGATCATGAGTGAGTGAGTGAGTGAGTGAGTGAGTGAGTGTCTGTCTAAAATGCGAAACTTTGCTTTCGCTTAACTTCGTAACTAAATGACCTACAGACTTGAAATTTTGGATTTTAAGTACGTGATTATGGCTTACTGGATGACGAAAATTTCAGCGTTCTGGTCTTATCCAGAGGTTCTCAAATAGGGGCCTGAAAATGCGGCGAAATGGTTCCAGTAAAGGATGGTACGGCAGTGTTTGCTTCGCGCTCGACTTGGCGGGGGCACTGCCGTGCCCCCAAATCTGACAAAAAAAAAGAAAAATTGATCATATCAATCTCCTGTACATGGAGCGTTCTAATAAAGGCCATTACTGTTTGATAAAGGATCTTGTTCGAATAGTAAAACGACAGATTAGTCGCCATAAAGGAAAACTATTTTTATGTGAATCTTGTCTACAGTTTTTTAATAATAAAACTAAGCTCTCGTCCCACAATTGTCATGGTATCTCAAGTGAGTTGCCTAAAAAGAACTCGATCTTGAAATTTAAAAACTATGAGAGACAACAAAAAATCAACTTTGTAATTTACGCTGATTTTGAATGTTTGTTATCTAATTGCAAAGAACAAAATTCAAAAAATACTGAAACACTAGAGTTACACGAGCCTTGCTGTTTTGGTTACTATATTTGCTGTTCTTATGATCAAAATCTGAACAAATATGTCACTTATAGAGTAATTGATTGCGTTCAAGTATTTATCAAATGTTTGTTTGAAGATGCTATACGTCTACAAAACATATTATCCGATAAAAAACCGATGTCGCCATTGACTCCCGATCAAGAATTATACTATCGCAAAGCACGTTTGTCACATATGTAAACAAGTTTTATTTGATGATAAGGTGCGAGATCATGATCATGTTACATCTATGTTTAGAGGCGCGGCACACTCTCATTGTAACTTGATGTACAGAGTGTGTCCATTCATTCCAGTTGTATTTCATAATCTATCTGGCTATGATTCACATTTGTTTATTCAAGAGTTGATGAAATACGAAGGTGTTGTAAACATTATTCCAAAAACAAAAGAAAAGTACCTTTCGATTACAGAAGTGATTAACATCCCAAATAGTTCTCGTTCTGCTGAAATTAAATTCATTGATTCTTTTCAATTTTTGAGCTCAAGCCTTGATATGTTGGCAAAAAGTTTGTCAGATAAGGATTTCATTAATTTATCATCCCAATTTTCTAACAAAAAACAATTCAATTTATTAAGAAAAAAAGGTATTTATCCTTATAACTACATGAATAACTGGTCGAAGTTCGATAAAACTGAGCTTCCGCCTAAATGCTGTTTTTATAATTCATTAAATGACGAACACATAAGCGATAGCGATTATGAGCACGCATGCACAGTATGGAACAGCTTCGATTTAAAAGATCTTGGAGAATATACAGATTTGTATTTAAAAACCGATGTTGTACTTTTGTGTGACATATTTGAAAAATTCAGAAAGACAAGTTTATACTATTATAAACTAGATCCTATGTATTACGTAACATCACCTAGTCTTAGTTGGGATGCAATGCTTTTTTATACTAATGTTCAATTAGAATTGATTAATGATATTGAAATGTACCAAATGTTGGAGAGGGGTATACGTGGAGGTTTAGCTCAGTGTTCATTACGTCATGCTGTAGCTTCCAATAAGTACCTCCCAAATTTTGATTCATCTAAACCACCTTCTTATCTAGTATATTTGGATTGTAATAATTTGTATGGCTACGCAATGACAAAGAAATACCCAATTTCTGAATTTCAATTTCTATCCTTGGAAGACATAAGTCGTTTTGATGTAATGAACGTATCCAACGACGATTATTATGGCTATATTTTAGAAGTCGATCTTTTATACCCTGATTACTTGCACAAAGAGCATCAAGACCTGCCTTTCGCTGCTGAAAAGTTTATACCTCCAGGAAGTAAAAACGAGAAATTGATTGCTAATCTTTATGACAAGTTCAATTATGTTATTCATTACTCGCATTTGAAAGAATGTTTAAATCATGGTCTTAAATTAATGAAAATACATCCCATTCTCAGCTTTAGACAAGATAACTTTTTGAAACAATATATAGATCTTAATACTTCTCTTCGACAGTCATCGAAAACAACATTTGAGAAAGACTTTTTTAAGCTACTTAATAATTCTATATTTGGAAAGACAATAGAAAATAAAAGGAAGCAAGTTAATGTGAAACTAGTTACAAAATGGGCAGATGATAATAACGTTACAAATAAATATCTAACTGCTGAAAAGTTGATAACAAAACCTAACATAAAATGTATAAAGGTCTTTTCAGAAAACTTTGCAGTAATTCAATTAAATCAAGAAAAACTTAAACTAGACAGACCAATTTATATAGGATTTACTGTTTTAGAATATGCAAAACAACATATGTATCAGTTCCAAAATAAGAAAAACGTTAACTTAGATGAAATAATTTGTTACAGCTACCCGAGACTGAAAATGAATGGATAGCCGTTGCAAAAGAATTTGAAGAAAAGTGGAACTTTCCTCATGCAATAGGTGCAATGGACGGCAAACATGTTTGCCTTCAAGCACCATTAAATAGTGGAACAGAATTTTACAATTATAAACAATATTCTAGCATTGTATTGTTAGCATTAGTTGACGCTGACTACAATTTTATGTACGTTAATGTTGGATGTCAAGGGCGTATATCAGATGGAGGTGTTTTTAAAAACACTTCCTTGTACAGGAACCTTGAAAACAAAAGCATAAATTTACCGAATCCTGAAATATTACAAACTCCTTACAATGTGAAGGTACCGTATATGATTTTGTGTGATAAAGCATTTGCCCTCAGTGAATATACCATGAAACCCTTCTCGGGTAATCCAGAAAAAGGATCTATTGAAAGAATATTCAATTATCGTCTTTCAAGAGCAAGGAGGGTAGTTGAGAATGCATTTGGAATACTGAGTTCGGTGTTTCGAGTACTACGAAAACCAATGCTTTTGGAACCGGAAAGAGCTACAAAAATTGTATTGGCAACTGTTTATTTACACATTTTTTTACGAAAAAGCAGACTATCAAATATTTACGCACAGACCAATGCATTTGACTCTGAACAGCGAGGAGAGCTTATTCCAGGTGCATGGCGACAAGACCCACAGCAATTAACTTCTTTTTTGCCTTTAGACTGTGTACCTAGGAGATCGCCCAATACTCCTACTCATATACGTTTACATCTGGCGGAATATTTTGTTAATAATGCCCCCCTGGAGTGGCAAAATAATCATTGAGTTTTAATGTGACATATATATTAAATACAACGAGCACTGCCTACACGGATGGATGTAGATTAAAATATGTATAATAAAATTGAAAAAGCCCCTTATAGCAGCTGGTCCATTTTATCAGACACCCGTATAAATATAATAGCGTTAATAACTAATCGTAATTACTTACAGCAGTCTCCGTTGTTGGCAGAGGTTTGTTCTTATCATTTAGAAAATTAAAATATTCAAATGCAAACCACTTCGATATATATACATCATTAGCTCCTGTAAAAAAGATATAAAAGTATATAGGCTAGCTAGCTAACTAGCTTTATAATATTAGTATAGATAGTATAGATTACAAATATGTCAATTTCTTTAATGATTCATTGTATACAATAAACAATTTAAAAAATTACCTGATCCTGTTACCAAACTTTTTTTGATTTTGCTCCTTTCTTTTCTATTAGTCGCTAATAAAGTTGCCATCTTTTTTTTTAATTCATCTATTGGAATTTTTAGTTCGTTTGAAATTGCCTTCCATGCATCTTGGCGTAAATCGTTATTTCGATAATTAGCTAGTGTGCTATCCCACAAGACCCGATGAAATTCATAAAGTTGAATCAATCTGATAATTTTTTCACTATCGAAACTCGAAGAACACGCGTGACTATTCATTTTGCCGTCCAAATATAGCGTACCCGGTCGTGCGAGTCTTCTTTGACGCGCGACCGAAAACCGACTAAGTACTTGTTCACGTAGGTACACGCGGGCGCGGGGGCGAGTGCGGGCGCGGGAAACGTTGCGAGCTCGTGTTCACATTAACCGCCAGGCGTTCGCGCGAGTGTGACGTATTGTCAGAGGTCGTAAATATGGACCGATCTTTTATTTTTAACATTTCTATTCATGATGACTGTGTTTACTTTGCCAAATAGGAGTTCTAGCCTGAACAGCACTAATAAACTCTTCTGTATTGAACGACATGACAAAAACGTGCTATCGTTTCTAGCGACAAGTTCAAACTGGTTGAACTTACCTGACGTCGCGAGTGAATCGCGCGCGCCGCCGCTAGTTTGACATGAACACACACAAACGTCTCACGCGTTTGAAATTGCCGCGAGCGCGCCGCACGCGCTAGTCGCTAGTTAGCTCGCTACTTAGACCGCACGTGCGTTTTGAACGTTCAGCTAGTTTTGATTCGATTTTATTTAGATTTACGTTAAGGTAAGATTTGGTCGATTGAACGTTAGGAAGAAATTGATATTGAGCTGATGTCGCTTGGAAGTTGTTGGAAAGGCGAGTTAGGGATTCGAAAGATATGAATAGTGGTTTTATGTCTTTATAGACGATAAGCTTCCATGATCCATCAGATATTGAAATTTGTCCTTTGTCATAAAAAATACCAGCATGTGAGGTAAGGGAATCGGATATTATCATTTGAGCAACGATTTTCGTGGTTACGCTGGAATAGAAGTAATTGACGAGTTAGGAAAATAGAAGAGTTCTAATATAAATTTAAACCTAATTTTATTATATACCTATACTTAACTTAGTGTACATAAGGCCGTAGGCGATTGGCATGCACTAATTGATTTTTGCCTGCTTTCTTAATTAAATAGTTTTCGTTGAAGCCTACACGTATTATTTCGCACGGACCTTCCCACTTAGAATCTAAATTATTTGGGTTAGGGACCCTTAACATTACCTTATCACCTATTTTATATTCGATAGTATTTCTAATTTTGCTATCGTAGCGCTCTTTTGCTTTTTCTTTCATGTTTTCGATGTTTTTGAGTGCAGTTTCACGAGATGCGTTTAGACGTTCATTAAGGTCTTTTAAATAATCGCATGCAGTGTAATCAGAAATTGGCTTAATGGAATAGAATGGACGCGGTTTGTATCCGAAAAGAAGTTCATGCGGCGTATAACCCGTGGAGCTATTAATCGAGGTGTTATGACACATGATTGCGAATGGAATGATTTGATCCCAATTCTTTAACCGTCGATTATGGTACATGCGAATGTGATCTCGTAGAGTTGCGTGAAATCGTTCGAGGGCACCGTTAGTTTGAGGATGGTAAGTTGTATTGAAAGTGTGATTAGAGCCGAAGAATTTCATCAGTTGTTTTATTACATTATTCGTAAATTCGGTGCCTTGATCTGAATGGAATCTCTTTGGTACTCCGTAGTGTTGGCAAAAGTTAAGCAATTGCCGTGCTACAGTTACCGCTTCTTTGTCTGGGATCGGGTATGCTTGTACATATCTCGTAAGATCGTCTTGGAGAGTTAAAACATATTTGTTATTGCCTTCACTGATGTCCGAGTAAGAGACTAAGTCCATTGAAACGCGTTCGAAAGATTCGGTTGATTGGGAGGTTATGACCATGGGAGCTTGAAAAGATTTTCTTTGTATTTTATTACGTTGGCAGATAACGCAAGATTCGACGTAAGTTTTTATGTCATTGGTCATCCCTTTCCAAAAGAATTCGTTTCTAATTTTTCTGGTAGTTTCGACTACACCACGATGTCCTGATAGAGGTTCATCGTGATAGGTTTTCAGGATATCAGGGATATCTTCTGACTTTGGATACTTAACTTTATTTTCGCAAATTGTGATTTCGCAATCATAGTTTTCAGCCAAGTAAGTTGAGATATGAATTTGTTCATTATTGACTAGTTTACAGGTGTGGTCATTTTTAAGATCTGGGACAAAAAGTTGGGAGATAGTAGTATATATATCAATATATAACTCACATAGACGTGCGTCACCATTTTGTTAGAGAAGCTGTTGCTAATAATCTCATTAAGATAGCTTATCTGCCAACATCTGAAATGCCAGCAGACCTACTGACCAAGGGATTAAGTAGTGTAAAACATAACTATTTTGTAAAGAGGTTAGGTATTCAAAGTATTGTTTGATGACTGAATGCTATTGTCCCTATTTGTTTAATAAGATACATATGTACTAATGTTTCGATTATTTTGATAAGTGGAGATGTTAGAATACTTTTATATCATATCTAAATAATTCATATGGGGCCACTAGCGCCATCTAGTATAACTGATGTGTATCTACCTACCTACATTATTACTAATAAATGATTAGTCTGTGAACAACCACTACCCGTGTTTTATTAGTTTATTTATAAAGAACGAGGTTTCGATATAGGTAATATCTAATCGATACCGGATTCGCACTAATAAACCACAGTCGAAAGTATTTCTTTCACTACCCCATCTCTATTTTTTCGTATTTTGTTGGCAGTATGTAAAAATAAAACGATGTGACATTGACAGAAATGTCACAATTGCCATAAAATTGCATTTCACATTTTGGTGCCAGAAAGTTTCGTAAAAATTATTTCGTGAATGTGATAAAGTGTTGCAAAAGGTTGTTACATAATACTAATTCTACGTGATTCCCACGTATTTCTTATACCTTCAATATGTTATTCTCGAGTAATATTGTATCTTAAGGACCTTTGTATTATTTATAAGTATTTAACTTTCAAAACCCTTAAAAATGCTTTTAGTTCACATGACCATTTTTTGTTTAAATAAGTTGCACTACGATAAGTGGTTTGTAGTTCTGTGAACAATTTATAATCTTATGGACCTTTTTGGTACTTGACTTAACCTGCAAACCATTACGTTATACAATTTATTAATCTTAAGGACCTTTTTGGTACTTGACTTAACCTGCAAACCATTACGTGATTCTCAAGTAGTATTGTATCTTAAGGACCTTTGTATTCTTTATAGGTAGGTACTTAACTTTCAAAACTGTTTAAGTTCTTACAATACTTTTGTTTAAATAAATTATTAGGATAAGTGGCTCAGTTGTCTACAACTGATAGTTTATGGATACTTTACATTCCCGACCATGTAAATCCCCAACATATGTCTAAATATTCCCACACCTTTCTTAGTATAAATAAGTGGCATTAGAATAAGCAAGTCACTTCAATTCCAACATCCAAATTCGACACATCTCATTGTACTAAGTTCGTAATACTAAGTTCTAAATCTAGTAAAAGTGTAAATACTAAGTTCTAAATCTAATAAAGTATTTTAAAAGTAAATTGTGCTAATTACTACATAACATTTTGGCGCAGCCGGTAGGATTGCAAAAATCGCGAATAAAAGTAGGAGATAACGTTTCTACGGTTTAATTAAATTTAATTAAAGACTAACAGTGAAACGGTGCCTACAGGGTTTTAATCTTCTCCGCCGAACCAACGATGTGCATCCGCAAAACATTTATTGTGTTACTGTGGTAAGTGGCTCATTCTTATATGCTCCTTTGTTCTATTTCCTAATCCTACAACATTCATCTCGATTCCTTTAATTATTCGATCATCGATTCATTATGTCCATCGACTCTAAAACAACTGAAGCGGAATCCGCTACAATGGATATAGACTTCAGAATGCTTTTGCAACTTATTCCTGAATTCGACACCCTCAAACCTACTCAAGAAGTTTACTGATTCATTAGATCGTGTGACTCAGCTTTTGAATTAGCATCAAAATCTCAAATTAAGATACTTTTAACATACGCATTAAACAAAATCACGGGACCAGGGTCGTCAGACGTCCACACGAAGCGGTTTCAGACATGGCCCGATTTAAAATGTTTTTTAATTCAAAAGTACTCGCATACAAAGACGCTGGGACACTTACAACTAGAGTTACAATCTCTTTTTCAAAAACCCAGTGAATCCATCACCGATTATTTTCATAGGGTCGATATGTGTAGGAGCAACCTCGTTGAAAAATTATCCACTGAAACGAAAGACAATACATTAGAAGGCCGCGTGGCCACCACCGAAGAAATGGCACTAAACGTCTTTATTAACGGGTTAAACTCAGATATAGGTATAATGCTTAGGGTTCACACTATATCTAACCTCACCGACGCAGGAAACTTGGCTATTCAAGAAGAAAAAATTAGAAACATGAACAACGCTAGACAAATTCTATATAAGAAAAGCGTCCCAAACCCAACAAACAACTTCCGCACAGATAATAGCATGCGTACGAACGAAATTAGACAGACACAAAACAGGAATAGCATCCCACAGCAATCACAGAGCCATACTAAAGTTTGCAACTATTGCAAATATCCGGGACACTTAATCTCGGAGTGCCGTAAACGCGCTTATAACAACAACCTAAGACAAAATCTTAACTCTGTTCAACAAACGTCTCAACAACGGCCTGCGGCCCCTGCTAGAGTAAATAATTTAAACTCTCAAGCGGCCGGAGAGATGGGCACTACTCCGGAAACCGCTTCGACTTGCTACTCCAATGCCCGGACACTGATGTCAAGCCCCAATTCGAACCAGAACATGGATATCGAGGCGGAGGCACTCCAACTAGGATGGTAAAACCTAAACCAACCCTAGATAGTAATCTTAGGAATCATGGGTTGCCTCATTCAGTCCATCGGGGACAGGCACCCGTGCTTCAGCTCAACAAGAATCGCATAATGGCACCACAAAATAGACCAGTCTATCGGAGACAATTTTGTGATGCCAGCACTCAAACTGAAATCCTAAATCTGACTCAATCAAATACTAACTCCCAAATCAATACTAGTCCAAATTCTATTTCTACCAAATCTGATGCAAAATCCAAATCAAACTCTGAATCAAAATCGACTCAATCAAATACTAACTCCCAAATCAATACTAATTCAAATTCTATTTCTACCAAATCTGATGCAAAATCCAAATCAAACTCTGAATCAAAATCGACTCAATCAAATACTAACTCCCAAATCAATACTAATTCAAATTCCATTTCTACCAAATCTAAATCAAACTCTAAATCAAAACCTAAATCAAAATCGAAATCAAACCCTCAATCAAAATATACCAAACCTGTACCTATTACTATTTCCTCACTTAACGTACCTCCAGAAAATCTTCTACATTGCCAATTCCATATCGAAGGAAACCCAGTCACGCTACTCGTTGATACAGGAGCCTCTATTTCGGTCATAAATAAAGCGAAAATAGGAATGGCACCTCTAGATGTATCGAACATCGTATCAATCGTAGGTATCTCGGGTAACCAATCCTCAATTCAAAGTTTTGGAACGGCTCAAATATCACTAGACAATTTTCCTAAATTCAAATTCCATGTAGCTAACTAGCTAACCTCAACATTCAAGTCGACGGTATCCTAGGTAACGATTTCATGTCAAAATTCAACGTTAACATCTATGTCCAATCAAAATCCATGAGAATCCATGATCGCTCTTACAAACTCTTCTATGTCGGCGAAAAAGGATTAGCCAATAATAAAAACGAACAGTTCGTGGGTCAACGCTCAGAAACCGTTATCACATGTTTTACTAATGATATTCAAGACGGATACGCTGTAATCAACAAACAACAAATTCAAAGCGATATCTCCATTCCTAACGCGTTAGTCGCAGTCAAAAACCACAAATTCTTAATCACTTGCGTAAATTCTAGTAACGAAGACAAAATTATTTCTATTCCCATAGTTCAAGCGACTCCATTATTATCAAACGACGATAAGTCATTAAACAATCTCAAATTCCCAGTAAATCTATCAAAAACGGTTAACAGTAACGGCACTAGTAACAGACTTATACGGCAAGACCATTTGAACGCCGAAGAGAAAGACTCTCTCGACAAAATCATCTACGAATTTTCAGATATATTTTATTATGAAGGCGAAACTTTGACATTCACAAACCACACTAAACATTCGATCCCTACAACTTCAGAGATACCGATTCATACGAAAACCTACAGGTTCCCTTTCGTTCATCAACAAGAAGTCAAAACTCAAGTTCAGAAAATGCTAGATCAAAACATAATTCGACCTAGCACCTCCCCTTGGAGTAGTCCTATCTGGGTAGTACCAAAGAAATTGGATGCCTCAGAGAAACAAAAGTGGCGTGTAGTTATCGACTATCGTAAACTCAACGACATAACAGTAGGAGACAGCTATCCCTTACCCAATATTTCCGATATTTTAGATAAACTAGGTCACTCAATCTATTTCACGACAATAGATCTAGCCTCAGGATTCCACCAAATAGAGATGGACCCTAAAGATGTCCCTAAAACAGCTTTCAATACACCTTACGGTCATTACGAGTACCTTAGAATGCCTTTTGGCCTTAAAAACGGACCATCCACGTTCCAACGTGCCATGGACAGTGTCCTCCATGGATTGCAAGGTGAACGCTGTTTCGTCTACCTTGACGACATCGTTGTTTTCGCATCTAGTCTTCAAGAACATGAACAAAAACTCACTGAAGTCTTTAATCGCCTTAGAGAACATGGTTTAAAAATCCAGCCAGATAAATGCGAATTCATGAGAAAAGAAGTAGCTTACCTAGGTCACATAATCTCTAACGAAGGTGTAAAACCGAATCCTGACAAGGTAAAAGCTGTTAAGGAATTTCCAGTCCCAAAATCCTGTAAAGACATAAAATCATTCCTAGGACTTGCTGGTTACTAACACAGGTTCATTCCGAATTTTAGCAAACTCACGAAAGCTATGACAAGCCTTCTTAAAAAAGATGTCCCATTCGTTTGGAGTGAAGAACAACAACGCGCATTCGATAGTTGTAAGGACATCCTTACAACGACACCTATTTTACAATATCCCGATTTCAACAGAGAATTCAATTTAACGACTGATGCTTCAAAATACGCGATAGGTGCAATTCTTTCACAAGGAGAAGTCAGCAAAGACTTGCCAATTGCATATGCTTCACGTACACTAAATAAAGCGGAGTCTAATTATTCTACTATAGAACGCGAATTATTAGCCATAGTGTGGGCAGTAAAGCATTTTCGACCTTACCTTTTTGGTCGAAGGTTTAAGATACTCACGGACCATAAACCTCTAGTTTGGCTTATGAACATCAAAGACCCAGGTAGCCGCCTAGTTCGTTGGAGATTAAAACTCGAAGAGTACGACTACGAGATAGTATATAAATCGGGTAAAACCAACACTAATGCAGACGCTCTTTCCCGCCCTCCGGTTATGAACTCTAACATCATTGACTTAACAAACTCGACTCCAAATTCTCCATCAGAGGAGTATCTCCAACTCAATTATGAAC
This sequence comes from Hydriomena furcata, assembly GCA_912999785.1. Taxonomy (NCBI): domain Eukaryota; kingdom Metazoa; phylum Arthropoda; class Insecta; order Lepidoptera; family Geometridae; genus Hydriomena; species Hydriomena furcata. Next base: position 4,300,924 of record OU538820.1, on the reverse strand, counting down.
ATTATGCAGCCTTAGATATAAGAGAACGCAATTATTTTGAATCCTCTAAAGTCAAGTTCTCACCTGACCGATTATTAGATCCCAGACATAAAAATTAATTTATTCCCACATCTTGCAAACTCTCAGATCAAAACGAAATATTCAACGAAGCTTTAAGCTTGTGCTCCGGTGTAGAGCACTATGTAGCAAAAATCAAAAACCTTTATGGCACGGATATCCTAATTTCAAATGAAAAACAAAATCTTATATTTTGCTGTACTAGGCCAAATCACTTCGACCCATGGGATGCTGAAAGCTATTTCAAATCTCTGCTTTCCTGTCTTCAACAACATACTATCTCCCAACTTTTTGTCCCAGATCTTAAAAATGACCACACCTGTAAACTAGTCAATAATGAACAAATTCATATCTCAACTTACTTGGCTGAAAACTATGATTGCGAAATCACAATTTGCGAAAATAAAGTTAAGTATCCAAAGTCAGAAGATATCCCTGATATCCTGAAAACCTATCACGATGAACCTCTATCAGGACATCGTGGTGTAGTCGAAACTACCAGGAAAATTAGAAACGAATTCTTTTGGAAAGGGATGACCAATGACATAAAAACTTACGTCGAATCTTGCGTTATCTGCCAACGTAATAAAATACAAAGAAAATCTTTTCAAGCTCCCATGGTCATAACCTCCCAATCAACCGAATCTTTCGAACGCGTTTCAATGGACTTAGTCTCTTACTCGGACATCAGTGAAGGCAATAACAAATATGTTTTAACTCTCCAAGACGATCTTACGAGATATGTACAAGCATACCCGATCCCAGACAAAGAAGCGGTAACTGTAGCACGGCAATTGCTTAACTTTTGCCAACACTACGGAGTACCAAAGAGATTCCATTCAGATCAAGGCACCGAATTTACGAATAATGTAATAAAACAACTGATGAAATTCTTCGGCTCTAATCACACTTTCAATACAACTTACCATCCTCAAACTAACGGTGCCCTCGAACGATTTCACGCAACTCTACGAGATCACATTCGCATGTACCATAATCGACGGTTAAAGAATTGGAATCAAATCATTCCATTCGCAATCATGTGTCATAACACCTCGATTAATAGCTCCACGGGTTATACGCCGCATGAACTTCTTTTCGGATACAAACCGCGTCCATTCTATTCCATTAAGCCAATTTCTGATTACACTGCATGCGATTATTTAAAAGACCTTAATGAACGTCTAAACGCATCTCGTGAAACTGCACTCAAAAACATCGAAAACATGAAAGAAAAAGCAAAAGAGCGCTACGATAGCAAAATTAGAAATACTATCGAATATAAAATAGGTGATAAGGTAATGTTAAGGGTCCCTAACTCAAATAATTTAGATTCTAAGTGGGAAGGTCCGTGCGAAATAATACGTGTAGGCTTCAACGAAAACTATTTAATTAAGAAAGCAGGCAAAAATCAATTAGTGCATGCCAATCGCCTACGGCCTTATGTACACTAAGTTAAGTATAGGTATATAATAAAATTAGGTTTAAATTTATATTAGAACTCTTCTATTTTCCTAACTCGTCAATTACTTCTATTCCAGCGTAACCACGAAAATCGTTGCTCAAATGATAATATCCGATTCCCTTACCTCACATGCTGGTATTTTTTATGACAAAGGACAAATTTCAATATCTGATGGATCATGGAAGCTTATCGTCTATAAAGACATAAAACCACTATTCATATCTTTCGAATCCCTAACTCGCCTTTCCAACAACTTCCAAGCGACATCAGCTCAATATCAATTTCTTCCTAACGTTCAATCGACCAAATCTTACCTTAACGTAAATCTAAATAAAATCGAATCAAAACTAGCTGAACGTTCAAAACGCACGTGCGGTCTAAGTAGCGAGCTAACTAGCGACTAGCGCGTGCGGCGCGCTCGCGGCAATTTCAAACGCGTGAGACGTTTGTGTGTGTTCATGTCAAACTAGCGGCGGCGCGCGCGATTCACTCGCGACGTCAGGTAAGTTCAACCAGTTTGAACTTGTCGCTAGAAACGATAGCACGTTTTTGTCATGTCGTTCAATACAGAAGAGTTTATTAGTGCTGTTCAGGCTAGAACTCCTATTTGGCAAAGTAAACACAGTCATCATGAATAGAAATGTTAAAAATAAAAGATCGGTCCATATTTACGACCTCTGACAATACGTCACACTCGCGCGAACGCCTGGCGGTTAATGTGAACACGAGCTCGCAACGTTTCCCGCGCCCGCACTCGCCCCCGCGCCCGCGTGTACCTACGTGAACAAGTACTTAGTCGGTTTTCGGTCGCGCGTCAAAGAAGACTCGCACGACCGGGTACGCTATATTTGGACGGCAAAATGAATAGTCACGCGTGTTCTTCGAGTTTCGATAGTGAAAAAATTATCAGATTGATTCAACTTTATGAATTTCATCGGGTCTTGTGGGATAGCACACTAGCTAATTATCGAAATAACGATTTACGCCAAGATGCATGGAAGGCAATTTCAAACGAACTAAAAATTCCAATAGATGAATTAAAAAAAAAGATGGCAACTTTATTAGCGACTAATAGAAAAGAAAGGAGCAAAATCAAAAAAAGTTTGGTAACAGGATCAGGTAATTTTTTAAATTGTTTATTGTATACAATGAATCATTAAAGAAATTGACATATTTGTAATCTATACTATCTATACTAATATTATAAAGCTAGTTAGCTAGCTAGCCTATATACTTTTATATCTTTTTTACAGGAGCTAATGATGTATATATATCGAAGTGGTTTGCATTTGAATATTTTAATTTTCTAAATGATAAGAACAAACCTCTGCCAACAACGGAGACTGCTGTAAGTAATTACGATTAGTTATTAACGCTATTATATTTATACGGGTGTCTGATAAAATGGACCAGCTGCTATAAGGGGCTTTTTCAATTTTATTATACATATTTTAATCTACATCCATCCGTGTAGGCAGTGCTCGTTGTATTTAATATATATGTCACATTAAAACTCAATGATTATTTTGCCACTCCAGGGGGGCATTATTAACAAAATATTCCGCCAGATGTAAACGTATATGAGTAGGAGTATTGGGCGATCTCCTAGGTACACAGTCTAAAGGCAAAAAAGAAGTTAATTGCTGTGGGTCTTGTCGCCATGCACCTGGAATAAGCTCTCCTCGCTGTTCAGAGTCAAATGCATTGGTCTGTGCGTAAATATTTGATAGTCTGCTTTTTCGTAAAAAAATGTGTAAATAAACAGTTGCCAATACAATTTTTGTAGCTCTTTCCGGTTCCAAAAGCATTGGTTTTCGTAGTACTCGAAACACCGAACTCAGTATTCCAAATGCATTCTCAACTACCCTCCTTGCTCTTGAAAGACGATAATTGAATATTCTTTCAATAGATCCTTTTTCTGGATTACCCGAGAAGGGTTTCATGGTATATTCACTGAGGGCAAATGCTTTATCACACAAAATCATATACGGTACCTTCACATTGTAAGGAGTTTGTAATATTTCAGGATTCGGTAAATTTATGCTTTTGTTTTCAAGGTTCCTGTACAAGGAAGTGTTTTTAAAAACACCTCCATCTGATATACGCCCTTGACATCCAACATTAACGTACATAAAATTGTAGTCAGCGTCAACTAATGCTAACAATACAATGCTAGAATATTGTTTATAATTGTAAAATTCTGTTCCACTATTTAATGGTGCTTGAAGGCAAACATGTTTGCCGTCCATTGCACCTATTGCATGAGGAAAGTTCCACTTTTCTTCAAATTCTTTTGCAACGGCTATCCATTCATTTTCAGTCTCGGGTAGCTGTAACAAATTATTTCATCTAAGTTAACGTTTTTCTTATTTTATTTTTCAGATAGCTACCAGCAACAACACACAAAATGTGAATGAATCTATATCAGATTCTGCCTCAACCACAAAACAAGTACCCAGTAATTTGACTTCATCCACACAACAAGCACCCAGTAATGCATCATCATCCACACAACAAGCGCCCAGTAATTCTTCATCGTCCATACAACAAATACCCAGTAATTCTGCCTCATCCACACAACAACAGCACAACACATCATTCAGAAATAAAAGGCGCCGTATTAACGATGACACTGCCACATTAACAGAAGCAGTGGGATTACTCAAGCATAGTGTACAGTATCTATCCAAGGTAGAAGACTGTTACACTGCTTTTGGGACCCACATTGCGCATGAATTTAAAAAATACGACTCGCGAACATTTGTACTAGTAAAACATGCTATCAATAATATTATATTTCAAGCTGATATGGGCCAATTACCAGGTCAATACGGGTATTATACCGGTGCCTGTTCAACGAGTTTAACCAACTCTACCTCACGCCAAAGCAATTACAGCGACACGCCAAGTCCAGCACAAACTGCAACTACATCAGCACCGGAACCACAAAGGGAAGCGGCGGATAATCAAAACGAAATTTCTGAATTATTACGTTACGTTCAAGAAGAAGAAGAAGAATAATAATTCAGAAAATTCTTAGTTATAAATTAATAAAACTTCTATAAGTAAATTCTAATTTTCTAAAATTTTAATTAACTTAATAAATAAGCAGATAAACATAAACGTTTTTATTCATTAACTCACCTTCACATGATCCTTGAGAGCCTTGATAATTGCATCACATACTTCAATAATAATAGTAGAAATGGACTGTTTAGATATGCGAAACAGATATTGTAAACTTGTATATGAGTCCCCAGTGGCCAAGAACCTTAACGTCACGGATAGCCTTTCTCTGGCTGTGATAGCTTCTCGAAAATGAGTATTTTTTTTTTTTTATTTCAGGCTCAACCTTTTTAAGAATTATTTCAAAATCTTGCAAACTCATTCTCACAAAATTTTTGTCCCCACTTTCTTCATAAATTATATCTTCCATAAGCCTATTTCCACACTGTAATCTTTCACGATACAATTTTTTCATCCACCATCTAGGTTTCCGTTTGTTTCTCTTTTTTTTATTTAAAATGTGTTGAATAATGAGTAATGCTGCAGCAGTGGTGGTGCACGCAACCGCTAAGTTTGTCGGAGCCATGGCGGATGACTGGGGCTCGCGGAGCGCTCTGGATCGATTGACCTCGCGTACAGGTTCGCGGCGGTCCGTACAGGCTGTCCACGCGTATCCAATATACGCGTATACTGACTACGCGTGCCTGGGTACGCGATATCCGTATTCATTAACGCAGCTCGTATTTCATTAAAGCTAATTACAAAGATCGTGCAAAACTATGCTATACAGACACTGACAGTTTGCTTTATTGGATATTTACTAAAGACTTTTATAAAGATATGCGAAAAAACATTTCCATATTTGATACAAGTAATTTCACAACATTAAATGAATATAACATTCCAAAAATAAACGAGAAAGTTCCTGGATTATTTAAAGATGAAATGGGTGGTGATATTATAACTGAATTTATTGGTCTAAGAGCAAAACTGTATTGTATAAATAGTTTGAAGTGTAGCATTAAAAAAGCAAAAGGTGTTTCCAAAGCAGTTACAAAAAAATTAAAAATGAGTGATTATAGTAATACTTTGTACCACAATACCGATTCAATATGTAAGATGAGATTGATAAGATCTATGAAGCATGTTCTATATACGCAACAGCTTACAAAGAAACTACTTAATAGAAATGATGACAAAAGACAAGTTCAGAAGGATCAAATCCATACATTACCTTGGGGTCATTGTGACACTATATTTTAGTATTATTATTAGTATTTTTACATTTTAGTCATTAAATAGATACTTTATTGTTTAAATGATGTACTAGTTATAGTAATAATAATAACGTATACGTGATTTGTAATTTGAAATTGTATAATAAATATAATTTTCTAATACTTTACTTGTGTTTATATCCCGTTCTTATTACAAGTTATGACATCCATAGAAAATATTAGATCTGAGATAGATACATAAACGATGATTGATCGTACAAATATAAATATAATGTGTAATTATGACTGATATTTAACCTTTTAAGTATATTTAAACTGTTTTAATATTGGATTTGGTACAGATTGATCTAAACAGTTTAACTGCATCAACTCGGTTTAAACTGCTATTAAAAACTGTATGCTTGATATTCAAACCTGTTTAAACTGCTTCTGTTTTGGAGTTGATTAGTTGTAACCAGTTTCAGAACTGCTTTCATAAGATTTAATACTAGATTAAGTACCCCCACCATCAAATAGAACAATCTAGATAATATACTCAGATCCTGATTGTTTGAATAAGAAATATGAATAAACATGATATAAGTAACGATGATTATAAAATGTAACAGACCACATATAGCGGGTGATTTTTTTGCTGGTATCTTTTTGGCAACACTGTTTTTGACAGATCACGCGTGAATCGTGTCTTGTGTCATTGTCAAACTTGTTCAGTTTGGTCTATAATTTAACCATGAATCGACTTACGAACAACGCTTGCAAATTATTGAATTTTACTATCAAAATGCATGCTCGGTTAAGAGAGTGCATCGCGCACTTCTTCCAATTTATGGGCAGTTTGGTCGGCCTACTGAGGCAGCTATTCGGAAGCTTGTGACTAAACGAACCCAGTTTACATTATTGGACATTAAACCACGTGTGCATTACCCCAGCAAAATGTTGGCTCTAATCAGGATTTGATGTATGCAGTAATGTAGACCATGGTTTCGTGTATTTGTGACCGAATTTTAGAATTTGGGTGTCCACAGGCAAAAAACATATTAATTAAATACACATTCTGCTGGGGTAACGTTACCGCAGCAAAATGTTATCGAAATAATGGATGTATCCAAAAAGTAATTAGTACGTTGGGTAGCTAAAATTTGTGTGCGCTTATGAGCCAAAAATTTAACTCTGTGTGTCCAAGGACTCCAAAGATATTCAGGATTTTGTTAAGTATGGCGAAACTTTAAAGTCATTTTACGAGAGTTTTACATAAGTGAGAGAACTGATATGTTTTACACAAAAAAGAGTATTACAACAGCTAATTATTTTGAATTTTTCAGCGAATTACAGCGAGTGATTTCAGAAATATAATGAAAACTCAAAAACAAACCATAACCGACAAACCCGACTAACAACGAAAGACACTTACAAGGTGGCGCTACGGTACATGATGGCGACCTTCGCACATTGTTCGCACTATAATGAAGTAACTGATATTTACCATAGTACAATATGTTCTGGAAAATAGTAGCGCAATGTTTTCAGTGCCATCACGAGCATTTTATTAATAATCTATGCAGGTATAGATGTACCCACCTGCAGGCTTTATACCGTAAAAATCGATCTTCGTTTTTTATTAAGTATCTACCTACCTACCAGAGCTCTAAACATTGATCGATCAATGTAACTACCTATTTCATAGTAACTAATAAAGAACCATAGAGTTGAATACGTAAGGTATATTATTTCATAATAGTTTACTCACGTAGATTATTAAAATAATGTTAGCTTTAATAAGAATAGCACGAGGTATGTACCATAATAAAAATACTTAGGTAGGTACATTAAAACCTTTGTTTATACTTAGTACAGATTTTTTCCTAAATATTTATACATGAAAACAATATGTGATTTTATACGAGTATTTTTTTAAATAGATGCATAATTATATATTAAAATATGAAAACGTTCTGTGATTTTATAGACAGTAGATAACTTAAGCAACGCATTATAATAATGCAAATTTTAAATGTATGTAAAATTTTATAAAAGACTGACTGATTTTTGATAATAAAATTTTTACTAAAGATTATGTAGGTTTTTTTATTCAATTGTTTGAATTATATTTATTATGACATTAAGTTAAAAATATTTGTGTGCCGACCTCACATAATGTCACAGTGGGATGCAGGCAAGGAGATGATGATGATGGTAAGTTAAATATATGTATATGAAAAAGTAACCTAAATATTGTATACATACCTGTGTTTACAATATTAATATTATTATTTATATTATCATGTTTAGTTATACCTATAACTAAACATTAATTTATAGGCCACTAGTAGAAACCTCGACTTTATTCAAACAGCAACATAGGTAATTATTTTTAGGTTACCTTTATAAGCCGCATTAAAATGCATTGTGGGTTTTCAGGCAAAACCCATCAAATTTATTTCATAGTAGGTAACTATTATGAAATAATATACTTTACGTATTCAACTCTATGGTTCTTTATTAGTTACTATGAAATAGGTCGTTACATTGATCGATCAATGTTTAGAGCTCTGGTAGGTAGGTAGATACTTAATAAAAAACGAAGATCGATTTTTACGGTATAAAGCCTGCAGGTGGGTACATCTATACCTGCATAGATTATTAATAAAATGCTCGTGATGGCACTGAAAACATTGCGCTACTATTTTCCAGAACATATTGTACTATGGTAAATATCAGTTACTTCATTATAGTGCGAACAATGTGCGAAGGTCGCCATCATGTACCGTAGCGCCACCTTGTAAGTGTCTTTCGTTGTTAGTCGGGTTTGTCGGTTATGGTTTGTTTTTGAGTTTTCATTATATTTCTGAAATCACTCGCTGTAATTCGCTGAAAAATTCAAAATAATTAGCTGTTGTAATACTCTTTTTTGTGTAAAACATATCAGTTCTCTCACTTATGTAAAACTCTCGTAAAATGACTTTAAAGTTTCGCCATACTTAACAAAATCCTGAATATCTTTGGAGTCCTTGGACACACAGAGTTAAATTTTTGGCTCATAAGCGCACACAAATTTTAGCTACCCAACGTACTAATTACTTTTTGGATACATCCATTATTTCGATAACATTTTGCTGCGGTAACGTTACCCCAGCAGAATGTGTATTTAATTAATATGTTTTTTGCCTGTGGACACCCAAATTCTAAAATTCGGTCACAAATACACGAAACCATGGTCTACATTACTGCATACATCAAATCCTGATTAGAGCCAACATTTTGCTGGGGTAATGCACACTAAACCACGAACACGTATACGTAAAGTGAGGACCGAAGAAAATATTGCGGCTGTATCCGCCAGTGTTAGTGATGACCGTGAAATGTCGATTCGCCGCCGTTCGCAGCAATTGGGCCTCTGTTACTCCACTACGTGGAAAATTTTGCGAAAGGATTTGGGTGTAAAACCTTACAAGATACAGCTGGTGCAAGAATTGAAGCCACACGACCTCCCACAAAGTCTAACATTTGGCGAATGGGCATTGGCAAAGTTGGAGGAAGATCCACTTTTTTATCGAAAAATTGTGTTCAGCGACGAAGCTCATTTCTGGTTGAATGGATATGTCAATAAGCATAATTGCCGCATCTGGAGTGAAGACCAGCCAGAAGCATTGCAAGAGCTACCACTGCATCCCGAAAAATGTACTGTTTGGTGTGGATTATGGGCCGGTGGCATCATCGGGCCGTACTTTTTCAAAGACGACAATGGCCGAAACGTTACTGTGAATGGCGAGCGCTACCGTGTGATGATTGGCGATTTTTTTTTGCCCAAAATGGAAGAATTGGACATGCCTGACATGTGGTTTCAACAAGACGGTGCCACATGCCACACGGCACGCGAAACAATGGCCCAATTGAGAGCCCGCCTTCGGTGAACAGTTTATCTCACGTTTTGGGCCCGTCAATTGGCCGCCTAGATCGTGTGATCTAACGCCTTTGGACTATTTCTTGTGGGGCCATGTTAAGGCTCATGTCTACAGGGATAAACCAGCAACGATTGACGCACTGGGAGCCAATATTGAAGCATTTATTCGTGATATACCGGCCGATATGTTGGAGAGTGTGCCGAAATTGGGCCTTGCGAATGGGCCATCTAAACCGGAGCCGCGGCCAGCATTTGCATGAAATCATCTTCAAACATTAAATTATATTGATCGTTCTATCGATTCCAATAAATATTTCATCAAATTTTTCAAATTTTTTGTGTTTTTTTGAAAATCAAATCCTATACCTCTTAAAAAATCACCCTTTAGAATTGGTAAAAGCATCTTCTCTTTAATAGTCTTTATCACGTTTTAGTCAATAATAATGAAACTAATCAAGCAGGCTTTGTCTTTAAAAGTAACAGATTTTAATTTGGAAAAGTATGAACATAGCATCAAGCACAGTCCTCTTTTACCAAACTCTATTCGATGTATAATCTGTGGACCATCAAATTGTGGAAAAACTAATGTTATGATAAGTATGTTATTAGATAACAATGGACTTAAGTTTAAAAATGTGTATTTATATTCTAAGACCGCTTTTCAACCAAAGTATATATTTTTGAAGGAAGTTCTGAAAAGAGTTGAAGAAATTTCTATACGTATATTTAATACAAATGAAGAAGTAATACATCCTAATGATGCACTCAGGAATTCTATAATGATATTTGACGATGTAGCATGCGAGAACCAAACTAACATTCAAAACTATTTTGCAATGGGAAGACATAGGTTAATTGATTGCTTCTACCTATCTCAAACTTATTCTAAAGTGCCGAAACAATTAATTCGCGACAATGTCAACCTATTGATTGTTTTCAAGCAAGATGAAGTGAATTTAAGACATATTTATGACGAACACGTTAATTCAGATATTGAGTGGTACAAGTTTAAAAAGCTGTGCGTCTTGGTGTGGAAAGAGCCGTATAATTTCTTACTTATAAACAAAGATTGTCATGCTAACTGTGGAAGATATCGAAAAGGCTTTGGTATTTTTATTGTTCTTGAATAATTAACTGAATGGCAAAAATGTGATGTCTATAATAAGTCATAATTTAGAAAAATCATATTCAGTATAGAATTATCTTTATTGGAGAGCCGTGTATTTAATATATTTAAACTTTTCATTCTTCGTTTTAAAAATCATGGAAAGGAATGTAAAGCAGCAGTTGATACAGTCAGTAAATGCTATTAAAAATAAATTAAAACGAATGCGTGAAGATGAAGACCAGATAGATTTTACTATGAATAGAGTGCTTACGCCTGTAGCAGAACCTATGAAAACTTTAATAGAAGCTGAACATTCGAAGAAAAAAACAAGTGTAGAAAATGTTATGTCTGAAAATAGCATTAATATTTTGAATAATTCAAGCATGTGTTCAAAGTATGAAGACTTTGATGACTGCGAAGCAAGTAATACTGAAGATGATAAAGATGAGACCCTAACTGTTAAACAATATGATGTAGGTTTAAAGACAGCATTAGAAAGATCGTTAAACAAAGAAGATAAACAATGAAGAAATCTATGATGGTTTAAATATACCCTTTGGAGTTAGAAGAGAAAACAATGAATTTCTCATGGGTAATGCTAATGTGAACATGAAAGTATTGCATAACTCTTTAAATAAAACAAAAACACAAGTAATTACAATCTGTAACAAAAATTATGAATTAACTCCTGGACTCAAAGAATTATTGATGCGTAAAACTCCAAACTTGTCGTTAGTGACGACAAAAGATCAGGCAACGTATAAAGATATATTGTGTGATACTAGTGCTCTTAAAAGAAACTACAATCCGAATGGTCAATTAAAAGGAGATAGAAGTCTCAAATATCGTGAAATTATAAAACCTTTATTTTTGGATCTTTCTAATAATAACACAGAAAATACTGAATCTAGGCTCAGTGAAACTAAGTTTGGAGGTGGATTACCAACTTTAAAGAAATATAAACCCAACACCGACTTTATATTCTGGGATGATCCGAACGAGTTAATTGAAAGACTAAAAATATTAATTGCATCAAGAGATGCTGGTAACAGCAATCATGACAATGAAATAATATCAATAATCGAAGAACTAAAAGAAGCTAACATTATTAAAGAATAAAAACGACATCATTTCTGATTTATCTACAGTATTGAGGTGTTATTCCAACATGAACGTTGACAAGTTTGGGCTCCACTTATATAAAAAAAACTATGATGATCATGATGAAGTTTTACTGAAATATACGAGTGATGGAAATACAAGTGTTAAAAATAAAATTTTAAAACACTTGAAAAGTCCTAATGATGTTGATGATAGTGCTACAAAAGGGTACGTGGACAAATCTATAGAAAACTCATAACATAAACTTGAATTTATAGAGCAATTACTCACAGAACTCACTATAAGAATAAACAATCTAGAAACCAGTGCACAAAATGAGCAAAGCCGGCGTCGTAAATGAAATTTCTAAAACCGCAAGAGTAAACTTTCCTAGAAGACATGTGATTTTGAAGGATATAAACGATCTTTGGCAAGCTGATTTAGTTGACTTACAATCAATATCAAGTTATAACTGCGGCTATAAATACATTTTAGTTGTAATCGACGCATTTTCCAAATATGTTTGGACAACGCCCGCGACCGCGATCAACGGCAGATCGGCGATCTGCCGTTGATCGCGGTCGCGGGCGTTGCTCATGATGAAGAGCATCTGAATTGTCTCGAAACGTCAGCAATACAAGTAAAAACGTGGTAATTAGCCGTATTTCTATTTAAAATGATTAACAACCACGATAGTTTTAATTCTATGTTTGGACAATTCCATTAAAACGTAAAACTAAAGATGAAGTTTTTGCTGCATTTAAAGGGTTATTTAAAGACAAACAAATACCGAAAAACTTACAAACTGATTTGGGAACTGAATTTTATAACAACCGACTCAAGAAACTGACACAAGCTTATAACATAAACCATTACTCTACCTTTTCTATAAAGAAAGCTTCAATCGCAGAGAGATTTATCAGGACACTAAAGACAAAACTATATAAACAGTTTGGATTGAATGGAAACTATATATGGATTAATGGTACTTTAGATAAAGTAGTTGAAACCTATAATGACACTTTTCACAGAACAATTGGTTGCAAGCCTATAGAAGTTAATGATGAAACTAAAATCGGTATTGTGGAAAGATATGCAAGACTCAATGCGACATCCAATTTAGTAAAAAGAAAAAAACACATAAAACTCAATGACTTTGTTCGAATTAGTAAATACAAAGGTACTTTCGAAAAAGGATATACTCCTAACTGGTCCACAGAGATATTCAAAATCATTAAGATCCAAAATAGAAATCCTATTACTTATTTATTAGAAGATATGAAGAAACAACCCATTTTAGGTGCATTTTATGCACAAGAATTACAGAAAACTAAGTTTCCAGATATATATCTTATTGAAAAGGTTTTGAAAAAACGTAAAAACCAAGTTTACGTCAAATGGTTGGGGCTACCAACTTGTGAAAACAGTTGGATCCGTTTATCAAATGTATTATAGGGACAAATAAAATGAATTTAAGTTTCAATGCTTCACGTGTGAGTTCAGGGTTATAGAGGCAATGAAAGAAAGCAGTCTTCTTAATTGGTTAATAAATAATTTACCTTGTGAAATTCATCTACCTGGTTATAATTACTGTGGCCCCGGTACAAATTTAATTAAAAGACTTGCAAGAAAAGACAAAGGTATTAATCAACTAGACGAATATTGCAAAGAACACGATATTGCTTACAACGAGTCGTTGAGTCTACAAGATCGTCATTTGGCTGATATCAAATTAATGAAGATGGCAAGAAAACGTATTAATGCATCTGATGCAAGCTTGGGAGAAAAAATAGCAGCACGTGTAGTGAATAAGGCTATGCTAGCTAAGGCAGCAACTAGTTCTAAAAATAAATCATGTACGACCGCAATCATTCGAAAAGGTGCTGGAGTTAAAAAGATCTTCAAACAGATGATTTCCCACACCAAAAAACGTTTGAAGAAACTTAAACCTAAATGTAAAAAAATGGCAATAAAATTAGCTATAGCAGCTGCAAAAGAAATTTCATCTGAATCAGATGTAAAACTACCTCGTGTTATCTCTATTCCGAAGACTGGTGGTATGCTACCTTTGATACCCATATTTGCTGGATTATCTGCTCATGTAGCTTATTCGTGGCCTTCCTCTTCCTCTCTTCCCTTCAATCTTCCCTTCCATTATAGTCTTTATAAAACTGTCGTGCCGTAATTAATTCGGAAGGTGGTTTCAAATTGCCATAGCTATCAAAGTATTCTATGTAATTATCGAATTTTGCGTAGGCTACCCAGTGAGAACCAGGAGAGAAAATAGCTGTCGTGTCGTATAAGGAAGTTAAAGAGACGGCACTGGAGAGAAATAGATGGAGAGAGCTGCATCAATTACACCGACAAGAGCACAGCTCTGAAGTTAGAAGAAGAAGAATATAAATTATAATTATGAGAACGTTCAACGAAATCATCCTTACAATTGTGGACATCTTTGTTTAAGATTTCTTGATATGTTTTGGAGTGATAGAAACGTATAAATTGTAAAGAACATTTTACAAGGTTCAGTGCATAATCATGTCTGTTACAATAACTATCACAGGACATGATTCTCTGTACTAGAATCATATTTTCACCCAACATTACATTTGAATAAAGAATATGAGTGTGGTTTATTATACTTCTCAGCCACAAATTCAACATAAATTCTACGAACAATATGTTTTATTATGGAGATGAAAATAAACAGCTTCAAGTACCTGCTGGTTGTTATGATTTGTATGATATTCAAGACTATTTATCACGAAATTTAACCGACTGTAAAATTGAACTCAAACCAAATTATAACACTCTAAAATGTTCTTTATTTTGTTCAAAAACTATACATTTTGAGAAAGAAAATAGCATTGGACAGCTTCTAGGTTTCAGTAATACAGCACTAGAAGCAAATAAATGGCATGAGTCAAAGAGTGTAGTCAACATTCTTCCTTTGACCGTGATACGAATCGAATGTGATCTCATACAAGGATCATACATTAACGGATTACCATCACACGTTATTCACGAATTTGTACCCCGCGTTCCGCCGGGTCATCAATACATTGAAGTGCCGAATAATATTATTTATTTTCCGATCAATAAAAGCGATATATCTTCAGTGACTGTACAGATTGTTGATGAATACAACAATCTAATAGACTTTAGAAAATAACAAATACAGCTACGTCTTCATTTACGAATAGCAAGATGATCGTATTTTATAAAACTCTATGCACTACCAAAATTAATAACAATATTCAGCGAAAAGCCATTGTAGAAAGACGTGTCAAAAAAATATAACTTTCTAAAAGCACTTGGATTTAAAGTGTAGCTATGAGTATACTTCAGATAACAGATTTGCCACAAGTCGATAGTTCAATCGAAGGCTATGAAGTTCATTCTTATAACCCATACAATAATAGCTTCAGAGAATACGATGAAATTAGAATCCCTATACATCAGCAAGATTTATACATATTACCATCTGCGAGTTTCATATACGTCGAAGGATGTGCAAGTGTAATAGGTAAAGATAAGAAACCAACACAAAAACAAGTGGAATTCACAAACAATCCCATTTTGTTTTTGTTTCAAGATATTCGATATGAAATGAATGGAGTTGAAATAGATCGATCGAAAAATGCAGGTATAACTACTACCATAAAAACCTATGTATCCACGGAATGAAGGTGAAAATAAAGTTGCTGCTATGTGGGGATGGAACATAAAAGGCCATAAAAATAATGGATATTTTAGTGCCATTATTCCGCTAAATAAAGTTTTAGGATTTGCAGAAGATTATAACAAAATTATCACGAACTGTAAACATGAACTTATACTGAACAGAGGTAACTCAAACTTAAATAGTGTTAAAATTCTGGAAGAAGATATTAAAATAGATATACAGAGAGTACAGTGGCGTGTACCACATATAAAAGTCTCGGATAGAGAAAGGCTTTCCTTACTTAAGTACCTAGAAAAAGATAAATCAATACAGATAGCATTTAGAAATTGGGATTTATATGAATATCCTTTATTACCAAAAACTATGAAGCATTCATGGTCAGTGAAGACATCTTCACAATTGGAAAAACCTCGATATGTTATATTTTGTCTGCAAACAAATAAGAAAAACTCTAAATTAGGAAATTGTTCCCAGTTTGATCATTGCAATATAACTAATATAACTTTGTTTCTAAATTCACAATATTATCCGTATGAAGCATTAAATTTGAAATTTAATAATGATAAATACAATATATTATACGAAATGTATGCGAGATTTCGTCAGTCTTATTACGACCGCTCAACTGATCCATTGCTTGATTTACACGACTTTAAGGAAAAAGCTCCATTGTTTGTAATTGATTGTTCGCGACAAAACGATAACCTAAAGACAGGACCTGTTGATGTGCGGTTAGAAATAGAAACCTCAGCAGATATTCCCGATCATACGACAGCGTATTGTTTAATCATCAACGAAAGGCTTGTTGAATATAAGCCGTTGAGTAATATTGTTCGTAAATTATCATGAGTGCTATTATAGACGTTCAAGGGTTTAATACTGATGGCAATCAATTTATTTTAAAAGAAATGGCTATGCAATGTGGTAGTCAAATACTTGTTTTATTATTTAACCCTTAAATGCATAATGTTGCCATAGTTCTACAATTCGTATTTGAGCCTATAAAAAAAGAAGTATGCATGTCGGGTTTTGAACGAAACGTCAAACTGACCGATAAAGCCATAGAGTATTGAATGAAATGAAAAAGTAATAGGTTTTCGCGCGCTTTTTTTGATAATTTGAAGAAAAGTTGGTGGGTTTGAAAAAAGTTACTCGTAACGTTTTGTGATTTCTGTTCTTTTTGTTTTCTGGTTGTCGGTGAAGTTATTTGACTGGAAAAAAATGTTATCGTACAGGAAAAAAGGTAAGCTAGTGTTGGTGACCAATCGAGCTACCAGATGGCGACACACGAAGGCGACACTTGGGGGTTCTAGTCGGCGATTCAAGACCCAGCAGACGAGGTGATTCGACCCAGCGCTGCAAGATGGCGCTATCTTCAACCATACCCGTCACAGCCAAGAGGGGAGTTCCCCTATAAAACCGGAGCCACGACGGGACCGATTCTTCTTGACCCTACAACCTTACAACAATACATACCTCCAGTGATTCGCATTCATAATCACTGCTTTAATTATAAGAACATTTTAATGTAAATATATACCCTAAAAGTAACCGTGCATTTCAATGTTGAGGATATAAGTCAGATGACATAGAACCATACCCCAGTCAGGACACACGATAGTAATCAGTAAAATAGGTAGGACCTTAACAGAGCTAGAAGTTCTGCCAGCCAGTAACGCAACACACGAGCCGCAACATTGATCCTTCGAGCCGGATCCTCGTGGAAGCTTCCAGAACGGGTATGGTCTGGTCAAATCGTTCCAATTTCGTTCCAATCTCCTTGTCCCCTTTTCGATTGTACTAAAACTGTTTTCTCCCCCGCAGAAAGAAGCCAGTTCGAGTGGTGTTAACAGGAAAAAATCGTGAGTACCCTTTTCTTATAAAGTGCTAAAATGAGTCAAGAAAACTTGTCAATTCGTAGTAAATCGCCTAATCCGTATTTAGGAGCAGATCTAAATGAAAATTTGATGCGTGATTTAATTAGGAAACGAGGTACCATTAAAGGCAGATTAACTTTGTTCGCGAAGTTCGTAAACTCCTACGAAGGAGCACGTGTAACGGACAAGCAAAGAGCAGAGATTAAGTTACGCAGTGATGTAGCTAAGTTATTGTTAAGCAAATTCAATAGTATTCAAAGTTCGATCGAGGAACTAGTTTCAGAGAATGATAGTTGCGCACAATTAGAAGCACGGGAAGCGTTCGAGAATTCATATTACCAGGTGCAAACTGACGTCATCAGTTTAGTAGAAGAAGCGAAAGATTTAAATCAAGTCAAAAGGCCTAGTAACGAATCTAAATGCAATTCTCACTCGTTAGTCAAACTTCCGATAATTTCACTACCCTCATTCGATGGATCATACGATAACTGGTTAGAATTTAGAGACACATTCCTTTCTTTAATTCATAATTCAAATCAACTAGATGATATTCAGAAATTTCACTACATGCGAGCCTCTCTTAAAGGCAATGCAGCTCAAGTTATCAAATCGGTAGAATTCACGACGGAAAACTACACGGTAGCTTGGGATTTACTTACAAATAGGTACGATAATTCGAAATTATTAGTGCACAATCATGTAAAATCTCTATTCTCAATGCAGCCAACGAAAGAGTCTTCTATTCATATTAGGAAATTAATCGATACTGTTCTTAAGAATTTACGTGCTTTGAAAACTCTAGGAGAACCAATAGACTCTTGGGATACACTCATCATATATATCGTAGTTTCAAAATTAGACGCAATTATAGAAAAGGAATTGGAACAACATTTAAGTATTCAAAGTAGACAGTCAAATGAACGTATTTCATTAAGCGAGTTACTTAACTTCCTAAAGGACAAGGCAGGATACACTAGACATGATAAAGGCGCATCACACCTCTATCACAAATAATAATAATACCAGTAGTAAAGTTTCGTACGAACATAATAAGAAACAAAATAACGTTCAAAGTTTCACGTCAAGAAGCGGTGCAACGCGCCAACCCACCCGCAATTGCAAATTGTGCAACGAAGGTCACGCACTTTACGCTTGCATTAAATTTAACAATTTATCGGTTCAGGGTAGAATCAAATTCGTCAAAAGCCAGAATCTATGCGTAAACTGTTTGCGATCAGGCCACGCATTATCTGATTGTATTTACGGTCCGTGTAGATTGTGTTCCGAGAAACACAACAGCTTACTTCATGGTGGAGAAGTCGCCGAGTCGTCATCGGTTGGAGTGCATGATCTTCAATCGACCTCCACAACCAACATGAATACAGCTGCGGTTTTACATTCAGTCGAACAATCACGCATTAATATTGATTGCAACGACAATCCGTTCGAAACGGTTTTGTTGTCGACCGCATTAGTCGAGGTAGCGGGTGATGATAACGTATATCACAAAGCTCGTGCTTTATTAGACAGCGGTAGTCAGCAGTGCATAATTACCGATGCATGGTCAAGTCATCACATCACCATTTTCTGCTTGTCTCGCGTTACTGCTGATACGATATACGATAGTTACCTACTCAATAACACGTAGTGGTTTTATTCTCTTTGCTCAATAATTTTGCATCATGAATCGACGGAGAGCACCAAATCTCTCGGATGAGGACCTACGGGCGATTTTAGAAGTTAGTGATGGTGAAGAAAATCTGATGGAAGTACTGGAAGATTCAGAGTATGGTGAGTGTGAAAATTTTGAAACGGTGGAGGATATCAGAGGATATATAAACGATACTGAGGCATTGCCTCTCTCACTGCCTGCTCCAGCTTTTGTGACTTTGCAACAACCGAGCACGTCCTCGCCTGATCGAATTTTGCCGCCGTTATTTGATGATGAGCCAGCTGCTGTGTTGCCATTGCAAAATGATTTGCCGAGGGTTGAGGAAGCTTCTTTTGAACAGCCTAGCACGCCATTGCCTGATCGCACTCAAACGCATAGTCCTATAACTAATAATTTGCGAACACCCCTACTAACCAATAATTCTGCAT
The DNA here is from genome assembly GCA_912999785.1 of Hydriomena furcata. Taxonomy (NCBI): domain Eukaryota; kingdom Metazoa; phylum Arthropoda; class Insecta; order Lepidoptera; family Geometridae; genus Hydriomena; species Hydriomena furcata. The sequence continues at coordinate 4,281,386 of OU538820.1, read as the reverse complement.
GGAGTTCTCAAATAAGGCCTTTGGAACGGGAGATTTTTACAGGCTATGACCAAGGAAAGCTGCAAAATATGATTTTTACGGACGATACAGACCTATGGAGCATATTTAGATCCATTTTAGATATAGACATGATTCTATTGATGGTTACTCAAACAAACATTTACGCCGCACAGTTGCAAGCACTTCCTGTACTAAAACCGAATTCTCGCATAAAACGATGGAAAGATGTTACTGCAGAAGAAATGCTGAAGTTTATCGGTGTTTACTTGTTTACGGGACTTGTTGATTACCCCACAACCGAATGTTACTGGAAGAAAGACGAATTGTACTTTCATCCACTTCTGCACGAGATTTCGATGTCCTACGACAGATTTTGTCTCATCCTAAGGTGTTGGCATTTTGCAGACAACACTGCTGACCGGAATGGACGACTCTACAAAATTCAACCCCTCATAGATAAAGTCATAGAAAACTCTAGAAAAGTTTTTACTCCAGGAAATACTGTTGCTGTTGATGAATCGATGGTCGGGTTTCGAGGAAAGTTGAATATCCGTACATACAATCCCCAAAAGAGCAGTAAATATGGCATGAAAATTTATAAATTATGCACAGATACGGGCTACACATGGAGCTACAAGGTTTATTCAGGGGAAGATAGAGCAATCGAAGGTCTTGATAAACCAGGCTCAGTGGTTGTTACATTGGCCCGAGAGGTTTTGAATGAGGGCAGATTATTGGTAACTGACAACTATTACACCAGCGTCCATTTGGCCAGATATCTGAAAGAACACGGAACAGATTTTTGCGGGACAGTACGAAAAAACAGACGCCATCTACCCCCAGACGTGGTTAATGCAGTTCTAAAAAAAGGTGAAATTGCTGCAAAGCAAAACTCTTTCCTCACTGTGTTGAAATGGAAGGACCAACGAGATGTTCTGGTTATGTCAACATGTCATGATCATGGGATGCAAATGTCTACTGGATTCAGACCAATATTGAAACCGAATATAGTGTTGGAGTACAATCGTGGCAAAAAGGGAATTGACATAGCTGATCAGCTCGCGAGTTACAATTCACCTGTGCGCAAAACTTGTTTTTGGTATAAAAAAATAGCTGGTGATCTGATGTCGATTTGTGTGATAAACGCAATATTGATAAACAACGACCTGCACCCTCGGAATAAATTGACTGTGCTACGAGGTCACGAAATAATAATTAAACTTCTCCTGAAATTTCAAGTCCCTGTTCCTTCTGGCTCTGTAAGCAGTCCGCATACACCACGTTCAAGATCCAGCCTAAACGAGCCGCCTTCTAGGCTCAGCCACTCCCTCACAAAAATCCCGAGGCGCGACCCAAAAAAAATACAGAGAAAACGTTGCACTGGCTGCTACAAAATGTTGGTAGAAGGAGGCCAAATACCAGTTGAAGCAGCCCGTAAGTCTAAAAAAACGGACATGGAGTGCTTGAAGTGCCGAAAAGCTTTTTGCCTCAATTGTTATAACCTTGTTCATTAAATAATACTAAGAATAAATAAATAATATATAATGCATTTTTATTTTATATTTACCCATAATACTTTCACTTTTGATGGTAGGATACTGGCAACCCTAAATGAAAAGTCCACCGGTTTTCTTGTCAATTTAAATTTTAGTTTATTGGCTACACGTGTATGCGGATAAAAGTGGATAAACTCATACGTGTACATTTTTACGAGCCTTTAAACTTGCAAGGGCTCTTGCCCATATGTGTGTCATGCACGTACGATCAGAACTTCAATATGCACCACCGATGGGTCATACACAGGGAACGTGTTAATGATATTCAAATGACAGGTCCAGCTTTACAAAACGATTTATTTTCTATTCTTTTACGTTTCCGTCAGTATAGGTACGTAGCCAGTGCCGACATAGAGAAGTTTTTCAGGCAGATATTAATTCAAGAAGATCAAAGAAACTTGCAATTAATTCTGTGGCGAGAGAATATATCCGATTCTCTCGGTGTATATCGGCCTAACGTCGTAATCGCGCCAGTCAACTAAGTCAGCATACCGAGAATCGAGCGGTACGTTGCGTTGACTGGTGCGAGGTTATACGATAAAATAATAATTTAATTTAATTTAAAATCATTGCGATTACAGTTCGATAATGTAGTGTTTTGGACAGATTCAACTATTGTGCTTGGATGGTTGCGGACACCTCCTCACCAGTTAAAAACGTTTGTTCAAAATCGTGTTGTGGAAATTAATGAGTTAACGGAAAAGGCGAAATGGTTACATGTTAGAACGAAACAAAATCCAGCCGATCTAGTTTCACGCGGTATTAGTTTAGGTGAGTTATTTTCTATGTCGTTGTGGTGGAACGGACCCACATTTTTAGTTGAAAAGGTATCCAATTGGTCACACAATTCTCCGGATAGTTCGCATAATATAAATTTACCCGAGATGAAGCATTCTACGGTTAGTTTAGCTTGTAGTGACGGTTTTATAGGCCTTAGTTTTCAAACATAAATAGACTACAACGAGCTTGCGCATACGTTTTGCGCTTTATATACAACTCACGCACACGAAGTAAACAAGAACGACGAGGCGGTCCCTTATCAGTTCAGGAATTAGATGACTCATTAGACGTATTAGTAAGGACCGCACAACAACAATCGTTTAATGACGAGTATAATTTGCTTATTAAAAACTCAAATTTAACTTCACATCGACGTTTATCAAGTTTAAATGTTTTCTTAGATAAACAAAGGATCATGCGAGTAGGTGGTAGGCTAACAAATAGTGAGAGTTTCCCTTATAATAAGAAACATCCTAAGCTATTGTGTAGTAAACATTATTTCACTTTGCTTTTATTTAAGTCAGAACATGTTAAGTTGCTGCATGCTGGACCCCAATTACTTCTCTCGCATCTTAGAGATCAATGGTGGCCCTTAGGTGGCAGAAACTTAGCTCGAAAAGTTGTGCGACAGTGCGTTACATGCTGCCGAATCAAGGGAAATACCCTTCAACCCATCATGGGCAACCTACCTCAAGAACGCTTAAATGCAGGTTTTCCCTTTTTGTATAGTGGAGTAGATTACGCAGGACCTCTTTATATACTTAACAGAAAGGGTAGGGGTGCTAAACTCGAAAAATGTTATCTATGTCTATTCGTATGTTTTGCGACCAGAGCGTTGCATTTAGAACTAGTTACTAGTTTAACATCAGATTGTTATATTTCAGCTCTGAAAAGATTTATTTCACGACGAGGAAAACCAATAAAAATCTTCTCAGATCATGGACGAAACTTCGTAGGAGCCGCGCGGGAGATTACAAATTTTCTGCACAAGGACACAAATCCGATTCTAGATTACGCATCAATTAATCAAATAGAATTCAATTTTATTCCTCCTTATGCTCCTCATTTTGGCGGTTTATGGGAATCGGGGGTAAAATCCTGTAAACACCACATTTCTCGCGTAATAGGAAATGCTAATTTAACTTATGAGGAATTCAGTACAGTTTTGGTACAAATCGAAGCTGTCCTGAATTCCCGTCCTATGTATCCTATGTCTTCAGATCCAAACGATTTCACCCCACTGACCCCAGCTCATTTCCTGATTGGCCGACCGATGACCTGCCCCGCCGAGCGGGACCTCACAACGGTGGCGCTGTCCTCGTTGTCACGTTACAAACGAGTCGAGCAGCTACGTCAATCATTTTGGAAACGTTGGTCCAAGGAGTACATCTCAGAACTTCAATCCCGGACCAAATGGAAGGACAAAGGAAAGGACATCAGGACCGGAACTTTGGTTCTCATCAAGGAAGACGGCCTCCCTCCCCTCAAATGGAGATTGGGCCGCGTCACGGCGCTCTTTCCAGGCAAGGATGGAGTATCACGAGTGGCGGAGATAAGACACGCGACGGGAACAATCAAAAGGGCATTTTCAAAAATATGCCCGCTTGAAATCGACCCACCAGCCACAATAACCAATACTTTTGAGTGCTCTCAAAGTCCCCCGGCATGTTGGTGACCAATCGAGCTACCAGATGGCGACACACGAAGGCGACACTTGAGGGTTCTAGTCGGCGATTCAAGACCCAGCAGACGAGGTGATTCGACCCAGCGCTGCAAGATGGCGCTATCTTCAACCAACCGTCACAGCCAAGAGGGGAGTTCCCCTATAAAACCGGAGCCACGACGGGACCGATTCTTCTTGACCCTACAACCTTACAACAATACATACCTCCAGTGATTCGCATTCATAATCACTGCTTTAATTATAAGAACATTTTAATGTAAATATATACCCTAAAAGTAACCGTGCATTTCAATGTTGAGGATATAAGTCAGATGACATAGAACCATACCCCAGTCAGGACACACGATAGTAATCAGTAAAATAGGTAGGACCTTAACAGAGCTAGAAGTTCTGCCAGCCAGTAACGCAACACACGAGCCGCAACAGCTAGTGATTACAAAACTTAGAAATATACAATTTTATTTAGAATAATGAATTATTTCACAAAATTGTTTTGTTGCCAAAAATATAAGTACTCTATGCGTTAGCCACTTAGAATTTTTCACGTTAGAAGTATGTTTCGCTGGGAGATTTTTATTCATTTTCTATTATTTTTCAGCTTATCAAACAACATGCGGGATAAGGACATAGAAGAAATGCTGGCAGCATTAGAAGACGGAAATATTTCGGAGGACGAGGAAGAAATTAGCGATGAAAATACCATAGATTATTACGTCACCCAACAGGATTTACTGCGTGCGCTAGAAAATGAGATTGAGGAAGAGGAGCTCGTCTCAGATGATCCACCTTTGGTAACTGACGAGTACCATGACGTTCCTACTACGGAACCTGTGCCAGGACCTTCGAGCAGCCCACCAGTTCTAGGTATTCTTGGAGTAGCAGCATGGCGAACGCGTAGTAGGGATCTTATATGGAAAAAACGTAGTATGATTTGCAATGAGGATCGGATTTCATTTTTAGGAAACACAGAGCTTCCTACAGATGTAGCTCAACTAGAGACACCTTTTCAGTTCTTTTCTCTGTACATGAATGAACATATCCTTACCAAAATTGTGTACGAAACGAATCTTTACATTATCCAAAAAGTCACTTAGTCTGGGTGATTATCGATCCGAATTGGCAGAGGCGCTGTGTAATTATAAAAAAAATACTGAGAGTAAAAGAGGTCGTCCTTCATCCAACAGCGTCGAGAAAGCGCTAGAAGCCAAGAGACGTCGTGGTCCAATGAAGACACTTCCACCAAAGGATGTACGGACCGATGGAATTGGACACAACGAGCAGAGATGTGATACCAAAAACCGGTGCAAATTGCCAGGCTGTAAAGGTTTCTCACGCACTGAGTGTGCAAAGTGCAGGGTAGCTCTTTGCCACACCTATAATAGGAATTGCTTCGCTACCTTCCATACATCATAAACAAGTAAAAAATAATCCACGCGTCCTAAATACGACGCCACACGCATGATGTAGACATTTGGCGACATACTAGTTTTTTTCAAATAAATACTTTTTATTTTCATGTACAGGTTTTTTATTACTCATACCTATAACTATGTAGGAATACCTACCTAAAAACATTTATTTCGTAAAATAATAATAATTCATGCAGGTAAGGGTTAAACCACCATTTCCATACTACAATCTAAGTAAAACAGAAAGAAGACAAGTTGGATGGATAGAAAAGAACAGAGGTTTATATTGGAATGAGGGTTTTATACCCTATAAAGACCATAAACATATTATTCAAAATGTTTTAAGAAATAAAATATGTATATTTACTAAGGGTATGGAAAAAGTAACTTGGATTAAGGAAATGTTGGGTGAACTTTGTAATAATCGTATTTGTAACTTAGAAGATAATAATACTCCCTAAGATAATAAGCTTTTCAAATTTGTATAAAGAATATGATGAATTGATGGAAGATGTGTATTCTTGCGCTTGTCATAATAATATATGTGCACTGAAAAATGTACTTACCTTAAGAAAATGGTGTAATCAAAATAAAATTTATTAATGTTATTAAAATAGAGTTGTTTCTTTTCACTCCTTTTGAACGATAGTAAGAAATATCATTAATAGATGAATAGAAGGTAGAATTTATGAAAAACATTAAAAATGCAGGATAGTTATCTACCTATCTACATAAAATAAAATAAATAAAAGAATAGAAGGTTGAATTTATAAAAAAACATAAAAAATGAATACTTGCTCTATGTGAATAGATGAATGAATATATAAAATGTATGAATAGATGAAATTTGAATTGATTAATAGATAAAAATGTGAAAACATAAATATATGAATGAATAGATAAAAATATAATGAATAGATAAAATGTGAATAGGTGAATAGATGATTGAATAGATGAATAGAAGAAATTGGGGTAGCTGGATCAATGGTTGATCCAGATGCCCCAATTTCTAACTACTTTCAATGTATAATAAAACACCAGCATGAAGCTAGTTTGTTATCTACAACGTCATAATACTCGTATTCCAACATGAAGTTGGGTAAGTATATCATTTTTTTAACAATGCTAATATGACCCAATATGAAGTTGATTATGACAATAAATGCAATTCAATGTATAATAAATACCAGCATGAAGCTAGTTAGTTATCTACAACGTCATAATACTCGTATTCCAACATGAAGTTGGATATATCATTTTTTAAACAATGCTAATATAACCCAACATTAAGTTGATATTGACAATAAATCCAATCCAATGTATAATAAAACACCAGCATGAAGCTAGTTTGTTATCTACAACGTAATTATACTCGTATTCCAACATGAAGTTGGTTATATCATTTTTTTAACAATGCTAATATGACCCAACATGAAGTTGATATTGACAATAAATCCAATTCAATGTATAATAAATACCAGCATGAAGCTAGTTAGTTATCTACAACGTCATAATACTCGTATTCAAACATGAAGTTGGATATATCATTTTTTAAACAATGCTAAAATAATCCAACATTAAGTTGATATTGACAATAAATCCAATCCAATGTATAATAAAACACCAGCATGAAGCTAGTTTGTTATCTACAACGTAATTATACTCGTATTCCAACATGAAGTTGGTTATATCATTTTTTTAACAATGCTAATATGACCCAATATGAAGTTGATTATGACAATAAATGCAATTCAATGTATAATAAATACCAGCATGAAGCTAGTTAGTTATCTACAACGTCATAATACTCGTATTCCAACATGAAGTTGGATATATCATTTTTTAAACAATGCTAATATAACCCAACATTAAGTTGATATTGACAATAAATCCAATCCAATGTATAATAAAACACCAGCATGAAGCTAGTTTGTTATCTACAACGTAATTATACTCGTATTCCAACATGAAGTTGGTTATATCATTTTTTTAACAATGCTAATATGACCCAACATGAAGTTGATATTGACAATAAATCCAATTCAATGTATAATAAATACCAGCATGAAGCTAGTTAGTTATTTACAACGTCATAATACTCGTATTCAAACATGAAGTTGGATATATCATTTTTTAAACAATGCTAAAATAATCCAACATTAAGTTGATATTGACAATAAATCCAATCCAATGTATAATAAAACACCAGCATGAAGCTAGTTTGTTATCTACAACGTAATTATACTCGTATTCCAACATGAAGTTGGTTATATCATTTTTTTTAACAATGCTAAATGACCCAACATGAAGTTGATATTGACAATAAATCCAATTCAATGTATAATAAAACACCAGCATGAAGCTAGTTAGTTATCTACAACGTCATAATACTCGTATTCCGACATGAAGTTGGATATATAATTTTTTTAACAATGCTAATATAACCCAACATGAAGTTGGTATTGACAATAAATCCAATTCAATGTATAATAAATACCAGCATGAAGCTAGTAAGTTATCTACGTCATAATACTCGTATTATCTATATATATAAAAGAAAGTCGTGTTAGTTACACTATATATAACTCAAGAACGGCTGGACCGATTTGGCTGAAAATTGGTTATTTTTTTAAGCATCATAATAAATACATTAAAAATAATAATAATAAATATTGTTGAACATTTCATACTGCGCCATCTAGTCCAAAACTAGGCAAAGCTTGTATTATGGGAACCAGATAATTGATAGAATACTTAAAATACTTTTTTGTAAATACATACTTATAATAAATGTTAACACCCAGATACAGAACAAACATCTATATTCATCTCACAAATGTTTATCCTGGGTGGGAATCGAACCCACAACCTACAGCGCAGAACACAAAGTTATTACTTACTACCAACTGAGCTATTAGGCCAAAGAGTATTTATTATATTTGTTTTAACATATATGTATATAAAAATCAATTCCCACTTTTCATTGTACAATTACAAGAACAATTAACTCAAGAACGGGCTCATCTATCCAAACCAAATGTTTAGTCTAGACTTTTTATCCAGGTACCACCCGTGCGAAGCAGCAGCTAGTTTTGTATATTTTTAACATTGCACAAAATATGTCACAAAAGTAGTTTAGCTTGTACTTTAACTAACCACATTAACTAACTTAAAAAATAAAAAAATAAAAACCTAGCACTTAATTTTGTTTATTCTTCAATCTGTAATTGCAAGCTTACCTGTAAGTTGGAATAAAATAAATATATAGACGCTTTAAACAGTATTAAAGTACTTAAAGTACCTAAGCATATAGGTAATTAATAATTATACTTACTTAAACCAAACAAGGTTGCGGATATAAACTTATTTAAATACTTACAATAAAACTAATAAACAAATTAGGATCGGTACAGATTCTTATGATACCATTCAGTATCTTCAAGATTCAAATGACACTACCAATTGATTTAGATGAATGAAGTGTCATTGGCTCTGTCTTAGACTAAGACAGAGGCAATGGCACTAACTCTCGTATTCAAGAACGACACTATGAGGACGAAATCTTTTTTCATAAATATCACTTTATGTGTTGTGCGACACTGCATAGTGTGACTAGAGGCACATTGTCGTGTGCCTCTAGCCAAAGTTGAGCTCTAAAGGCACACGGTAGCGTGCGCCATAGTGCCGCTTAACACATAAAGTGATGTTAATGAAAAAAGATTTCGTACACTGTGGGTGCTTGTTCTCATAGTGCCGTTCTTGAATACGAGGGTAAGACTCTTAGAGAATCAGGATCCATACCAACAACTTCAAAGTAACGATAGTGACAACGCAATACCAACTCGTATAGCGTGAGTAGTATTGTTTTAATATTACTATTGAGCTTGTGGTATGGCCCCTGTATCAAGTCTGTGACATGGTGATGGTGGAAGTGTGTTTGAAACAAAATACAGTGTCTGATTAAACAAACACATCTTTGTTATAGACAGAGGAGAGAGTACTGAAAACCTGTAACAAAACATTATTCACCGCACTGATAAGAATGTAAAAAACCGGCCAAGTGCGAGTCGGACTCGCGCACGAAAGGTTCCGTATCTATAAAAAGCGGCAAAAAAAACACGTTTGTTGTTTGGGATTCCCACTTAAATATTTATTTTATTCTGTTTTTAGTATTTGTTGTAATAGCAGCAACAGAAATACATAACCTGTGTGATTTCAACTGTCTAGCTATCACGGTTCATGAGATACAGCCCTGTGACAGACAGACGGACAGAGAAGTCTTAGTAATAGGGTCCAGTTTTTACCCTTTGAATACGGAACCCTAAAAAAATTGGTTAGAGAAATTTAAGGCTCTTCCGATCTGTGATTGTCAAACACATCACAGTCAAGAACTTATTAATTCATCGTTTTCTATTCCTTAAAGGAATGAATGTTTGTATCGAATATATACCACACTTCTTTGCTTGAAACATAAAAAATCTGTACCAAACCCGTTGTTACAATTGTTCACATTTTTCACTACTTTTGACAACTTTTTCAGACACCTCAACAGACTCTTCAATTGCATTTTCCGCTTTTACTGTTAACTCATCACATTTTTCAGTAGCATCAACACATCTAACACCACTTTCACTAACTTCATCGTGTTTTTCTGTTCTATCATCATCACATTTCTCTGTAAAATCATCATCTTGATCATCATTATCACTGTTTGCATCGTTATCGTCTTGCTCGTCTGTTCTGACGTCATCGGACGGCTCGAAGGAATGCCGGTGGAGTTTCTCGAGCCAGAGAGTCATGTTACCTTCGAGTTCGCCTTTCACAATGGTGGGATAGATGTGGTCATGTTTGAACTTTTGAATGGCAGCTTCGGCGTCATCCCACGTGAGACTGTCGTGGCTATCTTTGAATTTGGCGTCGTATCTCTCATAGTGTACCTGTGATAAAATGATAATACTAAGTCTGTGCCGCGTTTAAGAAACTCGTGTGCATGAAGTATAACCCGAATGTCCACTCGAATAGGGCGGTATAAAAAAAGGATCAGTACAGTAGACAATAAGACATGCTGTCCGATCCGCTTCGATTCTTAGATGTCTAAAGGGGTTAGTCAGAGGCATGTCCAGGCAGTCATTATTACCAGCCCACATTTTGCAGTTAGTTAGCTAGTTAGTATTCCACACGTGACAGGTTGCAAGCACGTAGCCGCATGCAAGAAAACTAACTGGTTTCCTTAAGATGTTTTCATTCACCATTGTAAGCACATGTTCATGCGTATAAACATTTAATAAACCGAGAAATCCATTGATGCATGACCGGTATTTAAACCCATTACCTTCGGATTGAAAGTTGAGTTATCTCCCACTTGGCCAACACGATTCGGATTAAAATGTACCTTATCCAAGACCAGTCCCAGGCCAGGCGCTGTTGGTATCATAACCTTATCCTTGCCGAATGCCTTCTCCACGATAGATTCATCTGTGAGACCCCGGAGCACCGCTATCATGAGTCCAACCATTTTACGAATCTGATGCAGCATGAAGCTTTGACCCTGAAAGATATAGAATAGATAATCTACATAGAAATAGAAACGCAAATGCGTAATAACCAAATACGGTAAACAACAGCATAGTTATGTTTATTAAAAACCGGCCAAGTGCGAGTCGGACTCGCGAATTAAGGGTTCCATACCATCATCTATAAAAAAAAGGCAAAAAAAAAAACACATTGTGAGCCACACTTAAATATTTATTTTATTCTGTTTTTTGTATTTGTTGTTGTAGCAACAACAGAAGTACATCATCTGTGAAAATTGCAACTGTCTAGCTATCACGGTTCATGAGATACAGCCCTGTGACAGACAGACGAACAGCGAAGTCTTGGTAATAGGGTCCCGTTTTTACCCTTTGGGTAAGCAACCCTAATAAAAGAACTAACTGACAATGTGATAAATTTTGATTAATACAATACATACACACATAAAGTCACACCAGTTTTCCAGAGGGGTAGGGTGAGACCATTATATAAAATAACATTTTCATAAGAAAACAAAACTGTTTGTAAAAATAACATACCTTTACTAAAAGAACTGCAAATTCCATGTCACTTGTAACAAAAACCTTTTCTATACTAAAACTCATCATGTATCGCAACGATGAAGGATCTTGATGATGTCTGGAAAAAGTAAAGTTTTATCATACAGAACCAACCATTTGTGCGAATGTTTGTACTTCAATCACGCTCAAACAACAAACTATTATTGTCCTGGACTAAACTCAAAACTATTCTCTACAGCATATAGAAAAGTCCCATGTTGATGTTTTTTTTCTGTGTCATCAAAATCAGATCACCAGTTAAAATAAAATGCGTGGATCAACACAAAAAAAAATATGTCAAATGGAGAACCTCTCTCACTTTTGGGTTATATAGATGCACTTCCTCAAAGTAAAATTGGTATCTACTTACTTTTTTTCCGTAAAATTATGATAACTCTTCGTGCCCTTGTAAGCTCCCAATACCTCATTGACCTTCTGCAACTTTTCAGGTGTTAACCTGTACGCTTTCCTCTCTTCGTCTCTTTCTAAGCTTGGCTCAAACACAAATGTGGGAAGAGAGTAGCTATATGTCCGAGCGTTGCATTTTGATTTCGAGTTGAATCTATTGGTTACTCTTTTTACACCAAATACTCTTATGCATTCTGGTAGTCGATTGTTTATTTCTTCTATGCTTACTTCTAGTGCTAAAAAAAAAGTTCAGGTTAGTAAAATCCATCTTGGTCTGGCTAGCTTTTTTGTTGAGCTCTATCGTCTATTCAATGGTGCCCTGGAAGAGATAGCTTTTAGAGATAAGGCCGCCCCTGTACACTATTTTAATTATTCGTTTTGTCCTATTTTTCAAGGTCATTCATTGATCTGAAGATTGTGGGTCATGAAAATGTATGATAATATTGATAATCTTTGTAGGCACTTACGTAATTTTAGAGACACAATCTGTCTGGCTGCTGACACACCCTTGTCAGTGCGTGAGCTTCGTTGAAACTGGGCCGACTGCTGGTTGGCAAAGTCTTCTTCGGTAATATATTTTGCATCAAGTAATGCTTTTAGTAAATCTTCTTCTATCGTAGGGACCCCAGGATTTCTAAAAAGGATTGATAATTTAGGTAAGCAAGTGCTTGCAACTTGGTATTATGTTAGGTACTTTAAAGATAAACCAAAAAGATGTCTAAAGGGGTAAGTCAGAGGCACATGCTGACATTTTGCAGTAGTTAGCATTCCACACATGACAGGTTGCAAGCTTGTCACCGTTTATAAAAATACTAACTGGTTTCCTCACTATGTTTTCCTTCACCGTTATAAGCATTTGTTAAAGCGTATATAACTTTTTCAAACAGATAAACCCACTGCAAACAGCATAATTATAAATGTTTACCTCTGCATACCATGGTAATCAACTCCACTGTATCCGAGGATCATGGCCATCTTCTTCCTCTTTATCCTCTCGCATGTTTTCTTCGGATCCGACTCCCCATTTTCTCTCCTAGGGTTGGGCTCATCCCACTGTCTCTTATTAAAACGTTTCTTGAACCTGGTTAGACTTTTATTAGCTACTATCTCTTGGTTATCCACCTCATGCTTTGCTGCTGTTGTTTCCATGGCTGTTAAGCGTCTGAATTGTAGTCCTGTAACAAAATAACATTATTGTCATGACACTGAATCTTTCTAACATGATAGGGCCTACAGTACGGTCGCCAGTTCTTGGCTTTCGTGATGTTAGGTAGTGTGACCGCATAAAATGTTTTGTATCAATGCATAAGTCGAAAATTGTCTGGCGCGCAGCCTAACAGCTAATCTTACATAAGACAAGATCCTCATAACTGTACGTGAAGACAATTTTCAACAATAAGCAGGGACACATTTTTTTATGTGGACACGGCTAGCTTCACGGACGCCTAGATCTGCCGACCGAACTGTAGACAATAAAAAAGTATCTAGATATCTACAACAGCTGCACTCGATAAAAATATGTGAATAGGTACAAAACTACACGGCCACATTCACTCTGCATCTGTACCCTGGCGTTCATCGGATCGCATTATTGGTACTTAACCTATAAATCTATCAAGCTGTCTCAGTCTAAACATTGAGCTACTTTACTACCGACTGAATCTAAAGGTTTTGTCTCGTTTATAGGTGTTACATAAGTTTGTACGTTTTAACATGGTAAGTATACCATAGTTGCAATACAATGAGAACCGGTAAAAAGCCATGAGGATATTTTTACCTGGTCTCACGGGATGCCTCGGGAGTTGCTTCAAAGTTCTTACAAATAGACTGAGTAAATTTACAGACATACCTACAGCATAAACTACCTAGAATTGATTACTTTTTAAACAAAAAATTATTAATCCACTAATTTAAACCGCATCTAGCACACACATCTACAACACGAGCACCGCCATTTTGATTTAGCCTATCGATTTCGAATTTCGAATGTCAATGTCAAGTGTGTCATCAAACAAATCAATCATCATGTTATTTTGTTTTTTTTATCTGTTTGTTGCCAGTTGCCACTTTTGCCAGTGTATAGGAAAAAAATCTTTATATAAACTGTGTAAATAAATCTTTACTAAAATATAATAATTTTATAATAAACAGAATCCGATTACATAGTTCAAAAATCAGCCAGGTACAGATTTATATCAGTTTATTGTTAATCGAGTAATAATCGAGCGTCTGTAAAAGTATAGATTAATCTAATCAATTGGAGCACAATTTGATATAATATAAATTACAAGCTTCCGCCCGCGGCTTCGCTCGCGTGTAACCTGGATAAAAAGTGTCCTATACTATTTGCTATTCCAGGGCATGAGCTATCCATGTTCTAAGTTTTAACTAAATCCGTACTGTCATTTGCGCGTGACTAATGCCGGAAACACACTTACGTGTCGTGTCGTGGCGCGACACGCCACTAGCTAATCGCTTTCATACATTTAGTATGGTTAGAGACACATTTGGGTGTCGTGTTGTGTCGCAAACGCTATCTTGCGATTGGCTAGTGGCGCGACACGCCACGCCACGACACGTAAGTGTGTTTCCGGCATAAGGCACAAACATACAAACAAACTCAACAAAGTTTCGCAATTATAATATTTCTAAGTTTATTTTCATTAAATACTAAAAGCAATAGATGTATCAATTTTGATAAGAATTTGAGAAATATTCTAAAATGTGCATTGTAAAAATGTATCCAATTTTTTATTGTAATAATAGCTCACTATTTTGGATATAACGGCTTTCATATAAAAGATAGATGTATGCTGTCACTTTATTTACAACTATTTGTGATAAACAATCCTACGATACATTATTTTCGTGTATCTCCAACAGTTTAGGCAGCGCACGCTAAGATAGCTCTCAGAGGCAGTTTTCTTTTCGACTTATAATACCTAGTTAGTACCTAGGTAGTTTTTACGTGAAAGAGTAACAAACATCCATCCATCCATACTTATAAACTTTAGCGTTTATAATATTATAGTAGGACTGTAGGACTTATTACATAACATAATCTAAATAATGTCCATAATTATAATTATTTACAACTAGCAGTCCGCCCCGGCGTCGCACGGATGTAATAATGATATTATAGGTAATTTTTTTACACCTTGGGTTACATTATAGAATTTTTCATAAGGACCCCTAATAAAACTTTTAGTATCGCTGGCTTTTTTTGTAAATATTGATGTCCTCTTTAAATTTGTAGTACATCACTTTGCTCTATTGTCAACAATTTCCGCAGAGTACCCGATATAAGGATTTTTTTCACACGTTGGGTTACATTATGGGAAGTTTTCATACGGATCCCTAATAGTTAGACATATAGTATTGCATACTTTTTTGTAGATATTGATGTCTTCTTTAAAACTGTACTACATTACTTTGCTCTATTGTCAATAATTTCCGCAGCAAATGCAATATAAGGATTTTTTTTGAATTTTTTCACACTTTGGATTACATTATCGATGTTTTCATACGGATCCCTAATATTTTTGAAAATATACTATAGCCTATGTTCATCAGGGATAATGTAGGATTCTAATGGTGAAAGAATTTTTCAAATCGGTGAAGTAGTTGAATATATTTTGTAAAGGCGGTACGGTATGTCGATCTCTAATAGTTTGGTTAGGCTCTTGTGTTTTCTTATCAGGGTCACCAGGTACTCCAGATCTTCGATTATCCTAGTTTTTATGGTTTTCCCTTTATGTGGCCATTAAACCCTAACTCTGTACCAAATTTCAGCTCTCTGAGTTTATGGGAAGTACTAGTTCTATTCTGATGATCATGAGTGAGTGAGTGAGTGAGTGTCTGTCTAAAATGCGAAACTTTGCTTTCGCTTAACTTCGTAACTAAATGACCTACAGACTTGAAATTTTGGATTTTAAGTATGTGATTGATGACGAAAATTTCAGCGTTCTGGTCTTATCCAGAGGTTCTCAAATAGGGGCCTGAAAATGCGGCGAAATGGTTCCAGTAAAGGATGGTACGGCAGTGTTTGCTTCGCGCTCGACTTGGCGGGGGCACTGCCGTGCCCCCAAATAAGCACTTTAGCAAACATTTTGTTTGCTGACTGATTTAAATACCGTGCGTATGTAAAACACAAATAAACTTTTGCATTTAAATTCAGGGTCAAAGACCCGGTTGTGGTTCCCACCCTGGTTTTGGTCATTTTCAATTATGGCAGTAGCTACTTTTTTTAAATCTATAGTTATTACAATTATTTGTCTATGGTCCGTTTTAAGTAGTGACAGTTGTGATGCGTTATACCTCTACACTTGATTGACCATAACTAAATATATCCCGTTTTGTTTATTTAAATACTAGCGACCCGCCCGGGCTTCGCACGGGTGCAATGCTGATACTAAATATACCTATTACAGAATGTCTTTATATAAAACGTTTTTTTTTCACAGCTTTTTTGTCATTAGACAATTATTGATGATTTCTTTTTTTCTCGAACGTTCGCGACCGGCCGAACTGCGCGTTTGACGCCTAGCTGTTGGCCGGTCGCGAACGTTCGAGAATGTTCGTTTTACGAAACTACTCGCTAGGTGACTCGCTAGCCTCTAGGTGCCAAGCAAGCCGCCTGCCTGTGCGTTCGCGTTTTTAATTAGGGATGACTGAGAGTGTTATAAACGTAAGAGTAAACAAATTTAATCAGAAAGCTTCGAACTGCTAAGCTATCTGGAGTTACACGTGTTATTGTGAGTCAACCACAAAAGATAGACATATGCTGTCGTGGAAAAAATTTTATATAATTTTAAGGAGAACATTTCCGTCATACATGAATTCTGTGTAGCTTTAACCATTAAGGTTGCACACGCGACGGAAGCTTAAAAAATGGAGTAACTTCTCCCGTTTTCCCAACATTTTCCATCACTGCTCTGCTCCTACTGATTGCAGCGTGATAAAAAGTACACTATAACCAGCTCAGGAGTATGAAAAATAATTGTACCAAGTTTCGTTAAAATCCGTCGAGTAGTTTTTGTTTCTATAACGGTTATACAGACAGACAGACAGACAGACAGACAGACAGACAGACAGACAGACAAAAATTTTACTGATTGCATTTTTGGCATCAGTATCGATCCCTAATCACCCCCTGATAGTTATTTTGGAAATATATTTCATGTACAGAATTGACCTCTTTACAGATTTATTATAAGTATAGATAATTTGTTTTTAATAAGTACTATAAGTAGGTGTGATTGTGATGTGACTTGGTATTTCTTCTATGCTGGGTGTTATAATGTGTAAGTGCCTAGTGCCTATTTAAGTATGTAGGTAGGTACCTACCTATTCTATCAGTTATGTGGTTCCAAGACAAGCAAGTTTCGCTTAGGTTGGAGCAACATGGCGCTGTGTGAAATGTTTTAGTGTTCTACTGAATACCTAAGATATTTAAATTAACATACACATAACTACCTATGCTAATAAAAGTGTAAGTAGTCTAGGTACTTACATAAGTAAGTACTTATGTACTTAGGCTTTCGTAAATACTAATGTGAAAGGTAGCTTTAGCCCACCGTAGGTGGGTACCTCTCTGCCTTGTCTGCTGTTCAGTATCGTGTTCAAAAAATCAATGAACCAACATTTACGACGCAAAATATTCAATCGGTTAAGCCGTTTTTTAATTTTAGCGAGACTAACGAACAGCAATTAATTTTTAACAGAGAAGATTTGAAAAAAGAAGATAAGGAATGAATAAAGTATGTTTAGATAACAACACTACTGTCTTAATTTGTGTCCTTGGAACGACATAAATAATCAGATGAGACTTATTTTGCAATACAAACTACTTAGTCTTATTCATATCCGTAATATCACGGTATCTCTGTAGCAATAGCAACACACTAAAGCCGAGTTTCTTGCAATCTCAATGCCGTCAAAATTCGTTTTCTAAACATTCCGTCTCAAATGATTTCAAAATTTAAATTCAAATTCTAAAATCATTTATTTCAATAAATACAGAAGGATCACTTTGAAACGTCTTAGGAACTAGGTGTAGCTACGCCGATTCCACGCGACCAAGCCTAGAAGAATCAGGCAACAAACACGGCTTGGGGTCTACCTTTTTTTTCAATGATCCTTTCCTTAATGCTATGTAGAGCTCCAGTGTGGTGTCAATTGAACAAAGTGAAGGCTCAAACAAGAATAATAATGAAAAGTACTACTCAAGTACGTACAACAATAAAAGAAATAACTAAAGAGCTTCAGCACAAATTCAAACAGCAGCACACGCTACATTTGATTTAGAAATAACTTGACTTGATTTTAGAAAAACAATGTTTGCTAGTTTTGTTAAATAAATTCTTTGCTTTTCTCAAACCGCACACTTTTATAAGCTGTAACTATAATAAACTTCGAAAATCATGAAAATCGAATTTAACCAACATTATGTATTTGTTGGATCATTAGGATCATTATCTGATGACATATTATTAGGATATCAACTTGATGATGCAACCGTGACCTCACGAGAGAACTTCTCAACAGCAAGCACCAAACTTTATATACGCAAATAGACATTCAACTGTGACAACTATACCTACATAGAGCGTGTTTTTAGGGTAAAAACGGGATCCTATTACTAAGACTTCGCTGTCCGTCTGTCTATCCGTCAGACTGTCACAAGGCTGTATCTAGACAGTTGAAATTTTCATAGATGATGTGTTTCTGTTGCTGCTATATCAACAAATACTAAAAACAAAATATAATAAATATTTAAGTGGGGCTCCCATACAACAAACGTGATTTTATTTTTTTACCGTTTTTTATAGTGGTACGGAACCCTACGCGAGTCCGACTCACACTTTGTCGGTTTTTTAATTTTATTTTTGTCTATATTTTTACTTTTCGTCAAACTTGTTGCTCAAGAGACAGATGACGGAACACGAGACGAGTAACAGGAAACGCGGCTTAACAATGACTGTCTAGTCTACTACTCGTATCAATGATTTAAGTACCTAACATTAAATTACGAGTATGTTTCTACCAAACATTGTTATTCGCTCCCAAGCCGCGAATGAATACATACGTTGATACGTACGCCGTACGCGACGACGTAGGTACGCCGCGATCTAACTCGGACAAAACAGTATATTTATTATTTAGCCGCGGCCATTTCGTGGTTAAATAAGTAAATTTAAAACAAACAAAATTCTGGGTTGTTTATTTTTGAGGCAACGGTGAGTGATTATTAATTATTTGTTTAGTAGACAGTAATAATATTTATTTTAGTATTTTAGTTTAGTCTACTCCGCAAAACGATTTTGACAATACGACAGTGCTCCGATATACAAACGTCACATCGTTTCCGACACGATAGAACGACATTACTTTTGATAATTGACATCAAACATAAGAATAGGATAGACGACGATTTCTAAGAGTGCGGTTTGTTTGAATATTATTCAACTAGCTGACCCGTGCCCGCTTCGCTGTGCGTAAGACATTTCTAATACCATCGTGGACTTTTTTGTAGACGTTTTTAAGGTGTGCAATACTGTAGTACATTATTTTGATATATCTCGTGGGGTTCAGCCAGCATTTGCAATGTGAGCGCAAAAAAATGTGTTTATTTACGACATTACATTAGAAACCTCTAAAATTATCAGTGTTTCTCTACTATATTATGCATGTATTATACATATAAACCTTCCTCTTGAATCACTCTATTAAAAAAAACCGCATCAAAATGCGTTGTGTAGTTTTAAAGATATAAGCAAACATACATACAGACGCGGGAAGCGGAAAGCGACTTTGCTTTATACTATGTAGTGATTTATGAATTTCAAAATTTTTTTTTTTTAAAAGTAGTTCTATTGTGTCGAAAAGATGTGACGTTTGTTACGATATTATCGTTTATCGGTTTGCGTAGTAGACGGTTATTATCATTCTTCGGTCTAATGGTCATTGACCAGTTATCTTGTATTATAAGGTAATTAATAGTTATGTGATTCGATTTTATTTCAAAATGGTTTTAATAATGGAATATTGACAATCGATATTAATATATTTTATTAGTAATTTTCATACATCTTTTATATACCAAAAGGTTTGTTTATATTTTTTTGTTACATAATTGTAAATCAAATAAATAAACTGCTCAACAATAACAATAATTAATTTCTTACTCCATAATCCAGAATCCATTTCATATTTATGTCTGAAACTGTAAATAATAATAACAAATTAATTTAACTCTAAAACTATTGTCGGAGCTTATTTATGGCTTTATTTGTACCTAGAAGAAAACGTTTTATTAATTACAGATGATGCTCAAGCTTCTTACTGCAGTCCTACTGTCACTTGGCGTCTGCAGCGCTTTTAAAATCCTCGTAGTGTTCCCTGTACCTGGGAAAAGCCACGGCATCCTGGGCGATGGCGTTATCAGGCATCTGCTTAGTGCTGGCCATGAGGTAAGACTTCTGTTTGTCCTACTACTGGTACGTTTTGGGTCAGATTTTCTCATTCTAAGAGTTCTGAACAAAAGGTAAGACGAAAGCCTTCGGTCTGTCAAGAGCCTTTTTCTCAAAAAAGCTTGAAGGAAGGTATCATGTTGAAATTCATATTAAATCTAGTCTAATCAGTCAAGTGCCCCCCCCCCCCCCTCCGCCCCTACAGCTAAAGTCTAGTCTAACCCTCGTATTCACTTTGTGTTGTGCGACACTGCATAGTGTGACTAGAGGCACATTGTCGTGTGCCTCTAGCCAAAGTTGAGCTCTAAAGGCACACGGTAGCGTGCGCCATAGTGCCGCTCAACACATAAAGTGATGTTTATGAAAAATGATTTCGTCCACTGTGGGTGCGTGTACTCATAGTGTCGTTCTTGAATACGAGAGTAAGTCTACGGTCCCAAAGAGGTGTAAAAATCAAGCTTCAATCAAAAGATAAATAAATAAAATATACGACATAAATGGCCATAATTATCCTACTAATATTATAAACGCGAAAGTTTGTAAGTATGGATGTTTGTTATTCTTTCACGTAAAAACTACTAAATGGATTTTAATGAAGCTTTACAATAATATAGCTTATTCATCAGAATAGCACATAGGTTACTTTTTAACCGACTACGATAAAAAGAGGGTATGTTTTTACGCGATAAGTATTATAAGTCTGAAAAAAAACTGCATCCGAGAGCTATCTTAGCGTGCGCTGCCTAAACTGTTGGAGATACACGAAAATAATGTATCGTTGGATTGTTTGTATTAAATAGTTGTAAATCAAAGTCCGTGCAGCATACATCTACCTTTTTGTGAAAGCCGTTATATCCAAAATTATTATTATTATTATAGCCATTTATTCTCCGTTTTAAAGTTACATTAAATACATTTAATTCAATATACCTACATATTACTAATTATTCTTAACTTATATTGTTATTATTTAATTTATTTTACTATGGAGATGCCCATTTTTGAGCAAAGGCCTCCCCCATCATTTTCAATAGAATGTGTATTATTATCTTTTTTGCTTCTTGCTATGTACAGGATGGGGGGTTTTGGTCTATCTATTCTTCCCATGGGGACCAGCCATATTGGGTATCATATCCAAAATAGTGAGGTATTAATACAATAAAAAATTGGATACATATTTACAATACACATTTTAGAATATTTCTCAAATTCTTATTCAATTTGATACATCTATTGCTTTTAGTATTTAATCTAGATAAACTTAGTAATATTATAATTGCGAAAGTTTGTATGTTTGTGCCTCAATCACGCCCAAACGACATTACGGATTTAGTTGAAACTTACATGCAAAGCTCATGCCCTGGAATAGCATATAGGACACTTTTTATCCAGGTTACACGCGAGCGAAGCCGCGGGCGGAAGCTTGTGTATCATAATAATATTATAAATGTGAAAGTTTGTAAGTTTGTATGTATGTTTGTGCCTCAATCAGGCCTCAACGACAAAACGGATCAAGTTGAAATTTGCTGTAGATGTAGATAATGCCCGAATAAATAATAGACTACTTTAAAAAATGAAAAACATCCCCAAAACGATAAAAAAACGCAAAAGAGATGATTTTTGTATAGATGGCGCTGTTGTGCAACAAATCTGACATCACAGACAAAAACATTCAGTCTTTTCTATTCGATTATTGAAATTTGACAGGACAACGTCTGTCATGGGTTGGCTAGTAATAAATATGTAAAAAAAACGTATATATAAGTATTTTATCAATTATCTTGTTCCCACAGTACAAGCTTTGCTTAGTTTGGGGCTAGATGGCGATGTGTAATATGTTCACCAATATTCAAAATATATACATAAGTTTGTACGGAAGCCTCGGCGCGTGAGTCAGACTCGCACTTCTCGATTTGATTGGCCTTGAAAAATGTCATGCGATGGTGATTATGTTGATCGTTTAATTTGCAGGTCACCTACATATCAGGGTTTCCTAGGAAGAATCCCCACGCGAATTTGACGCATATTCACTCCACGTCCAATTCAAAAGTGTTTAACGGTAAGTTACCACAAAAAAAACAGAGTCAGAATATGAAACAAGATAACCTAGTTTCTTGAAGTATTTTATGGAAAATAGTTTTTAATTTATAAGACCTTTCCAACGATATATTCATATTATGTCATTGCTATTGGAGGGGGGTTACCATTTTCCTTCAAAAACATAATTAAAAACTCGTAAATATAATCTTATATTAAATATTATTTTGATTATTTAGATGACAAAAGAGTTGGGACTGCATATGTTTAAACTCATTCCTATCTTTCTAATTAAGTAAAAAAACAATTTCCGTATTTATGAAGGACGATCAATGGGCTATTTGACAAGATTTTGAAAGATTGTTCAGTAGTGACTGTGGAACCAATAAAAAAATATTATTTTCAATTCTGTTAAGTATTGGCCTTAAAAATGTAAATTAAATATTGACAATTTAAATAACCCGCAAAAACGCTTCTTTAGCAAATGGCGTCGCACTAGTTTCTGTGACGTTACATGCTTGTCAACAAATAAACAAACGTCAAGTTTTTTAAGGCAGGCAATGACAATATTGACAAGCATGTTTTTCATCGTCGATTCAACCAATCCTGACCGTTTTGTGTCACTTGACTGGCCTTTAAAAATAGATAATTTTAATTATGGGGTTTTTAATAAATTATTGTTTTTTCAAGTTATGTTACTCCATAACGCTTTGAAGGCGTAATTTACATAGATTACTATCAACAATACTTTATTTTTCATACTGTCAAATAGCCTATTAATAATGACTCGACAAATTCGGATGATTTATTCGTAATTGTCAGGACATGGTTGTATAAGAATATTTTTGGAAAATCCACCAGAAATTGGTTAAATTCGGGTAATATGTACTGAAGTTTTCTGTGGAATTATTGAAACTTGAACTTACTACCTAATCGTCGAAATGTATGTACGCGCATAACTTCCAAACGACTGCACCAAATGGGATAATTCTTTTTCTTGTTTTTGTTATTGTGGGGACAAGGTTTGTATGAAAAAAATATTGAGAAATCATCCGTAATATTGTATAATTCGGGAATAACTAAAAGTTATTTATTATGAGATTATCGGAATTTGACCGGACAACGTCTGTATGGACAGCTTGTAATATTAATATTTTTATTTTTGTATATAACTATCATTTACAAAATACGCAAAAAATAATAACATACATTTCGTCGTGAAATAAGCAATACCAGAAATAAGTTTTTTTTAATATAATTTTAAAATCAAGCTTTTAAAAATTAGGCTCTAGTACTCGTCAAGACAAATCCAACGAGCCCAAACACGGCGTGGTTATGTTGTGTAGTTAGGCAGTTCCTATATCTACATTCGAGCTCTATAATCAGACCAGCTCGCTAGTATCATAATTTTATATTGTCATTAGAGATTGATAGGTATGCAAAGTTTTATCTTAATCAGACTGTTTAATAAGGAGTTCCGTTGAACAACTCCTGACTCCATTATCAGATCAGAGCTCACTGTCACCATTTGCATTGTCACCGAAGTTACATAAAGTTTGCCATATTTCAGCTCAATCGGTTGAAGATAACTGCTCCAAAATAGAGTTGCAAGATTCCACCTTGACAAACATAGTTACATAGTTATATACGAGTACACACATTGCAAGTTAAATAAAATATATTTCTATTTAAAATGATTAGCAACCACGATAGTTTTAATTCTATAACACAAATTTAATTACCTTGTATAGCGATTCTAAATTATTCAGTAATTTCAATGAATAAACTATTGTATTTCATTTGAATTCGGCTTATTACCTTCCAAAACCTATCTGACATTATAGAAATTTTAAAATACATTTATTGAATTATGTTGTTTTTAGGGTTACGTACCGTAGTTGTTTTTAGGGTAAGGGTAAAAACGGGGACCCTATTACTAAGTCCGTCTGTCTGTCCATCTTTCTGTCACAGGGCTGTATCTCATGAACCGTGATAGCTAGACAATTGAAATTTTCACAGATTATGTATTTCTGTTGCTGCTATAACAACAAATACTAAAACGGAATAAAATAAATATTTAAGAGGGGCTCCACGAAGACAAAAAAAACACGTTCGTGCGCGAGTCCTACTCGCAATTGGCCGGTTTTTTTTTCTCATGCCATGACGCTTAAGTCATTAATGAAAATATCACTATAAATTTAATATTGTAAAAAAGGTAAAAAACAATGAACTCTCTTACAATAATTTACTAAGCTCTGCTGTTGCTGTGTGAAATATACACTAATATTTATTACAATTACAATTTTAGAAAACACAATGAGTATAAAAGCAATTATGGACAAGGAGATGGACATGAAAAACTACGATTTTGTCCAGCAGTTGATGGTAAACATCAGCTCGGCCACCATGCAAGATGAGGACGTTCTGACGCTGCTGAGAGACCCGACAAAGACATTTGATGTGGTGTTCGCAGAATGGTTATTCAGTGAAGTTTACTCCACGTAAGAGTTCTCGTATCTTCACTACATAGTATAAAGCAAAGTCGCTTTCCGCTTCCCGCGTCTGTATGTATGTATGTTTGCTTATATCTTTAAAACTACACAACGGATTTTGATGCGGTTTTTTTTAATAGATAGAGTGATTCAGGAGGTAGGTTTATATGTTTAATAACACGCTATCCGTGCGAAGCCGGGGCGGGTCGCTAGTGTATATATAAATTAATGATTGTTTGTGTCCTTTATAGAATCGTAAACTGCATTTGATCATGTTATGATCTTTAGCAAAGTTGATGTGTATGAGCTCACGAAGGTTTCTGAGTTGGTGGCGTAGCAACTATGAACCCCTAGCTTCTGCCCGCGGCTTAGCTCGCAGTGGTACCTACCTCGATAAAAAGTATCAAAAGATCGAAGTTTGGGCATAATTGAGGCATGAACAACCAAATATCTTTACAAACTTCCGGATATATAAAAAAAGTTAAAAACCAATTTTTTTCCGAATCGAAAGTAATAAAATAACAATAGTAATATTAAACAAAATAAATAGATGTAAGAACATACCTACTCTTACTAATTAACTATGGTTTTGTGTTTGATAATCAGCATACAATATTTTACCTTTCAGATTACCAGCCCTATACAACTGCCCATTCATCTGGTTCTCATCAGTAGAACCCCATTGGCTGGTGAGTTGAACATCACTTAGTCTTATAACATACTTCAAATTAAGTTTAAAAAACTAAAAGGAAAACCGACGAAAATCAACCGTAAAGTCAAGGGATGATATTAGTTTTTTAAGTTTTTGAAGGAACTGTCAGTCCTACATAAATATAATTTAAACTAGCAGACTCGGTCCCGCATTGCTGTGTCAACAGATATCGCCATCTGTTAGAATCTTTTGGAGCTAACAGATAATTGTGACTGTCAGATGCCATCAAAAACATAACTTGTAAAAAAAGCCAAGTCTCGCAACGCAACTCAGTTCTTCTACCGTAAAAAGTAGTGAGATCCATGTAATACCAAGTCGGTTAATTTAATCAGTCCCTACTTTAAGGGTCCTTCTGTCTTAAGTTATTAAGTAAATGTTAGCTCAGTTAGTTAGTTAGTAGTCAGAAGGACCCTTAAAGTAGGGACTGAATAAATTAACCGCCTTGGTATTACATGGATCTCACAACTTTTTACGGTAGAAGAACTGAGTTGCGTTGCGAGACTTGGCTTTTTTTACAAGTTATGTTTTTGATGGCATCTCATTTATTTTTGTAGATAGCCCTACTTTTTAGGGTTCCGTACCTAAAGAGTAAAAACGGAACCCTGTTACTAATACTCCACTGTCCGTTCGTCCGTCTGTCCATCTGTACGTCTGTCCGTCTGTCTGTCTGTCGGTCTTTCGGTCTGTCAGTCCATCTGTCTATCACAGGGCTGTATCTCATGAACCATGATAGCTAGACAGTTGAAATTTTCACAGATTATGTATTTCTGTTGCCGCTATAACACCAAATACTAAAAACAGAATAAAATAAATATTTAAGTGGGGCTCTCATACAACAAACGTGATTTATAGATAATGGTACGGAACTCGACGTGCGCGAGTCCGACTCGCACTTGGCAGGTTTTTTTAGGATTTTTAAACTAAACACTAATTGTGTTTCAAATTTGAAGCTTCTATGTCTGCTAGAAGTGCCTTAAACTTTTGATGATCGGTCAGTCAGTCAGTCAGTCAGTGAGTGAGTGAGTGAGTGAGTGACAAAATAGGGAACTTTGACTAGTTATAATTCTTAAACTACTGGTTCAAATTGAATGAAATTTGAAATATACCGTGTTTATATAGTGACTGCTTGGTTACTGAAAATTCAGGCTTCTAGTTTTATCCACAACGAAGTTATAGGGGGTCGAAAATGGCCTGAACTGCTTCGAGAAAAGGATGGTACAGCCGTGCCGCTTTATTGCTTGACTTGGCGGGGGCATTGCGACTATAAATTGAGATGTAAGCTATCCTATCTTTCAAGTTGGATCAAACTGCACACGGTGTGAAAAGTTTGATTAAAATCAATTAAGTAGTTTATGAGTCCATCGCGGCCAAACAACGTGACGCGTAATTTATATATAGGTACTAAGAAGAAGTGAAGATGGGACCAACTCGGGACTATTCTCTACACAATAGAAAAAAAATCATCGGAATCGGATCGTAAAAAGATATTATGTAAGGTCATATGTAGGTAGGTACATACACAAAAAATATTATATACGCGTCGACCCGAGAACTTCCTCCGTTTTTAGGGTTCCGTACCCAAAGTGTAAAAACGGGACCCTATTACTAAGACTTCGATGTCCGTCTGTCTGTCCGTCTGTCTGTCTGTCCGTCTGTCTGTCCGTCTGTCTGTCCGTCTGTCTGTCCGTCTGTCTGTCCGTCTGTCTGTCCGTCTGTCTGTCACAGAGCTGTATCTCATGAACCGTGATAGCTAGACAGTTGAAATTTTCACAGATGATGTACTTCTGTTGTTGCTACAACAACAAATACAAAAAACAGGATAAAACAAATATTTAAGTGGGGCTCCCATACAACAAACGTGTTTTTTTGCCGTTTTTTATAGATAATGGTACGGAATCCTTCGTGCGCGAGTCCGATTCACACTTGTCCGGCTTTTTAAATTGTTTTATACCTATAATTTATCTGTGGGATGTTCTTGTATAGTAGCTTTTTGTTTAGTTTTGCGATGGCCTTCACCATAATTGTCAGATAACAATAAAGATGATTTTCAACCTTATATCAAAGTAATAAGACGGCAATTGGTTTGTGTGTCTGCTAATTGTCCTTTACATGATCGTCAGTGAATGACAAATATTAGTGTATTCAATTCGCTTCACAGTTCAGTTGGTACTAACTCTGGAATCTGCGCTGTAGGTTGTGAGATTCATTCTCATCCAGAACAAACATTTGTGTAAAGAACATATTTATAGGTGTTTGTTCTGTGTCTGGGTGATAAAATGTATTTTCGACTTGGTTCGCCTTTAAGGGCACCCAAAGGTGGTGTTTTCTATAAGAAACTTTTAGCGGGCAGTAATGAGTTTTTAATCCTCTTTATAAGTACGCCGCAATTATCTTTGCCGCGCACTTTTTGAATTTGGAACATCTTAGTGTTCAGCGCCAAAGAAATCGAACGCAAATATTGTTTGAATAAAGACTGGCTGGTACGACGGCCCGTTGTCGCGCCGCCGGCCGGCTGAATAAAAAAAAACTGGCCAAGTGCGAGTCGGACTCGCGCACGAAGGGTTCCGTACTATCATCTATAAAAACGGTAAAAAAAACATGTTTGTTGTATGGGAATAAAATAAATCATTTATTTTATTCTGTTTTTAGTATTTGTTGTTAGAGCAGCAACAGAAATACATAATCTGTGAAAATTTCAACTGTCTAGCTATCACGGTTCATGAGATACAGCCCTGTGACAGACAGACCGACGGACGGACGGAAAGACAGACAGACGGACAGCGAAGTCTTAGTAATAAGGTTTAAAATCGGAACCTTTGGGTACGGAACCCTAAAAAAAGAAATCAAATTAAACACGCCCGCGTTTTCGACAATTTTCAAGGATTGTTAGAAATTCATGGTTTTGTTTTGAAAAATGAGTTCTTCAAGTGACAGTGAATAAAATATGAGGCGCCTTTTATTTTCTCATGAAAATAAGATAATATATAATAATAATATTTTATAATATATATAATAATATGTAATATATAATGATGATAATGAAAAGTAGAGTGTATCACTCGGGCGCAAAATATATTTTTGGCTCGGGCGACGTACTTTGAATCACTCGCTACGTTCAAGATTCTACAAAAGAATCCCTCATTTCTCTCTGGATTCAAAAAAGCGCCCTCGCCGTAAAAATATTATTTTGCTCCCTTAGATACATACAATCTACTATAAAAATATTCTATTAGTTATCTAGTTTCCGAGCTTTATTTGGGACTAGGTGGTGTGTTTAATGTCCAATATTTATTTTTATTCAATTTGAAAGGTAACCAAGCTGATTGATGAACCCCTGAACCCAGCTTATAATGGCGACATCTTCTCTGATACAAGTCTACCATACAGTTTCATGGTGCGGTTGGAACAACTATGGATACAGATAACGGGAGAAATTAGACATCAGTAAGTAATTTTATTTAACCATAGATTATGGACTAAACTGAAAAGAACGAAGGAAGACTGGCAAAACATTTAAGTCCTACTAATGAATAGATTTGAATGAAACTTGGAATATACTTTACTTTGGTTTCATCTTCAAGGATCTGAGCGCATGGTGGGATGAGAGAGTGATCTGAGAGGATGTCTACTGTACTTGGAGATTAAAGTCGGGATCCATTTTATATAATACCTACTATGCTAAAAACTAAGCTAAATTAGCTAAAAACTAAGTTTTAGTTAACTAAAAACTCTAACTTGAAAATAGTTTTATGATGAAAAAACCATGCTGATACATGAGAGAACATGTTAAAGGATTTAGAAATCTCGAAAAAGACAACTTCTGATGCTGACTGTACCTGTTTAGTGTGTAATAAGTACCAGTGCTATAATCACTACATATATCACTACATAGTATAAAGCAAAGTCGCTTTCCGCTTCCCGCGTCTGTATGTATGTATGTATGCTTATATCTTTAAAACTACACAACGGATTTTGATGCGGTTTTTTTTAATAGATAGAGTGATTCAGGAGGAAGGTTTATATGTATAATAATATGCTTAATATATTAGAGAACCACTGATAATTTTAAGATTTCAAATCAGCGCGACTTTTTTTTAATTTTAAATGCTGTTAACGAGTATACAAAGACATTCTGTAATATATTTTGGTATCAGCTTTGCACCCGTGTCCCCTTCAAAGGATCTAAGCGTCTTGGGATCTGAGAGGATGTCTACCGTACTTGGGGATTACAGTCGTGATCCTTTTTTTTATTTTTATATAATATTTTTTCTAGACAAGCTTTTATAATGCTGTCCTTTGAGCTAGAAATCAGAGCATCGCGCTATCAGATATCATATAACATTACATTGTGATTGGAACTTGACAGATGTGAAAAGTTTTTACTCGAACTATTTACTAAAGAGTTTCGTTGTGAGTTGAACAGCTCCTGACTCCATCATCAGATCAGCTCGCTGTCCTCATATTATTGTATTGTCACCAGAATAAAGGTGTATGCAAAATTTTAGCTCAATCGGATACCAACAAATGGTCTAAAAATGGTTTACAAATTAACATATGAACAGTGCAAGTTAATATAAAGCTGGTATAATATTGTCTCATGCCCTATCAAGCTATCAATGTGTTTATTTACAGGCGGTTCAGAGTAATAGAAAATAAAGTCTACCAGAACAGCATAGTACCAATCCTCCAAGCGAGAGGCAGGACAGTGCCGGCGTATGATGATTTGACGACAAACATTTCGCTGATGCTGGGAAACTCGCACGTCTCTCTAGGTTTGGCTCCGAGGCTGCCGCAGAGCTACAAGCCTATTGGTGGATACCATATCGATCCAACGCCTATCCCATTACCTGCGGTAAGCCTACACATTAGGTATTCTTCTTATGCACGTCCCCCACGTCTTCGTGGGGTCGGCACAACATCTAGATGTTGGCTTGGGGTGTTTTACAACCAGCCGCCTGCCTGACATCAACCCTCCTTGGGAATGTCGCACAAAATGATACATGAACAGTCCTTTTGTTCTAATTCTTGTGTTTTCAGTTTCCGGAAGTAATCTTAGTACCTACTAAATATAGTGTACTCGAACAAGCGCGTACACAATAAAGTTAGAGGATCCACCATCAGTTTCCTCAATGATACTTAACTTGCTAGTCATATGCAATTTGTATTGTGATGCAGATTACTGTATGTCTTCTATTTGTAGAGGTTTCTTTTATGCAAAAACTAGCGACCCACCCCGGCTTCGCACGGGTTTAATACATATAAACCTTCCTCCTGAATCACTCTATCTATTAAAAAAAACCGCATCAAAATCCGTTGTGTAGTTTTAAAGATATAAGCAATAAGCATACATACAGACGCGGGAAGCGGAAAGCTACTTTGCTTTATACTATGTAGTGACGAGTATGTATTATACTACGATTATTGCATGTCATTGTCATTCGTTATTCTCAACGAGTCTTGTCGCATTATGTCTATAATCGCGTTGGCATGCTACTAATTTAAGTGCCCACACACCGTATCCTCATGTTGCTATCATGTAGTGAGGAAGACGCTTAGGTACTTAAATCAGTATTACCACCGATTAGCTTATTTAAAAAAAATCTGTAATTTAAACATATAAAGTTGTCCAGAAGATCGTTTCAGTAGGTAATTCAATTTAAATTTACAGTTGCAATTTGGGTTATCGAAGTCATAGAGTTCAATTTTGTAAAAAATAATTGTAGTCTCCGTAGTAAGTGAATTCTGTTCTTTGAGAAGTATATAATTATCTTAAACCAGGTTCAAAAGTTCAACTTAACAACTGCTTTGACGTAACAAGGCCTTGACGTTAAACAATACAACATCTGAACATCTTTATATCGCTTATAACTAGTTTTAAGTAGGTACACGTTATTTGAATAAATTCTCCAGGATCTCCAAAAACTGCTGGACAACGCAAAGCATGGCTTGATTTACTTCAGCATGGGCTCCAATTTGAAGAGTAAGGATATCCCTCAGAACCTGAAGACAGGGTTCCTGAAGATCTTCAGCGGCCTTAAGCAGACTGTTTTGTGGAAGTTTGAAGAGGTTCTGCCTGATATGCCGAAGAACGTTCATGTTGTCAATTGGGCACCTCAACAAGGCATTTTAGGTAAATATAAAGAGAAGAGAAAGTATAAGAGAAGATATTTATTTTATTTTATTTTAGAATTTTAGGAAAACTTACAGCTAGACAAAAGAATAAATCAAATTACAATAGATACATGCAGAGTGCATGTACGCTTAAGGCCAATTAAAAGTTTCCACAGATAGATATTAAAGATTATAAAAAGAAATTTACAGCTTACGTGGACGGTAAGAAACAAAAAATATAAAGTTCACAAAACAAAAATATAAAGGACATCAAAATTTAAATTTAAAATTTAAATTGTATTAATATTTTTTTTGTATTCTCATAAAAACCAGGTACCTACACTAGTAACGAATTTTAGTGTGTACGCATGATGCCGGACGCCTAATAGTAAGCTTATGGCTCACTATTAGGCGTCCGGCATCAGTTAAAGTTACTGTCATTCAAAAACATGGTGTGTAAGTGGCGTGCGAGCCTAACGCGAGCTGCTCAAGCCGACGAGGGCGCTCGTTGAGATGTCGAGAGCAAAGACCGTGCAAAGATCAAAATAATCTTCAAATCAAAAGAAGAAAAGATCTTGTTACTGTACCTACGAGTATCTTGGGTTACAGTTACGGCTTGGCTAGTGAGTGCCACCCACTTTGATACGATCTTCACTCTTGACCAGGGCTACTCCGCAAACCGATAATAGTTATTTGTTATACAAGAGTGCAAAGTTGCTTTTTAACCGCGTGTTCAATTTTGATGACCGAGCAAGCGAAGGATTCAAAATTAGAATCCTGAGCGTTAGCGAGGGAATCAAAAGAGCACGTGGTGAAAAATCTTTGCACTCGAGTGCAACACGTAACTTTTCATTCCACCTCAGCGAGGAAATGACTAAATGCAAAAAAAACGTTTACAATCACAAGATAGGTACTTTTATTTCAGTTTAGGTATTAACTACTACATTATGACAGGCAAGTATTACAGAATAATCTTATAAAGAAAAAATATGCCGCGTAAAGAACCGCGTATAAAGCAAATTGAAAAAAGAACACCAAGAAGGTTCCGAGTCTGAGTTTTTAACAAATTAAAAAAAAGATGTATGATATATTCGGCACCATAGAGGTAGCAGTAAATAGGTTAATGATTTTTTTAATTCACAAACTTAGTGCACACGATGTTCTAAATTCAATTTACTTTATCCTCTAGAGAATAAAAACGGCTTTTGCACTCAGATATTGAAGAGCAAAAATACTCTTTCCGAGATGGTGGGATGAAAACGATATTATCGTGTCAAACTTTACACGACTAACATTACTTTTGACAGTTGATATCATACATTCTACTACGATAGACAACGATTTCTAAGAGTGCGGTTTGGCTGAATATATCGGAGCAATGTCGTATTGTCACAATCGTTGTGGAGTAGACGCCCGGACAACCTTTAATAATCGTAGAAACGTTTATAATTCTTTGACATGCATACTGTTGAGAGAGCTGTATTGCTACAATGTTTTATCGTAAAGTAATGCAACATTGTTATACCTTGCAGCTCATCCAAACTGCATTCTTTTCATCACGCACGGTGGTCTACTCTCCACCACTGAAGCAGTCCACTACGGAAAGCCGATCATAGGCATCCCGGTCTTTGCAGACCAGTTTGGCAACGTCCAGCGAGCCGTAGAGAAAGGCTTTGGAAGAAAGGTGGATCTTAGTTACACAATGGATGCCGATTTAAAGGTTCAGATTGAAGAAATCCTTGGAAACCCACAGTGAGTTCTTGTTACTTACACATAATTTGATAGGATTCCAATAAAAATTAAATATAATGACGGCTGTAATCCCCAAGTCCGGGAGACATCCTCTCAAGTTTCCAGACGCGTAGATCTTTGAAGATGTTTAAAGCCTAAAGGTACTTCCAAACATTGTATTTGACACAAACATGCCTACATTTAGCAGAAGTTACCATTACATACGTGACAGGTTGCAAACCCGTCGTGGTTAATAAGATAACTAACTGGTTTTTCACACGAAAAACAAGTTAGTAGGATGTAAAGTTTTTGTATTGGCGGACTGTGTTTTAAGTACGATCTACATAATTATATTTTTTGTAATATATTTTTTCTTTGCAGATATGCCCAGAAAGCGAAGGAATGGTCCTTCATCTACCACGACAGATTAGCCACCCCCGGCCAAGAACTCATTCACTGGACGGAGCATGTCATCAAGACAAAAGGCGCGAAGCATTTCCGCTCACCGGGATTTCTGGTGCCCTGGTACCAGAAATTGTACCTCGACCTTTTGGCTTTGATAATAATGACTGTGATTGCATTGTTTTTAGTTTTGGTAAAAGTTTTGAGAAGTTTTAGCAAGACAAACAAAAAGGATAAGAAGAAGAAAGTTCATTAGTTTGATGTTGTCACTCGTGTTTGGGATTGGTCAAGTTATTTCCTTTGTAAATCAAATTTGTGAATATGGAATGCTAGTTTCCAGCTTGCAAAAATGTGGGCATGTGCCAATTGTAATATTTGGTAGTGCCTGATTACACCCATTAGACTTCATTCAAGATCTGAGCGCGTTTAGATCTGACAAGATCCCGTACTTGGGGATTATAGTCGTGATTCTATTTTACTCGTATTTCATATTTCGATTTTGTGTATAATAATTGTTATGTTCATTGTGTACATAATATATTTAATTTTATTATTCACATTCACACACATTCAACGGTTAACTTGTACACTGGTCTATATTACGTATTACCTTTAATTTATTTTTCTGTTCGCGACCAGGACTTTTGTACCTCAAAACGACGGGATAATAAATTAAAGGAATAATTATTATTAATTTGGTGTAGCATGATAATAAAATATGATTCTCATTAGTGCTTATTCTTGATGTGCTATTTCCTGCTAATTTAAATAGGTAAACTAACGGGTACTGCTAACAAACATATTTTGATGATGTTGGTCTCGACAAAATCAAAGATATGGTACAGGCCAATAAAGTTACTAAATTGTAATAGGTTTTTATTCCTTCAAGTTATTTGGTACAAAATTGAATACTTACAAAGCATTAGGTACAAATTAAAATAAAGTACACATTACATTAAAAAAAAAATCCGAGAGTGTTAAGCGTGTAGGTACTACAAAAGTATGGTCCAGAGATAAGCGATTCTTTATCAGTCATTAGTTTTGTTTCTGAAGATTGTGGGTTCGGTTTCCATCTGGGCAAATATTGCTGTGACGAACATAGATGTTTGTTATGTGTCTGGGTATTTTTTTAATGTATCATTGTATAGTTTAGGGCTTAATGACTTGTCAATGGTGTCGATTTTGTTGAGTCCGTTTTAAAGATAGAATTTCAAAAATAAAATTAAAACAACTTCGCTATTATTCCTTTACGTTAAAGTCTAAATTAGAGTAACCTCAAAATGGAAGATTTCTTTTTTTTGTATATTTTCAGAAGTACAAAAAAAACAAGAAAATCAAATTTCACTTTAGTCAACACCTTTTTACATGCTGACTAAATTTACGTAAAAAACCGTTAAATTACCTAAAACTAGCCTACGTTTTAGTATTGCCATCCTGAGGTTACGCAAATTTTGACTTTAACGTAAAGAAATAAGAGTGATGGTGTTTTAGGATTCCGAAATTTTAGGATGGACGCAACAGAAACGCCACCTACTGTAATTTAGACTTTATTGTAAAATATTAAGAGCGAAATTGTTTTAATTTTGTGTTAGGAAATTCTAATTTTAGAATGTGTATTTATTTCTTACTTCATTTTCTTCTCATTATTTTTTTTTAGTAAAAACTCTACGAAGTGACACTCCTATAATATTTTTTAGCATCAGCACTGTAATAAGGAGTACTGCGGCGTAGTCCAGGTAGAGCTTCTGGTACCAGGGAAGCAGAAGTGCTGGAGAGCGAAGATAAGGCGCACCCCTAGTCTTGACCACGTGTTCGGTCCAATGAACGATCTCAGCACCGGGTGAGATGGGACGGTCGTGGTAGATGGATGACAGATATTTCGCTGTTGCTGTGTATCTATAAAAGGAACGTGGTAAGATATACGACCTTGCTTATGATAACCTGATGAATAAATATTACCCAATCGGTATATACATAGTACTGACAAACACTTGAAGTGTCTGTGTTGTGATCATAAACTACAAGTTCTTGTAGATTACAATAATGACTCGACTACTTTTTTGATGAAGTTGAGTTAAGTAATTATTGATAAAAATCTATTACTAGAATCGCCGGCGATTTTTTGACGCCTGTTTTATAGTGTTTTGCTTGGCGGTTTATTTGAGCAGCACTTAGTTTAGTCGTTTGAGCGTGATTGAGTCACAAACATCCCACAAACTTTCGAATTTACAATATTAGTAGGATTCAAAAACATGTGATGTTTTATACTTCTTACGTTGGGTCTTTCAGCATTTTATCTATAGCGACGCTCAAATCATCAGCGAACTCGTCCCTTATCTGGATAGTGATCCCGAAGCCTTTGCGCTGTACTGCTTGCATGTTGACGTACTGGTCCCCAAGAACTGGCAGCCCGATTACTGGCACTCCGAAATGTATGGCTTCGTAGTGGAAAGCTGACCTCCGTGTGTGATAAAAAATTTCAAATTTGGTTGCGCTGAATAAATGAAAAAATTAAATGGGTCACGAGTTCACGACTGTAATCCCCTAGAACGGTAAACAACCTTTCTGATCTACAGGCGCTCAGATCCTTGAACATGCTTAAGCCCCCGTGTCAAAATTTTAAGACTTTGAATCGTGAGAATCTCCACTCATCACTACATAGTATAAAGCAAAGTCGCTTTCCGCTTCCCGCGTCTGTATGTATGTCTGTATGTATGTTTGCTTATATCTTTAAAACTACACAACGGATTTTGATGCGGTTTTTTTTAATAGATAGAGTGATTCAGGAGGAAGGTTTATATGTATAAAAACATGCTTAATATATTAGAGAACCACTGATAATTTTAAGATTTCAAATCAGCGCGGCTTTTTTTTTTAATTTTAAATGCTGTTAACGAGTATACAAAGACATTCTGTAATATATTTTGGTATCAGCTTTGCACCCGAGCGAAGCCGGGGCGGGTCGCTAGTCTAAATATATATAATTACTAGCGACCCGCTTCGCACGGGTAGCATGTTATTATAAAAAACCTTTCTCCTAAATCACTCTATCTATTAAAAAAAACCGCATCAAAATCCGTTGTGTAGTTTTAAAGATATAAGCAAACATACATACAGCAGACGCGGGAAGCAGAAAGCGACTTTGCTTTATACTATGTAGTGATTGCGTTACTGACTGACTTACTGATCTACAGCCAAAACCACTGGTCCTAGAAATTTGAAATTTGGAATTCCTTTTGGTGTGTGTGCACTAAGAAAGGAATTCCCAAAATTCAACTCTTAAGAGGCTGCCAGTCGACGATTGCTCTTTTTCGGAACGAAAAAAGTAATACTTCTGAACAAGCCACATCTCCTATTTTTATAAGTATATTACTTCAGGTTCCTACCTAGATTTCTATTAAGCTGAAAACATAATAGCAGAAACTTTTCACGATAAAGATATTATTTCAAAATGATACGTTTTAGAATTTATGATCGAAATATTTTATATACCTACCTACTATTAAAATCAACTTGTGATTTATTGTTAAAGATAGGTAATATGTATTGGTTTAGCAGGGGTAGAAGTCTCTTTTAAAATAACTTTTAACGAAGTCATTAGGGTTACCACTAGTCTAGTCATTATATCATAGAATTAAAACTATCGTGGTTGTTAATCATTTTAAATAGAAATACGGCAAATTACCACGAACGACCTGCTGTTGATCGTGGCCGCGGACGATGCTCATGATGAAGAGCATCTGAATTAATTATAGATTTTAACACGGGTCTTTATCACGTAATTACCTATAATTTACTTTCCCGATGCTTCGACTATGTTACAATAGCCATGGTCGCGGGCAGAGAAGGTAATTACGTGATAAATACCCGTGTCAAAGTCTATAGTTTGTAGCATCTGAATCGTCTCGAAACGTCAGCAATGCAAGAAAAAACGTGGTAATTAGCCGTATTTCTATTTAAAATAGTCATTATATCAATTTAGTTCCACGTAGACCATTAAAAGCAGACCGGGCAAGAAACATAACTAGTGAAAATAATTCAGATTCTCATGTGCTCTGTGTTTCTACCTAAAATGGTTTACCTAAAATACTCTGCTGTGGTGCCCACTTCATCAGATGTACGTTTGCAGGTACGTTCTTCAAGTCTCCTTCGAACTTCCATATGACTGTTTGTTTGAGTGTGCCTAACATTTTAAGCACGGATTCCTTCATCTCCGGAGGCATGTCGTTGCTCTGTAGGTTGGATCCCATGCTGAAGTAGACTACTCCGTGCTTAGATTCTTTGAACAGCTTTTCGAGATCCTGATGTCAGGAGAGGTAACGTTGAATTAGTAATTCAAAAAAACGCCGATTTATGTCACAGAATACTACATTTAGAAGCGGCAGACTAGTAGAAATTGCCGCTTCAGCCACTTTGGTAACTAACTGATTCGTAACCAGCTACGTAAAAACAATTTTCTTCGCTGTTTCGTAATCAGTTACTAATAAACAATAGCAATCTGAGCTGTGCGGATTTTCTTTAATCTTAACGTTTTCAGTACTTACTGTTACATTTCCTTTACACTTCTTGCCGTTACTACATTGCCAAAATGTACAGCCATTAACATAATTTTTTCGTTTAATGTACTCACGGCCTTCAAATACTAATTTCGTCCCTGCTCGTTTCGTAGGAAAATATTCCATCATATCATATCATTAGAATAATAATTATTAGCACAAATATTATTACATATGGAAATCAAATGCAGGAAATGCTGTATCAATACAAGAGACACTTGATTTGCATTTGAATTGATTGATATTGATCGATCACTCATACATGATAGATAACGATTACAGCCAGAATTTAGAAAAAAGGTTAGTCATTGGTTACATAACAGAGAACAAAAAGTATTTTTTCATAGCTGGTTATAAAATATAACGAAAACGGAAAATAAGTGTTTATTAGTAACTGATTACGAAACAGCGAAGAAAATTGTTTTTACGTAGCTGGTTACGAATCAGTTAGTTACCAAAGTGTTACAACAGGAAATTGCTCACACAGGTAAACACGTCAAACATGTAACACCTCTCTTTTTGCGTTGGGGGTGGTAGATACAAGAGCAAAAAAACTATAAATATTTTGTGAG
This sequence comes from Hydriomena furcata, assembly GCA_912999785.1. Lineage (NCBI taxonomy): Eukaryota > Metazoa > Arthropoda > Insecta > Lepidoptera > Geometridae > Hydriomena > Hydriomena furcata. The sequence continues at coordinate 4,242,373 of OU538820.1, read as the reverse complement.
CCTCTTTTTTGTTTAAGATACTTTAGATTCATTAGTCCTTATCCGGTATCGATTCGAATACTCGCGGTCCGAAAGTGACAACGGGTAGTACTGTTTTAATATTACTTTAAGAGCTTGTGATAAGCCTCCTGAATGAGCCTTAAAATCTTACCTTAGGTAAAGGCTTCACCTCCTTATCAATGTGATACCTCCCCACATATTTCACACTTTGAGGCAGTCTGAACGGAGTACACAGATGGATGAGAGTTCAGAAACATAAAGGAAGCGTTGTAAGCCACTTCATCATACGAGGGCATGGAGACGCCTCTTTTGACTGCAATTGGTGGGTAGACGCTATTGTAGGTGGTCTTCTCCAAGGGCATTATATTGAAACTGCAAGAAAGTATTCGTAGCGATAATGTGTCCTAACACAACGCGCAACGTGCGCGGCGTTCGCAGGACACAAGTTTGCCGCGTGACTACTTTAGACTAGAAGTAAATGTACGCACGGCCGTCCAAACATAGCGCTCAGATGCCGCGTTATGTTTGGTCACACCATTAGTTAGTTTATATGAGCTAGTGCCCAACATACTTTGAGGTAATGTCCTTTTGCTTTTGGTATCTGTTGCATAAAAACGGAATAGCTGTCATTCCTTTTTTGTTCTTCTGAGAAATATACGTTTTTATTTCATGCTCTGGAGTTTTTAGGCAGCCATTTTGGCGACCAATTCTGTTTTCTTATGAATGAAAAACAGAAATCAAAATTGCTGCCCGTTCGCTCGTCTGTCTAGGAGCGTTCATAGTAATACAAAATAAGCAGACAAAACATATAAACAAAATAGGATCGCGACTTTCATCCCCAAGTAAGGTAGACATCCTCTCAGATCTCCAGGCGTTTAGATCCTTTGAAGATGTCTAGTGGGGGTAGTCAGAGGAACAACGTCCAAAGTTTATATTTGGCACTTACCCACATTTTGCAGTAGTTAGCATTCCATACGTGACAGGTTGCAAAGCCCATCGTCGCTTAAAAGAGTACTAACTGGTCCTCACGATGTGTTCCACACCGTTTTGAGCACGTGTGTTTGATGCGCATATAATTTTTTCGAACAGAAAAATCCATTGATGCACGCCGGGATTCGTACCCACGACCTTTTAAATGAAAGTCGAGGTACCTCCTACTCGGCCAACACGGCTTAAAAAATATGGTACAATTATGTTACCTCGGAGCATGAGTAGGCACAACTCGCACTTGTTTACATAATTATAAAGTTACTAGCTGACCCGTGCCCGCTTCGCTGTGCGTAAGACATTTCTAATACCATCGTTGACTTTTTTGTAGACGTTTTTAAGGTGTACAATACTGTAGTACATTATTTTGATATATCTCGTGGGGGTTCAGCCAGCATTTGCAATGTAAGCGCAAAAAAATGTGTTTATTTACGACATCACATTAGAAACCTCTAAAATTATCAGTGTTTCTCTACTATATTATGCATGTATTATACATATAAACCTTCCTCTTGAATCACTCTATTTATTAAAAAAAAACCGCATCAAAATCCGTTGTGTAGTTTTAAAGATATAAGCAAACATACATACATACATATTACATACAGACGCGGGAAGTGGAAAGCGACTTTGCTTTATACATAAGTCTAAAAAGTCTAAAAGTCTAAAGTCTAATGAATGATAATGAATTAAACATTTGGCACAACCTGTTTAGTATTGTAAACATGTCCAATATCTACTGTATCATCGTTCTCACTCATCCGTTTTAGGGTTCCGTACCCAAAGGGTAAAAACGGGATCCTATTACTAAGACTTCACTGTCCGTCTGTCTGTCCGTGCGTCTGTCACAGGGCTGTATCTCACCGAGATAGCTAAACAGTTGAAATTTTCACAGATTATGTATTTATGTTGCCGCTATAACAACAAATACTAAAACCAGAATAAAATAAATATTTAAGTGGGGCTTTATAACAAACGTGTTTTTTTAGCCGTTTTTTATAAATAATGGTACGGAAAAATTGGATAAGTAAATTTTTATTAATAGCACCGTTAGAGCAACACGGGCTTCCTACGGAAGGGAGTAGTCTTATCGATAGATTACTATTAAAATAGTTCTGGCGTTTGTTGCGGGGGGAAATGTGCACACAAGTGCAGTTCCGCACACTTACATGCAAAAACAAAATTGCCAACTGACTGTAATGATGACGTTTACACATAAACAATCCAACAATCCTAATCCTAATAGTATTAAATGCGAAAGTTTGTGAGTTTGTATGTATGTTTGTTCCTCAATCAGGCCTAAACGACAAGACGGATTAAGATGAAATTTGCTGTAGATATAGATGTAATACCCGAATAAAACATAGACTACTTTGAAAAAGGAAAAACATCCCAAACTTAAAAAAAAAACATAAGGGATGATTTTGGTATAGATGGCGCTGGTGTGCAAAAAATCTGTCGTCATATCAACGTGCGTTACTCTAAGCGATTATCGAAATTTGGACAGGACAACATCTGTCGCGGGTCTGCTAGTACACTAATAATTCGTGCACAGATGACTCACACATTGACACGTTTTATAAAATGTGTATGCCCACTTGGGCTTGTACTTTGACAGAGGGGACCGCGGCGAATGGCTACTCCCTTCCGTAGGATGCCCGTGTTGCTCTTAGCTTTTACTATACAAAAAGTACAAGTTTTGCGTTTTACGACTTGTACTGGTCACACCTTTACAAACATTTAATTGTCCATTCGTCGCCTTTGAACACTCATTCATAAAAAACAAAACAAAAAACTGTAGCATGCTGCATTTGTTCAAAGTTAAATTAGCTACATACATTTTTTACTCTGTTCTTTCTGCAAATGAAGTTGCGAAGAAGGGATATCTCTCTAAGCTTCGGAGGCAGATTCGTTCTAGGAAACGGCGTAATATACACCACCTGTAAATACAGAAAATATTTACGTATTCCCCATCGAAATCCTTTCCATCAGAGAAGCTTTTTAGTTCGTAAATTTCGAAAACGTATTCTGAAATGAGATTATTAAAATCCGCGCCTTTTCTCTGTTAAATAAAAATACAACCAGGAACAATTCTCAACGAATTTCGACTGATGGAAAAAGGAATTTTATGCGCGCGCGAAGTAGGTACTTTTATGCTTGAAGCGCAGTTTAAATTTATAGAATCGGCCATGCGTGCAGATTTTCGCAAAAACGAGGCTAATTTACTAGCGGGTGATGGAGAGAGGGAGGATTTCTGATGTAATCAAGAGTTTTTGTGCTCATAGCACACCTCCGCCGCGAAACCTTAGGAGCGAATGCTTTTTATTTGAATAATTAACTACATACATGAGTATCATACATAAATATCTATTTATTTCTAGAATAGAATAGAATAAAAACCGTTTATTCAACCACCACAAAAGTAAAAGGTTATTTTTTTTTGTTATTCCTGTCCATCCAAAAGTTGCCTGGAAGAGATCGCTTTTAGCGATAAGGTCACCTATTGTACAATGGTTCAAAGCTTTTGTATTGATACAGGCAAAAAAACACAATTTGAGAAACTCCTCCTTTTCAAAAAAGGTCGGATAAAAATAATACGCTCTCTAAAATGGAGCGAATTAAAAGAGAAAAAGTTTCTGCACCAGACGTTGATGTTACAAAAGGATTCCCAAGATTTCAAACCTTGAGTAGTCTATGTCACAACAAAGGTTTTATTCACAGATAATAAAAGGTATAAATTCGTCTATGGCAGTATGAACAAAAAGCTAAGAGCAAGGAACAAAAACCGCATCTTTAAAACTACACAACGGATTTTGATGCGGTTTTTTTTAATAGATAGAGTGATTCAGGAGGAAGGTTTGTATGTATAATACATGCATATTATAGTAGAGAAACACTGATAATTTTAGAGGTTTCTAATGTGATGTCGTAAATAAACACATTTTTTTACGCTTACATTGCAAATGCTGGCTGAACCCCACGAAATATATCAAAATAATGTACTACAGTATTGTACACCAAAAAAGTCCACGATGGTATTAGAAATGTCTTACGCACAGCGAAGCGGGCACGGGTCAGCTAGTAGATTATAAATGGGAAATACTATGAGGAAGTTCGTATGCTTGGATATTTGAATGTTTGTCGTCCAATTGCTGAAGCGATTTGAATGTTAATCTGAACAGACATAGTTGCGTGACCAAGAATAACTTTAATGCATCTTTTTTCCCGAGTAGGTACCTACTACAAGTGAAAGATGAAATATCGTATGAATTAATGATGAATGAATAAATGTGATTGTTGGGTGTTTATTTTATCTAGCTTTCATATTTTTAGGGTTCCGTACCCAAAGGATAAAAATGGGACCCTATAATCAAGACTTCGCTGTCCGTCTGTCCGTCTGTCTGTCACAGGGCTGTATAATGTATATCATGAACCGTGATAGAAAGTCAGTCGAAATTTTCACAGGTGATGTTGTATTTCTGTTGCCGCTATAACAACGAATACTAAAATCGAAATAAAATAGGTATTTAAGTGGGGCTCCCATAAAACAAACGTGTTTTTTGCCGTTTTTTATAGATAATACGGAACCCTTCGTGCGCGAGTACGAGTCCAACTCCCACTTGGTCGGTTTTTTAGGGTTCCGTACCCGTAGGGTAAAATCGGAACCCTATTACTAAGACTTCGCTGTCCGTCTGTCTGTCCGTCTGTCTGTCTGTCACAGGGCTGATAGCTAGACAGTTGACATTTTCACAGATTATGTATTTCTATTGCTGCTCTAACAACAAATACTAAAAACAGAATAAAATAAATATTTAAGGGGGGCTCCCATACAACAAACATGATTTTTTTTGCCGTTTTTATAGATAATGGTACGGAACCCTTCGTGCGCGAGTCCGACTCGCACTTGGCCGGTTTTTTTTATACTAGATGACCCAGCGAACTTTGTTCTGCTTGTTCCCCCGTTCCCGATGTTGTACCTAATAGTTATTCTGCTGATCGGGACGAAGACAAATCCAAGTTCCGAGTTTTAAGTGTGAAGAACACTTAACTTTTTAACTTTATTTAAAGATTACTATTATGAACAAGATTACATTTGTGAACAACATGATTTTTCAATATCTTCATGTAAAGTTGTGGCGTTCTAACTTCGTAGCAATCACACAATTATCTTTATTATTACTACTAGCGACCTGCCCGGGCTTCGCACGGGTGCAATGCTGATACTAAATATACTACAGAATGTCTTTATATAAAACGTTTTTTTTTCGCAGCTTTTTTGTCATTAGACAATTATTGATGATTTTTTTTTTCTCGAACGTTCGCGACCGGCCGAACTGCGCGTTTGACGCCTAGCCTAGGTCGCGAACGTTCGAGAATGTTTGTTTTACGAAGCTACTCGCTAGGTGACTCGCTAGCCTCTAGGTGCCAAGCAAGCCGCCTGCCTGTGCGTTCGCGTTTTTAATTAGGGATGACTGAGAGTGTTATAAACGTAAGAGTAGACAAATATAATCAGAAAGCTTCGAACTGCTAAGCTATCGGGAGTTACACGTGTTATTGTGAGTCAACCATAAAAGATAGACATATGCTGTCGTGGGATATTTTTTATATAATTTTAAGGAGAACATTTCCGTCATACATGATTTCTGTGTAGCTTTTTAACCTTTAAGGTTGCACACGCGACAGAAGCTTAAAAAATGGAGTAACTTCTCCCGGTTTCCCAACATTTTCCTTCACTGCTCTGCTCCTATTGATTGCAGCGTGATAAAAAGTATACTATAACCAGCTCAGGAGTATGAAAAATAATTGTACCAAGTTTCGTTAAAATCCGTCGAGTAGTTTTTGTTTCTATAAGTAACGGTTATACAGACAGACAGACAGACAGACAAAAATTTTACTGATTGTATTTTTGGCATCAGTATCGATCCCTAATCACCCCCTGATAGTTATTTTGGAAATATATTTCATGTACAGAATTGACCTCTACAGATTTATTATAAGTATAGATTATTATTATTATTATTACTTAATGTGCCTCTAGTCACACTATGCAGTGCGACATAAAGTGATTTTTATGAAAAACTAGCGACCCGCCCCGGCTTCGCACGGGTAGCATGTTATTATACATATAAACCTTCCTCCTGAATCACTCTATCTATTAAAAAAAACCGCATCAAAATCCGTTGTGTAGTTTTAAAGATATAAGCAAACATACATACGCGGGAAGCGGAAAGCGACTTTGCTTTATACTATGTAGTGATGAAGATTTCGTCCACTGTGGGTGCGTGTTCTCATAGTGTCGTTCTTGAATACGAGGGTTAGTCTCATTTTTTTACTAAAACTACAAAAAGAATGACGGCTATACGAAATACAGTGACACGTAAACAAACCTATAATAAAAATAATCAATTCCCGCGTGTATGAAAGTTTATCTCTTGAGAATGGCTCAACCAATTTGGCTTTTTTGTTGTTTTTTTTTTATTTTTATTACAAATTTTCCGTGAGAGATTTTTTTGGTAATTCCACCTAAAAATTTAAAATTCGAGTAAAACTGATAGTTTTTATAAGTTTATTGAATATTAGGTTAGGACGTCTTTAGGGTCAGCTAGTGCTAAAAGACAGTGCTAAAACAGACAACTAAACTCATAATAATGTCAAAATAGAAAATTACTCACGTAAAAGTAAATCGTCGTAATAGACACCGAAAATGTTTTAATTCATCTGGAGATTTTTTTTTGAAGATTCTGTATTCTTTTTATTAAATGAGTAATTTCCCGTTTTTTGAAAATAATGTAGATGTACAATGTGTAATTAGCCTAACCTTTACGTAATAACTTAAGACAGAAGGACCCTTAAAGTAGAGACTGAATAAATTAACCGACTTGGTATTACATGGATCTCACAACTTTTTACGGTACAAGAACTGAGTTGCGTTGCGAGACTTGGCTTTTTTTACAAGTTATATTTTGATGGCATTATATATTTAGCCGAGTTGTGCATTTTAACGTCGGGTAAAAATATTACCTACACAATAGTAAAGTAATCATAAGCTAAAAAGCCCTTCAAGAAATTATCTCGTCGGAATAAATAGCAGAAATTGTTTAGCTCCGAATGCAGTGAGACAGATAAGGAGTAGTGTTTTTTAAGCCCATGCACTTTAATTAAATATTTTTTTATAACTATTGATTTTGACACGGGTCTTTATCACCTTTAATTTACTTTCCCGACGTTTCGACTATGTTACAATAGCCATGGACGCGGGCAGACTGGAGTATTCGGAGCTACCGTCGAGAAGCGGAGGCAGTTGAAGAAACTACCCTCACTTGGTCTTCAGAAATATAAATGTCCATGTTCACATTACGACACACCACACTGTATCCACGCACTGAGATAGTCTATCGCGACACCCACACATAGTGACTACAGGATTCCATGAAGAAGAGTCTTTAGAGAGATTTTTTTGACTATGACTTTCGACATCAGAATCTGTTAAATTACTGCATACCTTTTTTTAGAGATAATTTTGATAAAGAAAGAAAGCTTTTCTTTAAAGAGTAGGTAATATTTTTCTGTCTTTCATGTTAATTCAACCAATCGATTATAATTTGACTTCCTTTCTCTGTGTTCTTAATTTTGTGATTTCGGAGATTTTCTGATGAACTGACTTGTCTGACTTATTTTAAGTCATTTTTTTACCTGTCTCATTCTTTTGGGAAATGTGTTAGGAAAATTATTGTTTTAGAGAAATTGGTGGCGATTCTGTTGTATCCACGCTAAACCTAAAATTCCTTTAAAAGAATCGCTCGAATTATTTACGTTAAGGCGCTCCCAGTCGACGATTGTTTTTGTCCGAAACGAAAAAAGAAATACTTCTGAACAAGCCACATCTCATATTTTATAATGTATAGTATACAGTCGTGGTCAACTAATTAGGGACATGCAAGATAGTGAAGAACAATAACCGGTTATGTACATACAAATATAAAACCCTATTGATTTCTCAGTAACTATTATTTGCATAATTTGGTCCGATTTTTTGTGTTTTTTTAAATGGCTGTAAATAAAAGAATAAATAAATAGAAAAAAGTATTTAATATCAAAGGTTGAACATGTATTCAATTTTAAGGTATAATTCTGTAGCTGGACATTTAATTGTAAACTATAATGAAAAATAGAGTTAAACAAAACCAATAATCTGCAGTATTATAATATCTTTAACAGCTCCATTTTATTACGTGTAAAATCAGTACCCAGTAGCAAAACCTTTGTTAGTAATTACCGCTTGACACCGATGTGGCATAGACATTATCAGTTTCTGGCATGTTTCGACAGGAATGTTTGCCCATGCCTCACAAAAAGCTTCATTAAGTTCATCTAAAGTTGTGGTACTATAAGTGGCTACTTTTTTCTTGATTTCTTCCATCTGAAGAAATCAAATTAACCTTGGTCTCGTCAGAGAATAATACATTGCCATTGGGCGTAGGTCCAATGTCCATATTTACGTGCAAACGCCAAACGAGCATTTCTATGTTCTTTCTTCAACAACGGTACTTTGCGAGCCACTCTTCCGAACAACCCTGCTTCTACCAGACGTCGTCGAACGGTCCTCGCTGAGACACCAGCTCTTTCGTCTGTCCCAAACACTTCGTGTTTAATTAAAATAGAGCCTAGAAACGGATCTTTCTTAGCTAACCTGGTTATCATTCTATCTTCTTGCGAAGTTGTTTTTCTCGATCTTTTTGTTCTGGGCACATTTAAATCTGTGTTATTGCGTCTGACATGTTGCACTGCATTGTATACCATAGTTTTTGAACAATTTAAATGTTCTGCTATCCTTCGGTATGGCCAACCATGCTCGACAACAAACTTCATGATAATTTTTCGTAGTGTTGGATCGCAACTTTTATTTTTACCCATTTTTCTTCAAAATATTTTTCAAAACTTAAAATAAATATCGGGATTGCCGCCAAAACTACCACGAAACAATAAAAGAAGAAGTAAAAAAGTATTGAGATTCAAATTTTGAAAATAGAACGCAATATCTCAGTGTACCTAATTAAATGGCCAGCCAGCATTATTTGAACAAATAGCACTACGATAATCTATCAGCTATACTGTAAAGAGGTTTAATGTTTAAGAAGTTGTTATTGTTTGTATAATCGGGCACATAAATGGCTAATTATACTTACATGTAAGAGATATGGAATATGGTTTAGACTCGTTGGAAAATAAAAAATAAATTCACAATGCGGTTTAACCAAAGAGTGTCCCTAATTAGTTGACCACGACGTATGTGAATTCTTCGATAAATAATCCTACCGACCGCTGCAATGACGACAAACACACGTCGGCGCGTGGTCCGCCTTAGCTTTTCGAATAAATTAATGATATAAATGATATAAATTATGTATAAGTAATTATTTATTAAAAATCTATTGTAATAGAAATCTAGATCTACATATTACCTATCTTTAACAATAAATGACAAGTTGATTTTAATAGTAGGTAAGTATATAAAATATTTCGATCATAAATTCTAAAACGTATCATTTTGAATTAATATCTTTATCGTGAAAAGTTTCTGCTATTATGTTTTCAGCTTAATAGAAATCTAGGTAGGAACCTGAAGTAATAGGAAGGAATAGGAGATGTGGCTTGTTCAGAAGTATTTCTTTTTTCGTTTCGAAAAAGAGCAATCAGCGACTGGGAAAGTCTAAATTACAGCTAAATTTCTTAACGTAAGCCGAAATCTGCCGACCGTAAGTTGTCGATACAATATCTAGAATGAGAGGTACCTCGACTTTCAATCTTAAGGTCGTGGTTTCGTCCCGGCGTGCATCAATGGATTTTTCTGTTGCAAAATTTATATGCGCATCCAAAACACGTGCTCAAAACGGTGAAGGAAAACATCGTGAGGAAACCATTTAGTATTCTTATAAGCGGCGATGGGCTTGCAACCTGTCACGTATGGAATGCTAACTACTGCAAAATGTGGGCTTGTACCAAATATAATGTTTGGACGTGCCTCTGACTACCCCCACTAGACATCTTTAAATGATCTAAGCGTCTGGAGATCTGAGAGGATGTCTACTGTACTTGGGGATTACAGTCGTGATCCTTTTTGACGACCACATAATACAGACAATATAATATAGGATATAATAAGATTTACATGTGATAGAAATTAGGCTATCTCAGCATTTGTTACTGCAGCGTAAGGTTTATGAACCGCTCGGGTTTGTTCATAGCTTTATATCTAGGGGAACAACATATTGTTATTTATTACTAACTAGCTGACCCGTGCCCGCTTCGCTGTGCGTAAGACATTTCTAATACCATCGTTGACTTTTTTGTAGACGTTTTTAAGGTGTACAATACTGTAGTACATTATTTTGATATATCTAGCCAGCATTTGCAATGTAAGCGCAAAAAAATGTGTTTATTTACGACATCACATTAGAAACCTCTAAAATTATCAGTGTTTCTCTACTACATTATGCATGTATTATACATATAAACCTTCCTCTTGAATCTCTCTATTTATTAAAAAAAACCGCATCAAAATCCGTTGTGTAGTTTTAAAGATATAAGCAAACATACATACGCGGGAAGCGGAAAGCGACTTTGCTTTATACTATGTAGTGATGACAAGTAATACTAATGAGTGGTGCACAAAGTGATAAACGATTAAGGAAAACAGAAGTGCTATTGTTGTTCGTGATTGATTCGAATTCTAATTAGTCTAAAGAATCAAAATAACAAACAGAATAAAAATAAGGTAAATCTTTGAATAAAATTCTCGTGTCACAGTGTTTGTAACAAAACTCCTCAGAAACTGCTTGACCGATTTTTATATATTTTTTTGTGTATATTTGGTAGGTATGAGAATATGTCGTAACAGTTCGGGAAAAACTGAAAGTGCTTCTTTCTGTGGGATTATTGAAATTTGACAGGACAACGTCTGTCGTGACAGCTAGTAAAACATAAATAACACAACTGCTTATACTCAAGTACGCTGAATTATTTCTGATCTTCTAGCTGAGATCATGGAAGATATCTAAGGTAGACAGAATATCTATGCCCAAACATAATAATAATAGTAAATAATAAATATTGGTAGGCATTGTCACACAGCGTCATCTAGCCCTAAACTAAGCCCTAGTTTTAACTGTGTAGCTATCACGATTCATGAGATACAGCCTGGTGACAGACGGACGTACAGTAGGAAAGCGGAGTCTTAGTAATAGGGTCCCGTTTCGTTCCGGGGGTCCCGTTCGTTAGGGTTCCGTCCCGTATCCGGCTATTTTCGTCGGCCGAAATACTACAGTTCTATTTCGCCAGAAACTATGGTTACTCAATTAAAATAGCTTTTAGTTCTAGTGCGAAGGCTTGATATTGCCATTTATGACGCAAATGGTAGAATATTTTGAACCGACTTCTAAAAAAATTGCAAGCGGCGATGGGCTTGCAACCTGTCACGTATGGAGTGCTAACTACTGCAAAATGTAGGCATGTGCCAAATTTAATATTTGGACGTGCCTTTGACTACCCCCACTAGATCTTTAGAGGACTAGATATCTAAGCGCCTGGAAATCTGAGAGGATGTTTATCGTACTTGGGGATTTCAGTCGTGACCCATTTTTTTTGTTTATTTCACTATAACGAGGTGTTTTTGATCTTTTACCTATTTTCTTTGTCACGGCTGCTCCGATTTCAATGATTCTATTTCGCTATCTTGTAGATATAGAAGATGACTCGGGGGTGGTCCCAAATAAATTTAATTTATGAGGGACTAGTAGTTTTTATATATAACTAACTAGCACGTTCGCCCCGGCTTCGCACAGGTAATATAATAATGTTAGAATACATTATTGCAATTTTCGTGAGCATTTCAATTTATTTTTTAATAATATAAAGCTTATGTTTACTCGTCGATAATGGAGCTTTTGTTTACTTCCTACTTATTATTAATAATTAATCCTACTAATATTATAAATGCGAACGTTTGTTAGTGGTTGTGTGTGTTTGTTACTCTTTCACGCAAAACTCACTTCTTAACAGATTTAGATTAAACTATACAGTAATATAGCTTAAATATCAGAATAACAGATAGGCTACGGCTACTTTTTATCCAGGTACCACCAGTGCGAAGCCTTAGCGAGCAGCTAGTTATTTATAAAATTGTTATGGATTTTAAATTAGTCTAGTGGTTTTCTAATTAATCCAAACCAAAATATATTTTATTTATTTAACAAGCTTATAAAATTTATTAAACAATATCGTTTTTAATCGTCACTTTGTTCTGTCGTAAAGTTATAACGACAAATAACTAAAACAGTATAATAATGCGTCTTTAGTTGGAATTGAGTTGCCGAGACTCTTATTTCGATTTGCGTCCGTGGATAGTCCAAGGCGAGGGGCTATTTGTACGTTCATTTAGTACTTACTGAAAGCAATTTGGAACGCCTGACGCCTCACTCTTAGCATTTTGCGCCTTTACTATAAGTCTGAGCAAAGAAAATTCGTGTTTGCTATTTTTATATTGCTAGGCGTAAAGTTGTGAAGATTTAAGATTTATTTCACTTACAACAATTTTGTGAGTGCTACATAACGAGAAATTACTCACGTAAAAATGTTTCGATTTATCTAGAGAAACTTCTTCAGACTGAGTGGACCATTAAACGCGTCTCGAACTGATTTAAGATCTTATGATACAAGTGAAATTTGCTGGTACTTACCTAGAGTTTAAACCCGAAGGTCGAGGTATCGAATCTCGGCCTTGCATCAATAATTTTTTTTCTATTCGTTCATCATAACGTGCTCAAAACCTTGAAGTAAAACATAGTGAGGAAACCAGTTAGTCAATATTTAAACAGTACCAGACATAAAACTTAGAGCCCAAACCACTGGTCATTATAAGCACTCAGATCCTTAAAGATGTCTAAGGGTGATTCAGAGGTATGTCCATACATTATATTTTGCGCATGTCTACTTTTTGCTGAAGATGTCTTAGCCGGTAGGCTGAGGCACGTCGATACATAATATTTGGCATATGTCCACATTGCAGTAGTTAGAATTCTATACGTGACAAGTTGCACACTCATTGTGACAAAATAATCCAGGAAAATAAGTATATTGCCAATTAATAAAGCAGCAAAGTATTTTTTACATACTACTTCCCGGCACTGCCTATATCACAATCTTTATAACAGGACTAACTACCGCCAGCGGCTTCGCCCGCATGGTACCTGGATAAAAAGTAGTCTGTGTTAATCTGATGTATAAGCTAATATTACTGTAAAGTTTCATCTAAATCCGTTCAGTAGTTTTTGCGTGAAAGAGTAACAAACACACACACACTCACTCTGTCACAAACTTTCGCATTTATAATATTAGTAGGTTTAGTAGGATAGTAGTCATCTAAATCCGTTTAGTAGATTTTAGAGGTGGGTCGTACTTGTGTTTTGACGAACCAGGTCTAATAAATACCACCTATAAAATACCAGGTTGACAAACCAGGTTGGAAATACTTTAAAGTACATAAGTACTTTCAAGTACAAAAATACTTTTAAGTACAAAAATACTTTCAAGTACTAAAATACTTGCAAGTACGTACAAAAATACTTTCAAGTACAAAATACGCGTTCAAACTGTGTCGTCATACCTGGTACGTTCAAACAGTGTCGTCATGCCTATACCAGGTTTACAAACCTGGTCGAGTAAATACGCACCACCTCTAGTAGATTTTGTTTGAAAGAGTAACAAACACACACACACCCACTCTCAAACTTTCGCATTTATAATATTAGTAGGATTAGTAGGATGTAGCTTCATAGTAAGGGACCTGTAACCGGGAGAAACCATTTTACCCACTTTATACTCCGTTGAGGCGCTAAAAACTGTTCTCAATATACCGAGCTAGAGCTTTAGAAAATACCTTATTAAGATACTACAGGTAGTTGTATAACGATTTAGTAGTCTAGCTAGAGGATTAACAAAGTTTTTTATGAAAAACATTATACTAATACTATTCATTTGAAAGTTTGTGAGTTTGTTTGTGCCTCTATCAAGCCAAAATTTGCTGTAAATGTAGATATAATGCCCGAATAAAACATAGACTACATTAAAATACGAAAAACAGCCCCGAAATAATAAAAAAAATTGTAAAAGTGACGATATTGATATAGATGGCGCTGGTGTGCAAAAAAATTTACATCAATGTTGACATTAGTTACAGTTGACAACATCTATCGCGGGTCTGCTAGTATTCTAAATTCTCGTGGTTCCCAAATTGTGGTTCTTTCGACGAGCTTCTAACTAATTATTATCTATCTTCTTATATATTTTTCTTCTTGTCTTCTTCTTATACCTATATAAAAATTATTGCTGTCCTTTAGTCTCGGTAAAACTCTGAAACGGCTTAAATAATTTGTTTTTTTTTTGGTTTGTTCATATTACTAGACAAGGTTTAATAAGGGAAAAAGTTGTCCGAATGAAAAGTAAAGGTTTTTCTAAAATATTTTTGAAATTTGGACAAGATTATACCTCATAAATAAGACACTAAAATCTGTATTTTAAAATTCATCTGAAATCCAATAACCAACGTGGGCGGTGCAGGGTCCTTTGTGATTTTTTAATATAGACGCGAAAGTATTTAAATTATGGGCTGAATGATGAAGTATTTGTGGTGGAAATCTTTATTGGATATACCGGTTTATAAAGTGATATATTTAGTACTTACAGGCTATATTCCTTTGAGTTAGAAAGGTAGTGGAGTACCGGAAAGTGTAGCGTAGGATTACCCCACTAGATGGCAAGACGACCTGATTAATATTGTTTGGGTGCAGGCTGAGGAAGACCCATGATTATATTCTGATAAAGAATATAAAGAGGTTTTCAACTTGGGCGGGTAGATGTTGATAAAACAAGCTGTGTGTGAGGTATTAACAAAATTATTTTTTAATATAGAAGGCTCATGTATATACATTTTTAAAGTAGTCATATTGTTTGTAGCTTTACATAATAATACTGTTATAGTATTGTAATGAAAACATTTACCTATTCACAATGGATCGCCCTTCCCAGATCCGTTATCATATTATTATGCCCCCGACCTTCCCTTTTTGCTGGCAATTTGCGCCAGAATTACCGATGGCAAGGAAAATAATTTTAGCTCGCGTACAGAAGTGAAATTCCAAAATTTGACTGGCCTCACAGCTCAGTTGGTAGGATCCTACGATCCCCACTCAGAACGAATATTTGTATGATATCTATATCTTGTGTATGTATTTACAAAAAAAAGTATAGAAATATTCTATCAGTTATCTTTTTCCCTAGATGGCGTTATGTGATAATGTTAACCATTTTTTTTAATTTCAGTTAAGAATACACTGAGACACTCAGCGCAAGCTTTTATATCCAAGAAAGAAATTTTTCATTTCGTTTTGTCGCGACACGTCGGTTGGACCAGTTTATCATTATTTTACGCTGGTCAAGAGATTATGCTGATCTTACTATGCTGACCTCGTGGTTATTCTCTTATATTAATATTTTGCTTAAGCGTGAACACACCCTGCAATTAAAAACCAGAAACATCTATCTAGATCAAGAGTTCATCATCAATCATCAAGTCATGTAAAACTCTTGCGTTAACTATACTGACTGACCGATCTGTCAACGCAGAGCCTTAACAATTGGTTCTAGAAATTTAAAATTGGAAGGTGTACTCCTTTTGGCGTGTTGGGGTGCACTAAGAAAGGAATTTCCGAAGTTCGACCCCTAAGAAGGTGCAGCGAAGTTTGAAGTCTGTTTGAAAATAACTACACGTGAACGAAGTCGCGGAGATCCTCCCAAAACTCCAAGCACTTAGATCCCTAAAGGTAATCAGAGGCATGTCATGCGAAAACTGTAGCAAAGTTTAAAAATACGAACTTAATTTTGATGTGAAACATCTATAGCGGCGGGTCAGACCGGCTGTTGGCCTGGCGTCGCATGCTGTGGCAAACGTTTATTAGCGAACTACACGCGGCTACGCAAACTAGATGAATTACTGCCTAAGAAGTGCCGACCGCATCCGATTCGGTTCGCGATATGCATTATGTACAAAATAATTTCGATGTTTCACATCTGCCAAACGTCCCGCGGCGGCTCTCGTTTTTTAGGGTTCCGTACCCAAAGGGTAAAAACGGGACCCTATTACTAAGACTGTCTGTCCGTCTGTCTGTCACAGGGCTGTATCTCATGAACCATGATCTAGACAGTTTAAATTTTCACAGATTATGTATTTTTGTTGCTGCTCTAACAACAAATACTAAAAACAGAATAAAATAAACATTTAAGGGGGGCTCCCATACAACAAACATGTTTTTTTTTTGGCCGTTTTTATAGATAATGGCACGGAACCCTTCGTGCGCGAGTCCGATTCGCACTTGGCCGGTTTTTTTATAATGCTTAATATTTTGATTGGATTGTACGACTTGTAAATTAGATTCCCTTCTATACATTAGCATATTATACCTACGCTATTTTCTGGCCACTGCCCGCATCCTATTCGGGAACGCCGGAACAATTCGCCAAGTCCTTCACAAACTGGCAATCTCGTTTAAATTAAAGCGTTCGATCGCTACGCCCCTGCATTTCAAATACCGACAGACATTCGCTCTCGTAGGCACGTTGTTTAGACCAAATGTCCATCTACACAATCTAAATATATTAAGGTGAGTAATTAAATGGGTTGATGAATGCTGAATCGTTTATCAATAAACGCAAAACATACAGTTTTGTTTTTTATGATAAAGATAACTTAGGAATTTATTTTAGATAAATTATAGACAGAAACACGATTGGTGAAACTTTTCTTGATAAATTTATTTTCCAAAGTTGGCTCTTTAAAAATATTAGTTTCGTTTTTAATCAAAATTATGAATGGCTAAATAGTTCATTTTTATATAATTCGTTAGATAATCATATTAGCTAAGAAAATTATGAACAGTTTATTTTTAAGTTTGATGGTTTTCAAGATAATGCAGTTTTATCACTTTTTCCGTTTTATCCGGGTAGACTCAGCCCATACAAAAAACCAAACATTTCTCAAATCACCTTAACTAATCTAGATATCTAGCTAGATAGACAGACCAGCTAATATTATATCGAATCTAGAACTGGAACGTTTTGATCCAGTTCTTTATATGACTCAATTTGTTCTTGTGTATTGTGTGTACCCACGACAGAACGGAGACGGATTGTATATGCGTTTGGAGTGAGAGGATGTTTGTGTGTGTGTGCAAACTAATGTTACCATTTAACTCCAAAACCACTGGTCTGATTTTAATGCGGTTTTCAGTGATGTATTTGGATTTTGTAAATATTCTGTAATATATTAGTATTAGATGTAATTTTTTCTGTAATCAATGTTTTTCTAGCAAAGCTAGTGCTATGGGAACTCATAATGTTATCTAGATAAAAATTAGCGTTTAAAGAGAAGAAAAAATATTGTAAATTTGTTTGGAATACTAATAAAAATAAAAGACCAATTTTAAGAATTATTTTACTCATTAAAGGCTACATTATCAGCGAGTAAGACAAGCATTTTTTTATCTTCATTAAAAATAGAAATCCCCACGAAAATTGCAATAATGTAACCTAAGGCATTAAAAATTTAAAAACATTAAAAACATACACCAGTACGTTGACAGGACGGTAAAGTTTTGACTCAAAAAAATTCTGGGGCCATACCATAAGCTCCTAAAATAATATCAAAACAATATTACTCGCGATGCGAAAGTGACAACGATAGACCGAAAATAATGAGCGCATTAAAAAACATTCGGGCTTATGTGCGGCGGTGTGCAAGCAAGCTTGCCAAGTTTCATACATTCTATAAAGACTTATGTAATGTATATTTGGCAAATTTGAAAGGCTTTTATTATGGAGAGGTCAAGCATGCGACATAATATGTTTTCCATTGTTTTCGTAACGTTAGCTCGCTCTTATACAAAATTCTGGGCTATCTCAAAAACATTTTGTCGTCACGACCATTATACCAAAGGAAATACTGCTTATGAACAAAATTTATATATCATTGGTACGTACTAGGTACGGCATATAGATACAATACATTACATTTTAAAATTTCTAGACAGTTGTATTAAAAAGTCAGTATTGCCGCAGTACATACCTACTTAGGAAAGCACAGTTCTTATTTAGATATTCATCTGAACTAGTCAACTAGAGGTAGTTTTCAAATGATATAGGATCACGACTGTAATCCCCATGTACGGTAGGTATGCTCTTAGATCTCCAGGTGCTTAGGTCTTTGAATATGTCTAAAGGTTGTCAAAAGCAAATCCAAACTCTATATTTAGAACCTGCCCACATTCTGGTGTTTTTAATAATAAATTTAAATAATAAACAACACTCGACAATAACTTCTCTCCACATTGGGACTCCCTATAAAAACACCCAGACCCGGAAAAATATTTACAGATCATGCAAACATTTATTCCACGCAGGGGTTGAACTAACACCCCTTGCAATCGCCCAGTTCAGAAATGAAATAAAAAATTAAATAGGATCACGACTGTTATTTCCAAGTGCGGTAGACACACTCTCAGATCTCAGGCGCTTAATTCCTTATAGATGTCTAAAGAGGGTCAGAGGCACGTCCAAACATTACCTATGTTTGGCACAATACCATTTGCAGAAGAAGGCATTCCATACGTGACATCCGCCATTCGAATCTAATCAAGTTAATCAAACCTATTCTGCATTCGGCAAACGTCAGTTAATCCAACAGAACTGCGGCATAGATTGCGGCAAGGAGCGGCATAGATTGCGGCAGGAAGTGGATAGCGACCGATTGGTTTGCTGCAAACACGTCACACGCAGTCATCAACCACTGAGGAAACAGAATTGGCAAGTGGATTAGCTAGGAGTACATAAAACCAGCAGGCCTTGTATGTTTTGCCTTTAGAACTTGTGTGCTAAAGCTCTTTAGTTTATTTTTTATTGTTAGATAGATAGATAGAAAATTCTTCATTGCACAATACAAGAACATGTAGTAGGCGAACTTAATGCCACTTAGCACTTTGTTGTATGTCCTTGGTTAGTACTTTTAATTATTATTCTTGTTTGAGCCTTCACACACTAGAGCTCTACATACATAAGGAAAGGATTATTGAAAATGATAGGCCCCAAGCCGTGTTTGTTGCCTGATTCTTCTAGGCTTGGTCGCGTGGAAATAGTGTAGCTTCACCTAGCTCCTATGACGTTTCAATGAGATTCTTGTGATTTTATTGAAATTAATGCCTTTTGATTTGTCGACGAAATAATAGATCCAAATCAAGTTTGGTCGTCAAATATAGCGTCGTAGACGTGAACTTTTGGTCGAGGCGTGTTCAGAAATAACTTTTTAACTTTATCTTAAGTTGCATTATCGAAAATTACGATAATGTAGCTTAAAGTACCATAAATTCACCTATAGTCTTCATTAGCCCATGCAAAGCCGGGGTGGGCAGTTAGTATGCTATAATAAAAAACCGGCCAAGTGCGAGTTTGCGCTTGAAGGGTTCCGTACTATTATCTATACAAAACGGCAAAAAATCACGTTTATTGTAGGTACGAGAGCCACACTTAAATATTAATTTGGTTTTTAAACTAAAAGTAATGTAGTAACGTAGTAACAGTAAATTAAACTAGATGGCGCTAAAAATGCATAAATCACGTTTGTTGTATGGGAGCCTCCCTTATAATATTTATTTTATTCTGTTTTTAGTATTTGTTGTTATAGCAGCAACAGAAATACATAATCTGTGAAAATTTCAACTGTCTAGCTATTACGGTTCATGAGATACAGCCCTGAGACAGACAGACGGACAGACGGACAGGCGGACAGGCGGACAGACGGACAGCGAAGTCTTAGTAATAGGGTCCCGTTTTTACCCTTTGGGTACGGAACCCTAAAAAGCACAACACTCTTGCAAAAAATAAAAAACTATACTGATGCTACCGATTTGTCTTTCAGCAAGTTCAGAACTAGCCTAACCTAGTTATAGTGCAAGAGCTGACGTTAAATGAAACACAAGGACTGGTGAGTCCGCGGAAACGCGCCAGAGAGCTCGAGTGTCAACACTGGACTAATTAAATAGCTGCCTGTGACAGCTGTCCCCGACTAGCTGGTATAAGAGCTAGATGTAAAAAGTTTACTCAATACTTGGATAATACTTGGATAAAACGAGAACTTGAGCTTTCTAAAAATAATCTTACTTGGGTCACTGAAATAGCTTCTATACAGAGCGAACTATATGAAGGAAATTAATCCGATGGCCCAGAAACGTAATATTGAGTTTCTTCCGTATCTTTAGTTTTTTTGTTTAAGAACATCATTGCTACGAATTCATACTAATATTATAAATTTTAATGATTGTAAGGATGTTTGGATGTTGTTCTCAATCACTAACAAAAGACCAAAGGAATTTGAATGAAACTTTGAATTGTGAAATAGCGTATGGTATATTTTTTATCTAGGTGCCACGTGCGTGAAGCCGCGGATGGACGCTAGTATGGAATAAGCTTAAACAGGTGCGGATGAGTGTAAACACTAATGAGTATTAAAGTGATATGTGAAATTTTTGACATTTTGTATGGGTTGAGTCTACTCGGATAAGACGGAAAAAATTATAAAAATTATATTATCTCGAAAACCATCAAATTTAAAAAGAAACTGTCTGTAATTTATTTAGCTAGTATGATTATCTAACGAATTATATAAAAATTAACTGTTTAGCTATTCATAGTTTTGATTAAAAACGAAACTAGTGTTTTTGAAGAGCCAACTTTGGAAAATAAATCTATCGAGAAAAGTTTCACCAATCGTGATTCTGTCTGTAATTTATCTAGATTATAAATATCCTTAAGTTATCTTTGTCATAAAAACAAAACTGTATGTTTTACGGTTATTGAGAAAAAACGATTCTGCATTCATCAAACACATTAATTACTCGCCTTAACGAAGGATAGATCGGATATGTTTCTAATGACATTTCAAATTGATTCGCTCAATCGTAAATTAAGATGACGATTCGAATCGATATCGACGATAATCCCCAAGGATTACAGCCGACAAAGTAAACTACAGCGTTACTAATGAAATAATAAGTTTTTTGTTGAAAAATATTTTTCATTGACAAGCTTTTGTAAAATCAACCATTGAGCACGAGCGCGCTATTACCTGCCACATTGTATAACATTTGTCATCGGAACTTAACAAGAATGCAAAGTTTGTCTTCAATCGAAGTATTTACTAAAAAGTTCCGTAGTGAGTGACTGTTGAACATCTCCTCATCATCAGATCAGCTCGCTGTCATATTATTGCATTGTCACCGCAGTTACTTAAAAGTATGCCAAATTTCAGCTCAATCGGTTGAAAATAACTGCTTCAAAATTGAGTTGCAAGATTCCACCTTATCAAACATAGTTACATAGTTATACATTGCAAAAGGATCACGACAGTAATCCCCAAGTACGGTAGACATCCTCTCAGATCTCCAGGCGCAGAGATCCTTGAAGATGTCTAAAAGAAGTCAGAGGAAAATCCAAACACATGCCCACCTTCTCCAGTAGTTAGCATTCCATACGTGACAGGTTGCAAGCCCATCGCCGATTATAATAATACTAACTGGTTTCCTCACGATGTTTCCCTTCACAGTTTCGGATTAAGAATCGAAGTACCTCCCACTCGGCCAACACATTATGTAGGTAGCTAACTAGTAGCTCATAATCTAATGTCAGTTTGTCAAAAAAAACAAAAGTCATTAAATTCATTGAAATCACTTGGATCATTTAGAATCGTCAAATTTAGTTTAGTTAAATTGAAATTCATTAATTTCAAACATTGTTAGTTTTTTTTAAGTCTTTGTACTTAATTTTGAAAACCATCATGTCAGCTAGTCTTGTCATGTCAGTTTTGCTATGTCCGCCCGCCACCGACAACGACAAAGTGCACAATCAGCAAGCATTCCCAAGGATGGTTGACGTCAGTCAGGCAGACGGCCGATTGTAAAATACCCCAAGCCAAACCCATTTACACATGTATGTACTGACCTTACGAAGACGTGGGATAAGGTTCTTCTTAACCTTCGCATTATGATATTACTGAATATATTCAGTCCCAGACTGTTTTATCATCTAAATAATCAGATATCTGACCTCACAGCTCAGTTGGTAGTAACTCTGCCTTCTGCGCTGTAGATTATGGGTTCGATCCCCACCCAGGGCAAATAAAAAAATAAATAAATAGGATCACGACTGTAATCCCCAAGTACGGTATACATCCTCTCAGATCTCCAGACGCTTAAATCCTTTGAAGATGTCTAGTGGGGGTAGTCAGAGGCACGTCCAAACATTATATTTGGCACATGCCCACATTTTACAGTAGTTAGCATTCCATACGTGACAGGTTGCAAGCCCATCGCCGCTTATAAGAATACTAACTGGTTTCCTCACGATGTTTTCCTTCACCGTTTTGAGCACGTGTTTTTGATGCGCATATAAATTTTTCGAACAGAAAAATCCATTGATGCACGCCGGGATTCGAACCCACGACCTTCAGATTGAAAGTCGAGGTACCTCCCACTCGGCCAACACGGCTTTACATAGATACATAGATGTTTGTTCTGTGTCTGGGTGTTAATATGTAAAATAAGTATGTATTTACAAAAAAAACGTATATAAGTATTCTCTCAGTCATTTGGTTCCCATAGTACAAGCTTTGCTTAGTTTGGGTCTAGATGGACTAGTGTAAGGTTTGGCGGATTTATATTTAAATTTTATAGTATGGAATCGTCACCAAAACTTTATTAATGCAAAGTTTCAAAGCATGTGCAATTTCAAATTTCTGATAACATACCTACAGTTCAATTAAAGTTAAAATTGGCGCGCTCGACGTTCCACTTATGATAACCGTGCGATCAAAACAAGAGCAAAAAAATGATTTTTTTAAATTTCACACAGAATAAGCTGATTCTAGGAAATTCGGACTCGCTCACCGAGGGTTCCGTAGAAACTTCTTATAAGAGTTCCTGTATATATAGGTAAGGAATTATTAAAATCTATACTAATCACGATAGTTTGAAAAATAATAGAGAAATTGGTTGGGGAATGGAGGGACAGACAGACATACGTATGAGTGATCCTATAAGGGTTCCGTTTTTACTTTTAGGTACTGAACCCTAAAACGGAACTAATGAAATACATATGAAATCTTTTGAAGGACTAGCAAAAACCTTTGACTTTGTTTTTTTTTTCAATGACTTTCAGACTTTTTCAGACTTCCACCGCCGTTGCACTCTTTTAGGTGTTGAGGTAAATAAAAAACATTTAAATGTTTCAAACTTTTGTATTCACCTTAGTTTTTGCTTTTTAACCACCGTATTTTTTTGTTAAGTTCTATCATGTCCATCCAAAGGTTGCCTGGAAGAGATCGCTATCAGCGATAAGGCCGCCCATTGTTTTAATGTCATTTATTGTTGTGTTCTTTTTTATGGTGAACAATAAAGTTATAATCTATCTATCTATCCATCTATTAAATTGGTCAACAATTTAAGTGCTCATAAGTGTTTCAAAAGTGTGACATTAATGTTTAAAAAATTATAATTGGCAATAGAAATAAAGGCTTTTTTATTATTTTTCAAACTATCGTGATTAGTAGACATAACTATAGATTTTGACACGGGTCTTTATCACGTAATTACCTTTAATTTACTTTCCCGACGTTTCGGCTATGTTGTGTTGGCTTTTTTATTTTTATTTTGTTTCAGAGTGGTCTGGGCACTCATTACGTACACCTTGTAAACTTAAGAAGTTGAGCTCTTGCTCTGCAATCACTTGAGAGCTAGTCCAAACAAGTTTAGCACTAGAAATGCGCACCGCAACTTTGCACCTTTCTACACACGGACTACTTCAGCACTTATTCTACATCGGAAGTAGAGAAAATTAACACTTACACAATATTGCTCACATACAACGCTTGTGGCATATCTTTTCTAGTTTGTCTCACTTTACAGATCTGGAAATAAGGCAATGTTTTTGTAGGTTGACAATAAAAAAATAGAACGAAACAAAAATCCACATTTAATTGTGTCATAATCAAAAAATCAATAAAATATCTTCTATACATATAATAAAACTGTAGAAGAGTTAAATTCTGTACATTGAATAAAAACTAAATATAATACCCCTAGGGGCCTTTAGACAAGTAACACAAGCAAAAAAAAAACATTTTGAAAATTTTGTCTGTCTGTCCGTTGTCCGACTTTCACGCAAAAACTACTGGACGGATTTTGATGAAACTTTTTTTGTTATATAGCTATTAGTCCTCGGCAACATATAGGGTATAATTTATTTTGATGAATGGAATACCAGATGTGAAACTATCTGTCGCCTAGCGAAGTGGGCACGGGTCAGCTAGTTATTAAATATAAAGCTTTTCGTAACAATATAGGTACTTTGGTATCAATACTTTAACATGGAGAATGCAAAAGTAGGTACACAGTCATAGTATTGTCCCAAACGACTACATTTCTAGCTCAATATTGTTGAAACTATGTGTACCTCTCCTTTATTTAGGAATATTTTGTCAACAAAATACATTGTTGTAAAGCAAATTGAGAACATTTCGTAGCACTAGTGAATTTATTGAAATAAAACCAGACAGGTCAAGTGTGAGTTAGTCTCGCGTGGAGTGGGTTCCGTAGTTTTAACAACCTTTTATTTAACTTGCAATGTATGTATGTAACTATTGAACTATGTTTGTTAAGGTGGTATTTGCAACTCAATTTTGAAGCAGTTATCCCCAACCGATCGAGCTGAA
This sequence comes from Hydriomena furcata, assembly GCA_912999785.1. Classification (NCBI taxonomy): domain Eukaryota; kingdom Metazoa; phylum Arthropoda; class Insecta; order Lepidoptera; family Geometridae; genus Hydriomena; species Hydriomena furcata. The sequence goes on along the minus strand of OU538820.1, from coordinate 4,217,523 downwards.
ATTTCGCACACTAATGTAACTTCGGTGACAATGTAATAATATGGTGACAGCTGATGGAGTCAGAACCTGTTCAACAGACACTTACAATGGAACTGGAAAATCATCCCTTTTGCGTTTTCTTATCATTTTGGGGATTTTTTTCGAATTTTAAAGTAGTTAATTACGTATCCGTTAATTTATAAGCCGTGTTGGCCGAGTGGGATGTACCTCGACTTTCAATCTGAAGGTCGTGGGTTCGAATCCCGGCGTGCATCAATGGATTTTTCTGTTCGAAAAATTGATATGCGCATTAAAAACACGTGCTTACATCGTGAGGAAACCAGTTAGTGTTTTTATAAGCGGCGATGAGCTTGCAACCTGTCACGTATGGAATGCTAACTACTGCAAAATGTGGGCATGTGCCAAATATAATGTTTGGACGTGCCTCTGACTACCCCCACTAGACATTTTCAAAGGATCTAAGCGTCTGGAGATCTGAGAGGATGTCTACCGTACTAGGGGATTACAATCGTGATCCTTTATTATTATTATTATATTACGTATCCGGGCAGTATAATATTTAAATTTACAGCAAATTTCACCTTAATCTGTCTTGTCGTTTAGGATATTATTAGGAAAATCAAATTTTATGCTCTTTTGTTTAAAAAAATCTATAGTTAAGTTTCTTGTGTATTCTGTAATATATTAGGTATTAGATGTTACTTTTAAATTTAAAAATTAAACGAAAAAACAATATAAATATCACGTTTAAACCCCAAGTGCTCAAATTATTGAAGATGTCTGAGTACCCCCTCTTTAAGGTTTTATCTACGATCGACTAATGTTATAGAAGAACTTATTGATCGAGTGTGTACTTAACATCATTATTTTATTATGCATATCATTGTGTGTAACAAGCGGCAAATAAGTTGAACCCTAAGGTGCATCGCCTAGGTTTGAGGCGACGTCGAGGCGACGTCGAGGCAGCGTCGAGGCGCAAGCGCGCCTCCGCCTAGACTCCGAGCTGCCTCTGCCTTGTCTGTGCCGCGACTCCGCACTGTCGATCAAGCGCCGGCGCCTCCGCCTCGCTTCTGTCGCGACTCTGCCTCAATTTTAGCTCGTGTGGGCGATGCGCCTAACGAACCAAGTGACTCAATCTAAAAAGACATTTCTTAGGTTAAATTGGTGGGCGGATGGAGGCGCGAGGATGTTTGGAGGGGCGTAATTACTTCAACTTGCCGCTTAATATACCAGCTCTGCCACATACAGTAGAAAGCCGTGGTCCCTGCCCTTCAACTTCTAGGAAACAGGCGTGATTTTACGTTTAATTTTATATTAAATAAAATGTTTCTTATTGTCAAAATGATTTTATAGCATGAAAGAATAAATAAATACATAATTTGCAAATAGATTTTAGGTAGATTTTAGAGGAGTTTGGTTACAAACAATGTGGCACGAGAATTGTATATATAAGACTAGCCGACCAAACTACGCCGCGCGGCGCCGCACCGTAGGCATGGGTCCACGGCCGTATACATCGATGTTAGCCGCAATAGATAAAAGCCGTTTGAAAGTAGTTCAGCGAGTTTGTATTGTTCGTACTGCCACACTAAAGCCTGGTAATTATTACTCTATCATGATGTAGTCTACTGGGAAATGTAAGACACAGGGAAACTTTATTTGCTTGAAAGTCTGACAGTGAGCTGTTTGAAATAGATTGCGTGGGAGCAAAGTGACATTTTAATAGGTCGTGACATTAATTTATTTGGGTTGTTAAATTTTCTTGATTATTTCATAAATTAAACCAGTGGGAACCCGAGCGCGATTTCGTTTATTTGAAGTTATCTAAATATATAATTTAACGTTAAAATAACGTTTCTTACAAACGTTATTTTAAGCCGTTTTTTATAGATAATGGTACGGAACCCCTCGTGCGCGAGTTCGACTCGCACTTGGCCTTTTTTTTTTATTTAAAACTGCCACTCTACTCCAATTTAGACTAAACGTGAACAGAAAAACAGCGCAGCGTTCAAATTTACTAAACATTAGTCAGTTTTAGACAAAAGAATTGCCACCAATGTTTCGTTACAGAAGCTTTATATCACATCTCTTGGTCACATAATTGTCACCCTCGAAGCCTCTTCAAAACAATCAAGCGAAACAAAACTAAGCTTGCTGGCTTAATTTGGTGACGAAGCTTTTAGGCCGCTCGAAGGCCCCCTGAAGCTTTACGTGTATACCCACCATAGCCGGCACCGACCTCTAAACGTGCCCTTCGAAACTGGGAAAGCCCTAGCTAATCTGCTAAGCTATCTATTTTGTGACCGTGTTGCTCTACTTAAGTTGATTTTCCACCTAAGCGGAGCTGAGCAGAGCTGTGCGAAGCGGCCCAATAACAACGCTCAAATATTCGAGTTTGAAAATGTCGAGCGCTGTGTATGGTCGGCTCACGGCTCCGTACAGCTGGTTTTATTTCGTAAAATCTTTTTCTATGAATCTATGTACCTAATCTATTCTGATAGCTATGGCTATGAAAATAGAGAATACCAATTTTATAGTAACTAATATAGAATCTCTCTTAATAGAATTGTATCCTAGAAATGGGAAAAAGCAAAAAGGGAGAAAGAAGAAGAAAGAAATGGGAAAAGACGTCAAATCAAGAGATGGGATGTTAACTCGGAATAGAGAAGAGTGGAAGATAATGGGGGAAACTTATCTATATCTAGAAATTAGGTTAGAATTACTTAGCAGTTATTATTATTATTATTTTTAATGTAGAATGTAAGTTGAAATTGTAAAAAAAATGGTTTTTATTATATTGTTATAGAATCTATGTACCTAATCTATTTTCATAGCTATGGCTATAAAAAATCATAGACCTTAGAGAATACCAATTTCATAGTAACTATATTAGAATCTATGTACCTGAACTGCATTAAAAGCCATAATCTCGCTTTGAAAGCTATAATAATGATAATAATAGTTTTTTACAAAATAAGCCAGCTGCTTTATACAGTTCCGCATAGGTGGAAACTCGCCCTTAAACGCTTCCTCATTGAGTATCTTGATAGTACATAATACCTCCTTGTGTGTACCTCTTCAGTCAGTCATTCCTTCATTAATGAAGATCGTAACCCATTGTGGTTGTTGACCATTTGTCTTCATCGGCTTCTGTCCGCTATCTGACGGATAGCCGCGCTTATTAGTAGATAGATAGATACATATATATAAACACACAATAGAAATAAACAAGCAAAACATTAAAAAAAATGAATTACGTACAATAGGCGTACGTACAATACCTTATTACTAAAAAGCGATTTCTTTCAGGCACCATCAGGATGGAAAGTTGGATCTCCAAGTATCTCCAGGTCTTCGGATAGGTCAGTCTGTGATTTGGGACTTCGTCGTTGTCTATCCTACTTCCTACTAATATTATAAACGCGAAAGTTTGTGAGTAAGTGAGTGAGTGGGTGTGTGTGTGTGTTTGTTGCTCTTTACGCAACAAACTACTGAACGGATTAAAATGAAACTTTATAGTAATATAGCATAGAAATCAGAATAACACATAAGCTACTTTTTATCCAGGTACCCATGCGAAGCCGGGGCGAGCAGTACTACATAATAACAAAACAGTTATAATAAACTACTATAGTGATCAGAACTAAAACTAAACCACTATTATAAGTTACAACAGTCGAAACGTCAGGATATAAACAAATAAATATTGGTGGACACTTTACACATCGCCATCTAGCCCCAAACTAAGCAAAGCTTGTACTATGGTATCTAGAAAGCTGATAAAATACATATTATATTTTTTTATAATATATTTTAACACCCAGACACAGAAACAAACCTCCATGTCCATCACACAAATATTTACCCTTTGTGGGGATCGAACTCACAACCTACAGCGCAGAAGACAGTGTTACTACCAACTGAGCTGTGATAGGCCATTCATTAATAAAAACTGGCCAAGTGCGAGTCGGACTCGCGGACGAAGGGTTCCGTGCTATTATCAAAACGTCAAAAAAATTATGTTTGTTGTACGGGAGCCCCACTTTATGCTGTTTTTAGATAAATATATCATGACAGACAGACAGACAGACGGACAGCGAAGTCTTAGTAATAGGGTCCCGTTTTTACCCGTTTTTGGTACCTAAAAAATAGATACTTAATAAATTACACAATAGATAGTAGTAGCTGTTCAAAATATAATTTAAATAATGCAAAAAAATTGTACCTATATATCCTTGGACGTATAAACATAATAAAAAATCTGAAATAAAATAAATAGCAAATTATTTTGTCTGTCTGTCTATTTGTGAACTGTAATAGCTAAGGGTACACTGTGTAACCGGAGGTATAATTAGTTCTACTGTGTTATCTAGAAATCACGTTATGAGAAAACTTATTCCCAGGCGACCGAAGTCCACACGGGTGTAACTAATCTTAGTAATAAGAACCTTTATTTAGAGACAGAAATAACGTCTAAATACTCACATCTATATATATATAAAAATCAATGCCACTTTTCGTTGTAATTTTATAACACAAGAACAGGCTCACCTATCCAAACCAAATGTTTAGGCTTTATTCGGACTATTTAGTAGATGGTTTATGTGAAGTTTGCATAAAATCGGTAGAGCGGTTCTTCATTGTTAGTCTATGTATATAAAAGAAAGTCGTGTTAGTTACACTATTTATAACTCAAGAACGGCTGAACCGATTTGGCTAAAAATTGGTGGGGAGGTAGCTTAAAACCAGCAGACAGGACATAGGATACTTTTTAACGGGAACGGGAACGGGAAATTAACATATTAAAGCGATACAAAGTTCGCCGGGTTAGCTAGTTATTTATAAAAGAGCCGTGTTGGTCGAGTGGGAGGTACCTCGGCTTTCAATCCGAAGGTCGTGGTTTCAAATCATCAATGGATTTTTCTGTCTGAAAAAATTATATGCGCATTATACGTGCTCGTGCACAACGCTGAAAGAAAAAATCGTGAGAAAACCAGTTAGTATTCTTGTAAGCAGTGACGGGCTTGCAACTTGCCATGTGGAATGCTAACTACTGCAAAGTGAGCAATGGGCATGTGCCAAATGTAATGTTTGGACGTGCCTCTGACTAACCCCTTTAGACATCTTCAAGAATCTGAGCGACTGGAGATCTGAGAGGATGACTATCGTGCTTGGTGATTACAGTCATGATCCTATTTTTTGATTTGTGCAAGCTTCTATAGGCTCAACTGATCCATATCACTACCAGTCGGAAGCGTCCCAAGATAAATATAAAAAACCGGTCAAAAAATGCTAGTCGAACTCGCGCACGAAGGGTTCCGTATCATTATTTATTAAAAACGGCAAAAAAACTACTTAAATATTTATTTAATAGATCATCTGTGAAATTTTCAACTGTCTAGCTATTCATAGTTTTGATTAAAAACGAAACTAGTGTTTTTGAAGAGCCAACTTCGTAAAATAAATCTTTTGAGAAAAGTTTCACCAATCGTGTTTCTGTCTATAATTTATTTAAATTATATCCCTAAGTTATCTTTGTCACAAAAAACAAAACTGTATGTTTTGCGGTTATAGAGAAAAAACGATTCTGCATTCATCAAAAACATATACTACTCGTCTTAAGTTGGCACTTTAAAGAAGTTAGGCGTGTTATAAAATGTAGATGAAGAACCAAAACTAATTTAAACTCGTCAAAAACTTGTGCTAATGGCCCTATTAAGTTCATTCACCGTGTTTGCTTTCGAGTAGCTAAACTTCGTCAGTTCACGATTTTATTTTAGTAACGAGCACAGACGTTACCTTATTGTTCTGACAACCGTCTTTAACTACTTAGAACAAAGTGAAATGTGCTTTAGACAATTTAGTTTCTGCAAATTGTCTATTTAAGAAAGTAAAACAAAGAAAATATAAATCAGGGGGTTAGCATGAACCACTATCGTATCTACGTGTTGTCCAAATGCCAAAACTGACACTTTTGCTATACAAAAAGTCAGTTTTGACATTTCGTGCTCATGCCACTGTTGTTATCTCATTTTGTGTGTACATACCTAGACTCTTCCCCGTATTCAGGAACGACTATACTCCCGTATTCAGGAACGACACTATGAGAACACGCACCCACAGTGGATGAAATCTTTTTTCATAAACATCACTTTGTGTTGAGCGACAGTATGACGCACACTACCGTGTGCCTCTAGAATTCGGCATACACAGCTAAGCCTAATGTGTTGTGAGAAAGTGTTCGTCCCGCATGTAAAGAAAGAAAGAAAGAAAAAACATTTATTTGCTCCAAAAGCACAAAACAATTAATGAATAAAGAGAACAAAAAATCAATCAACAGCAAATTGTGCCATGTGGGGGCAAATAGGTCCCCGTCTCAGCATTGAGCCGCACAGTACCGAACCTAAGGAGTAGGCGAAGCGCGGTGCGACGCTGGTTTTCAGTCGGGGCTTGGACGCGATGAGGCGACACAACAAGTCGATAAACTAAATAAGATATAAGTCTTAATTCTAAAGAATTTACGTACAATAGACTAAACAATAAAATAAATAAATATCAAAGTAGTATGCAAGTGCGCATGGTAAATATAAATATTATGCATGTGTAGTCTATAGACTGTTTGGTGTACCTTAGTTTCAGCTCTACCCTCTGAATTGCTGCAATCTCGACTATTCCAATCACCTATGCGTTCTAATGGCGCAAATTTCCAAGTGGTATTGCGACAACCGCATAGATAGAGTATCTTACTATCTCTATCTATACTAATATTATAAAGAGGAAAGATTTGATTGTTTGTTTTTTTGTATCGAATAGGCTCCGAAACTACTTGACCGATTTGAAAAATTATTTCACTATTATTTTCTTTTACCATTCCTACATTAAACCTGATGAACATAGGCTACAGAATATTTTCAAAAATGTTAAGGATCCGTATGAAAACTTCGATAATGTAACCCAACGTGTAAAAAATATCCAAAAAAATCCTAATATCGCATACGCTGTGGAAATTATTGACAATAGAGCAAAATAATGTACTACAGTTTTATAGATAACATCAATATCTACAAAAAAGTCTATAATACCATATGTCTAACTATTAGGGATCCGTATGAAAACTTCGATAATGTAACCCAAGGTGTAAAAAAATTACCCATAAAATCATTATTACACCCGTGCGACGCCGGGGCGGACTGCTTAGTCAGATATAATACAGGGTGTATCAAGACTGCTGCAAAAACTAAAGACACAAGTCCCTACGAAAGTCCCTAGTGAAAATTAAAGAGTACTTCATCTAGGTTTTCTGCTGGGAAGTTTTCTGCTAGAAGGTTGCGTCTACTTTACCTAAAGCTGCACTCTTTGAGAGCAGGTAAGCGAAATTTGTTGTTATATATCTTTGTTCGTTTAGTATTTTGAAATGAGTATCCGCAAAGTCAACCCTGAATCAGTTATCTAGGTACACTCTCTTTAATGTGAACACAGAGTAGTAGCGAACATTGTCACTGGACAGCTTTATTGCGTTATTTCTCCGATTTGTTGTCCTCGGTCCTTTATTGAGGTCTGCTCTGGATCCTAGCAGCGGGACAAATGTTATCATGGTCTGCAAATATTTGTTCGTGAATGAGACTTTATTCACTCTCCGGTCCCTCAGCACGCACTCATTGCACTTAAGCACTTTTGGTTAGCGCACTTCTTAATTTGTTGACCGTTTGGTAAGTTCTTGGCACAGGTTCCTCAGTTGGTGCACTTCAACATGTGGCAAAGCTCATCGACGTTTCTTACCCAACTTTGTTGACCAGTTCGCACGCAGTGTTCATGCTCCTCAACCTTTGCTTACGAGTATGTTTCACCATCTCTTCTATACCTAGATCCAATCCCTCTGCTCCAAATGCATAATAAGCACGCAATTGTGGTTATTATTGGCAATATCTTGGCTCTGAGGAGACAATGTCGTTTACATGCAATAGTAATTGATATCTGGTGTAGGTATAATGGTATCTGGTTCGAGACGCTTTGGTGAGCAGATGTTGTGGTTAGGGATAGTTTATGTACTCGTATATACAATCAACATCAAATCAAAACTGGTAAAGGTAAATGGTATGTAAATGCTTTTATATACAACTAGCGTTCCAAGGCTGTGATAATGATTTTATGGCAAAAAAAATTACACCTTGGGTTACATTATCGAAATTTTAATAGGGATCCCTAATAGTTAGACATATGGTATCATGGACTTTTTTTGTAGATAGATGTCCTCTATAAAACATCGCTTTGCTCTATTGTCAATAATTTCTGCAGCAAACGCAATAAAAGGATTTTTTTTTCACACATTGAGTTACATTATCGAAGTTTTCATACAGTTCTCTAACGTTTTTGAAAATAATCTATAACCTATGTTCATCAGGGATAATGTAGAATACTAATGGTAAAATAATTTTTGAAATCGATCCAGTAGTTTCGGAGCCTATTCGATGCAAACAAACAAACAAATAAACAATCAAATCTTTCCTCTTTATAATATTAGTATAGATATAGATACCAATGTTTTTATTGCATTCAATTATAGGGTTACATAATGTGATGCACTGATTATAGCTTCATATTTGACTATGTTGCAAGAACATCTCCAAAATATAACAAACTGTAGTACGAAGTGTTCCGTACCATTATTATCTATAGAAAACTGCAAAAAAAAACACGTTTGTTGTATGGGAGCTCCATATAAATATTTATTTTATACTGCTTTTAGTATTTTCTGTCTAGCTATCACGGTTCATGAGATACAGCCTTGTGACAGACAGTCAGACTGACAGCGGAGTCTTAGTAATAGGGTCCCGTTTTTACCCTTTGGGTACGGAACCCTAAAACTACAAAAGCAATTTTAAAAATTCTTACACCTACTCTTATTAAAAACTACATTATCAGCGTGTAAACAAATTAGATATCCCGAAACGAAAATAGCAATAATGTAACTTAAGGTACCAAAAATGTTGCATATAAATATAATCTTCATTAGTACTCGTATACCCGAGCTAAGCCGTGTCGGGTAACTAGAAGATTATTCATAGCTTTAATTGCGTGATTTGGTGCTGATCGATGTCTTAACATTCATAAGTCGTTTTAGATCGGTTCTACTTATGTCTTTGGTGCATGTGAAATGTTTGGTTTTTTGTATGGGCTGAGTCTATTTAATTGTCTAGATTATAATTTATCTAGATTATATCCTTAAGTTATCTTTGTCATAAAAAACAAAACTGTATGTTTTGCGGTTATTAAGAAAAAACGATTCTGCATTCATCAAAAAAAAATATTACTCGTATTAAGACCGGCTTAAGAACTCTGAATTTGCTACTAGTTCATTAGAACTAGGGTGAGAGCGCTAGTTGTGGGCATTTTAACAACTTTTTAATTTTTAAATAAACAGTTTATATTGACGATTTTCAAACAACATAGAATATAGTATTCATCTATCTCTTAGATGAAGCACAGGTTTTGTAACAGGCAATATTTATTTATTAATAAACATTTAAATAAAAAACGGGAAATCATTAGTTGTAATCAAATCTAGATGCATAACGCATCACAATTGTCACTAATCAAAAGAGATCATAGACAAAGAATTGTGTTAACTATAAATTTTAAACAAGTTTGTTTACTATGCTTAGTTATTGACTGCCAAAATTGATGATCAAAGGCACCACAACCGGGTTTATGACCTGATAAGAGTAATTTTCAATTTTACGGGGTTGAAGGGAAAGTATGATTTTATAGTGATTTTTATTATTCTTATAAAACTAAACTTGATCAAACATGTTACTGTCTGCAATAGGAAATAGTAAACAGAACGTGCAAACACAGAAGTTACAGGAAACGTAGCTTCCAAGAAAATTGTCTTGTCCTACTGTTTGAACGTATGTACACAGAACGACAACACACAGTCAGTTATAATAAAACCTATTAAAAACCTATTAGAAACTTTGAGGATATTATGTTTTTTTTTTCTTTTAATAGGACACTTAGAAATTTTCGAAACTTAATCCATTAAGGACCCATAAGCGCTATTGTTTAAAAATTTCAAGAATACTAAACTGACTTATATTATACAAGCTAACCCGGCGAACTTCGTATTGCTTTAGAATTAGCAATGTGTTAAGTTCCCGTTCCCGTTCCCGTTCCCGTTCCCGTTCCCGTTCCCGTTCCCGTTCCCGTTCCCGTTCCCGTTCCCGTTAAAAAGTATCCTATGTCCGTCTCCTGGTTCTAAGCTACTTCCCCACCAATTTTCAAATCGGTTTAGCCGTTCTTGAGTTGTAAATAGTATAACTAACACGACTTTCTTTTATATAATATATAGATATAGATTACATCACTACATAGTATAAAGCAAAGTCGCTTCCCGCTTCCCGCGTCTGTATGTATGCTTATATCTTTAAAATTACACAACGGATTTTGATGCGGTTTGTTTTAATAGATAGAGTGATTCAGGAGGAAGGTTTATAGGAATCAGCTTTGCACCGTTCGCTAATACATTATAAGACCAAGTTATACCGTACAAAAATGTCACCGAAATCGTAAATATCGTATCGTTTTGTATGAAAAGGCCCTATGTTACACCGCGCTAATCAGGTCAGCTGACCTTAGGGATTCATACACACCTATACCATACATACATGCTATTCGCACTATGTTTCCTTTAATGAATGGCCTGTCGGAGCCAAATTGGCAGACGCCGACTGGACATCTATTATTGCTACTCGCAGCTTAATGTGCAACTTAGCATACGACTCTTGGTGCCTGAATAATTGACGCACGCTACAATTTAGATTGATATCTATAACTCATATTATGCATCGTACAAAATACTCCGTAAAAAATATAATTAATTATAATTTTGTCAAACTTAGTAAGCTGTCATGATACCTATTTTACCTAAAATTGTCTATTTTAATAGTTATTTGGTGGGATACCAGGGAAATCGAGAGAAACCTTTAAAATTTATGGAAATTGGTAGCGGTTTTCAACTATAGACCTTGCCCTTCTTTCATTGGCATACACCGAGTGGAGGGCTAGCCGGAGTAGGAATCCTAGATCTCGCGGAGTGGGGAGCCCTACTACAATTTTTATTTATAATCATGAGTTCGGTTTTGTTTTTAGTTTTTTAAACGTAATTATGGCTAATAATGTGTGCCTTAACAAAATGAGCGTTAGAAATTATATAAATTGTGGCAATTCTGATATCTTGACAGACTAAAGTTTTGTAGAATACGGACGTCTTTATTCTGTTCAGTTTAAAGTCCAAATTTGCGTAAACCTTAAGAGTGACAGCATCTAATTAATTAATAAGAAAATTAACGTCCCTGTCATACCCATACCGTACCCACGATACGCAAACAGTCTATAGGTAGCTCAAGTGATCCAGATCATTACTAGTTGGAAGTGTTTGCAATATACTGGCGGCATTGCCACGCTGGATGGCAGTGCTGATTCGTTGTGCCAAATAGGTACCAGCTATCAGATCACGCGTTGCTTCGATCAGATGCCCTGATATCATTTTGAAAAAACTGTGTGAGTATCATCATCATCTTCTTGCCTTTATCCCAGTTAAGTGGGTAAACCTGGTGCATAATCATCATCGTTGCCCTTATTCCACTTACCTAAGTGGTTTCGGCACAATATATTAAGTTATTTTTGTTTTTACCTGTATCCGTTATCTCATCACTCACTTCTTTCTTACCCATGCCATCTTTCACATAGTCGTCCATATTTTCTTTGATCTACTTAAAAGTAGACTTTTATTTACATCAATGGGCATTGCTGGACAAATAGCCCAGAAATGCCCGTTATAAACTCAATGAGTCGCCAATGGGGAATTCTGGACTTTTTGTCCAGAAATGCCCATTGATAGGGACAGTCAATGGGCATTTCTGGACTAGCCTCCATCCATCCGTACCTAATATTCTTCTGGTCACATGTTATTCTTCCTCCTCAAAACCCAGTGGGCCCTTTTCAAATAGCCAATTGTAAATTCAGAAGTGTTATTAAATTACCGGTGATTTTGGACGTTTCGTACCCCGTGATACCTTAGCATAATCAGACACTTTACAATCAGGCGCAAGGTTTTACCGATCCGTTTTGGTTCGTTAAAAGGGCTGTCATGAAAACGATACCCCATTATCGGTCGGTTGCCAAATTATTCTAGGATTCTGACCCGGTTTCCATGTTCTATTATGGAAATTAGCAAGTAACGAGCTCAAAGGGTTGGGCGTTGGGTGCCAATTGAGATCGATCTATACTCCTTTATCTTAAACGGGTTAGGTTCGCTTCAATAAATTGATTGGGTTAGACATGGACCCATGTACGAATGAATTATCATAGGTAATGATAAGGTGAGGTAGTTAACAGAGATAAGGAGGGGCAGACTGTCGATTAAAGCTCACCCCATTTAGCAGACACGCCAAATATATTATGACAATTAACTGGAGTTTCATTTGTGTTCGGTTCCAGTCGCTGTGCCCTCGTATTTTGCGTT